>PVHT021183506.1:566440-598751 GCA_004024745.2 Catagonus wagneri | reverse complement strand
GGGCCGGGCAGCCGCCTTGTGAGCCCCCGACCCGAGGCGCCGAGCCGCCGCCGCCCGATGGGCTGGGCCGTGGAGCGTCTCCGCAGTCGCAGCTCCAGCCGCCGTCTTCACAGCCCCGGCAGCATCAGCATCGGCATCGGCGGCGGCGGCGGCGGCGGCGTCTTCCGCATCGTTCGCCGCAGCGTAACCCGGAGCCCTTTGCTCTTTGCAGAATGGCCCGCTTCGGAGACGAGATGCCGGCCCGCTACGGGGGAGGAGGCTCCGGGGCAGCCGCCGGGGTGGTCGTGGGCGCCGGAGGCGGGCGAGGAGCCGGGGGCAGCCGGCAGGGCGGGCAGCCCGGGGCGCAAAGGATGTACAAGCAGTCAATGGCGCAGAGAGCGCGGACCATGGCCCTCTACAACCCCATCCCCGTCCGACAGAACTGCCTCACGGTCAACCGGTCTCTATTCCTCTTCAGCGAGGACAACGTGGTGAGAAAATACGCCAAAAAGATCACCGAATGGCCATATCCTTTGCCCGAACCCCGGCAGCGGCGCCTCCCCCTCCTTCCTCCACTTCCCCTCTTCCAGGCTGGGCGAGAGACCCGGGGGTTGATGGGAGGTGTGTGTGTGGTTGGGGGGGGTCTTCCAGGGGCTGGGAGAGGGGGCACCGGGGAGGAGTGTGCAGGATCTCTCCACCCCGAGCTGGGCTGAGCTACCGGGGAGGTTCGGGGTGGGGGGTGGGGGCCGGGGGAGTGGATTCCGCCTAAGGACTGGTTTCAGAATGAGGGTTGGGCCCTGGGGTCGTACAGGAGCATTGGTGAAGGCGTTAGAGCCCAGTCCCGGACGGGCCGGAGTTCTCCAGAAGGAGCGTGGACCCGGCTGGGGGCCTTGGGGACTCCTGCCAGGGCAGAGGGAGCACGGGGGTGGCGGGGAGGGGGCTTGGCTGGGTCTCCTTAGGCGCCCCGAATGCACGGTTGCCTTCGGAGCCGGAGCCCCGTCCTGGCTGTCAGGCCTCTCCCCTCACTGCTTCCCCCGAGGTTGGGGGCCCCACTCTCAGCGAGGGTGCCTGGGGGTTCCCAGGGACAAGAGCCCGTGGGAGAACATGTGGCCTTCACGCCGCCTAGGGGCCAGCCCAGGCCAGAATTAACATCCCCGGGGGTGGGCTGCTGGCGGCGAGGAGTTTTGGGGGGGGGCATTTATTCTTCCCCACGTTCCCAGGTTCACTACCTTCCACCACTGATTTTAGGGACCTCATCAGCTTTTGGGGTGTAGAAAACATCCCATTTGCCCCATCTGGGGCCCTGACCTGGAAGACCCAGGACGAGCTACTTGGATCAGAAAGACAGGGCAAGAGAGATGAGGTGCCGAGTCCTTCCTGGGGTGCCGTGTCAGGCCTTGGGTTGGAATCGGCTTCTTCCACCCTAGAGACCCAGGAAGGGACACCGGGAGAGTCAGCATCCATGTGGACATCTTGGGCAGGTAAATGCCTTTCTTTTTTTTTTTAAATTAAAGATCCAGAGGAAGAAGGTGGAGACCACATTTTCCGGTCCTGAGATACTATCAAAATGCAGGTCCCCTTGTGTTTCTTTAAATTCGTGCCTGCTTGAAATAAACCTTGAGGAGGGCTTAACATCTGTTGAGATGTAGGCAGGCAAGGATGGGTAATTAGTCGGGCTTTCTAGCAGTTATCTAAGCATGACCCAGATTCTAAGTGGGGAGACGCACCCTACTCCCCAGGCTGACTGGCCACCACGCCATGCCCCAGTGTGCTGCTCCTTGGCTCGGTTCCAACTGGCTGCCCTCAGTGGGAAAATGAATGGGACTGGATGGGCCCCTGGGGTTCACTGCAGATCCCCCATCTTTTCTGTGTCTGATTTCTACAGTTTATGCTCAACAGGGCTGAGCCCCGGGTGGTCAGGGGATTGCTTCTTTGAGGAACATGTTGGCCAGTGGATTCACCTTTAAGGGGCATTGGAATTGAGCAGGATTTGGGCTTCTGGGTGCTGAAATTGTAACAGAGGTCTCTGGGGTTTTGGCATGTGTGTGACCAGTCTACTTGGAGGGAGGGTGAAAGATAAGAGGTTCAGTTGCTGTCTTTTTTGGTGGAGTCTACCCTGGAACACCATGTCATTTTGATTGGTGCCTGAGACAGAAGCTAGGTCTTTGCCTCCGAAGTTTCCACCTTGTGAAAGGTCCCTTGCAGTGCTCAGGGGTCTCCTAATCTCTGCCGGTCTCCCCGCCCCTCAATCCCCGGGGAGTCGGGGGTGGGGCAGAGAGAATGGCAAGGTGTTGAGGTGTGGAGATCAGATAACTCGGGGGTGCCCAGGAGCGAGTCACTGGGCTGAGAGGTTTCTGTGTTGAAAATGGCTTTAGATCGCCTTCTGGAGCCTGGATTTGGAGTCTTCTAAGAGGAAAGAAAGAAGGTGGGAGTCTTAATGGTGTGTCCTTAGCTCACCCCTGTCCAGCCTGAATCCTGCAGATCAGAGGGCTGTTGCCGAGAGAGGGGATAGCAAGCAGCCCTTGGGAAGAGGGAATCTTGGGAGAGGCATGCAGGTGAACTAGGAGCGCTCAGTTGGTCTTTTAGAGGTTTTCCTTGGCTTTCTTGCTCTTGGTAGCTTTGTGGTGAGTTTGTGCATTTTGCTCTTTTTTTTTTTTTTCCAGGCAGTTTTTATTCTCTTTTTGGCCTGAGGCAGCAAACACATTATACAGCCCCGCTCTCAAAGGCAAAGCCCCCATCCCTTAATCTGTCACCAAGCAGAGTCATCCAGGACTGAGCTTTCTCTGGGCCAAGGGTGAGAGGGGAGGGGGACAGAGAGACTGGGGGTGGGGGCCCGCTGGATAAGTGCATTTGGGCCAGTGCAAAGAGATGGACCACGTGGAAACATGGAGGGGTCAGGGGACCGGGGCAGAGCGCTGGCTTGAGTATCCGGATACTTCTGCCATTTAAAAAAAAAAATGTGTTTTCAGTACTTTAGAACTTTTGAAATATACATACAGTCTGATAGATACATACAGGAAAGGACACAAGTCCAGCCTAGCTTGGTAAATGTATACATCCATGCAACTGGCACTGGGATCAGAGACAGGAATGTCCCCTTCTGGCCCCTCCCAGTCACACCCTCCACCTAGGTTACCGCTCCCCTGACTTCTAACCTCATGGGTTCATGTCGCCTCCTTTGGCGCCTCCTATAAATGCATCTGGCTTTTTTTGCTCAGCAATATGTTTGCGGGATTCATCCATGTCACTGTGGGTGGTCGTTGGTGGTTTCTTTTCATTACTGTGTGATATTTTATTGTGTGACACGAACACAACGTACTTATCCATTTCTACGGCCGGCCGAGGGCCCTTGAAGCAGTTTCTGGATTGGGCTGCTGGGGGAACATTCTTGTACCTGTCTTGGGCTGAACTTTTCTGGGAAGCATTTTTCTTGAGTCTGTACGGAGGACCTAGCAGGATGTGCATTTTGAAACGGCATTTCCGAAGGGTCGCAGGTGAGGGTTGGGATGCTGGTTGCTCACTGTCGTGGGGAGGAGGAGTCAGTAGATGTTCCGTGAACTTGGCTGTGTGCTTCCAGGGCCTGAGTAGTACTTCCCAGTGCAAATTCCAGCATGGAATGCTGGACGAGGGTGCAGGCTTGCATTCCTCCATGCCCGCGGGCACTTTGTCCCTCTGCTTCCTTCCCCTTCTGTACCCTGCTTCCCTGGGCAGCTCACGTTTGAAGCCAGCAGTGAGAAATAAGCATTCTCATGCATTTGAGTCTCCTCGTCCTAGTCAGAAAACCCTGGTGGACATCTTTGATGTTCAGGTTTCCGTGGCTGCTTTTCACTCTTGGAGGCTGCTGGGCGTGCGGGCTGTCTTGACCACACACCTTGGTTCCGTGTTCTTGTTGACTGGGAGTCTGATTTAAATACGGCTGTGACGGGTTCTGATGATGGTTTCTAAAGAGCTCAAATCTGTCAGCTCAATAAGGCGCATCTGTCAACCTTCCTAGAGCCCCCACTTAATGCTGCTCGCTCCTTCTGACACGCCACCAAGCGCCAATGTGAATGTCATCTTCCCCCAGTCCTGCTGATGCCAGCAGATCTTCCACTGAGCCTGGTGTAGGAATTTGGGCCACTGCAAGAGCCGCGGACTCCGGTCTGTGTGTTATCATGCTCCTCTCTCACGCAGGATTAGGTTTTCACACCCTTATTTTGGAAATCTCAACCAAAAGCTTACAGTCCCATCCCATCAGGCAACCTACGGACCACCCAGGCTGATTGGCATTTGCCCAATTGTTATTTTTTTTTAAATCAGTCTTTTTTTTTTCCCAAAGTGAATGTAAGGTTTAACACGTAAAACAGAGTGAGAAGGGTGTTAAAGGAATGCTAAAAATCACATGCTTGTCTATACAAAACTACAGAAAATAAGAACTATTAGAAATGAAAACAACTTTTTTTTTACTTTTTAAAATTTACTTTTATTGGCATGTAGTGGACTTCCAGTGTTATGTTAGTTTCAGGTGGACAGCCAAGTGAGATCAGTCGTACGTGTAAATGCTCCCGTTCGTTTCTCCCACGTTGGTTATTACAACTATTTGAGCAGATTTTTCTGTGCCGCGTAGTAGGTTCTCGTTAATTATCTATTTTATACCATAGTGTGCATATATTATTCCCACCCTCCTTGTTCTTCCCTCCCCCCGATGGTTTCTCCTAGAGTAACCATAAAATTGGTTTTGGAAATCTGCATGTTAGTTCCTATTTTATAAATAAGTTATTTTACGTTAGATTCCACTAAAAATCAGACTCTTTAAAGAGGGACAGTCTGAGGGCAGGATGGGAGTTTGGGGTTAGCAGATGCAAACGGTGATGTATAGGATGGATAAACAACAAGGTCCGGCTCTAGAGCACGGGGAACTGTATTCAATATCCTGTGATAAGCTGTCTCAGAAAAGAATGTGACAAAGAGTACATAGTAAGTCACTTGGCTCTACAGCGGAAATTAACACAACATCATAAACGCCAATAATTTTTTTTTTTTAAAAGAGGAACATTCTGCATGGGAAGCAAAGGAGACCAGGAGCACGTGTTCAGACTCTAGGCCCGTCCTGAAAAGTAGATTGTGCTTGGAGCTCAGCAGTAACGAACCCGACCAGTATAAGCACACGGACTAGGGTTCGATCCCTGGCCTCGTTCAGTGGGTTAAGGATCCAGCGTCGCCGTGAGCCGCAGTGTGGGTCGCAGACGAGGCTCAGATCTGGCGTGGCTGTGGCTGTGGTGTAAGCTGACAGCTACAGCTCCGGATTCGACCTCAGGCCTGGGAACCTCCATATGCCACAGGTGCACGCCTAGAAAGACAAAAAAAATAAAAAGTAGATTGTGCTTAAAAGGACAGGAGGACATGACTGTGTGATTCCTCTCCTCGATCTTTGTGGCAGATATTTCCAGAAGAGCAAAATTCTGGGAAGTAAAAATTAGTGTGACTTTTTCCCTGAGTTTTTTTTTTCTCCTTTCCCTACAAAGTTGCGATTCCTCCCCCACAATCCGCAGATCTAAAAAGCTCTGAAAAACAAAAGATCAGCTCATTTAGGGGGTTAAAAACCTATCTCGAGTGGGCCCAAATGTATAGCCTTCATTTATAGTCTCAGTTTACCCCACTCAGTATCCAGTTTGGATATTTTACTGAAGAAAGGGCAGGTATGCTTGATTATGGGGTGCTGTGCCAGCCCCCCCACCCCAGATATTATGTCTACATTGTAATTCTTCCCAAACTTTTGGGAGTTTGAAGATGGATTTCCTTGTTAAAATGATGATTTTGGCTGAGCAGATTTGGGGTGGGGTCTGGGATTCTGCTTTTCCAACAAGCGTTTAGTCTTGGCCCGGGCTGCTCATCCATGAATTAAACTTGGAGTATCCGGGTGACATCATCCATGCATCCTGTTACCTTTTTTTTTCTTTTTCTTAAAAACTGGGTTTCTTGAGGCAAAATTCACTTAGGGCAAAATTCACCCTTTTAAGCATATCGGTTCTCAGAGTTTTGACAAAGGCGTGTGGTCTTATAGCCACCACCCAAAATCAAAACATGGAACAGTTCCGTTACACCCAGATATTCCCCTAAGACCCCCGCTGAGTCAGCACCCCACTCCCCAAGCCCCTTGCAAGCACAGAACTGTTCTCTATCTCTGTGGTTTTGCCTTTTCTAGGGGGTCAGATAAATAGAATCCCATCGAATGTAGCTTTTGGAGTCTGGTTTCTTTTATACGGCCTTTGAGACCCACTCACAGTGTTGTGTTTGTGCATGGCTCTGTCTTTTGAATGCTCAGCAGTATTCCATGGGATGCTGGGGTCCATTCACCCATTTCCCAGCTGAAGGACGTTTGGGGTGTTTCCAGGTTGAGCGATTACGCACAGAGCTGCTGTGAACTTTGCTGGATGGGTTTTTGGTGGGAACAATGGGACCATACGTTTTATTTCTCTTGAGCGAGTAAATACCCAGGAGGAGAATTGTTGAGTTGCGGTGGGGAGGGTAAGTATGTGTTTAGCTTTGGGGGGGTAAGTATGTGTTTAGCTTTCTAAGAGACCGCCACGCTGTTTTCCAGAGCGGTCGTGCCATTTTACGGTCCCATCCTTGCAATGCCTTTAAAAGCACACAGTTCTAAGCTCCAAAGGACGTCTGGCCTCGAGGGTTTAGCATAAAGGATTGCAGATGTGCAGTGAGTAGCAGCAATGGTAGCATTAAGTGCCAGTCAGACAGACGAGAATAGGCGAGGATGTTATTTGTAGTTCTTGGCCTGCACTGGTTTGAAATCGAGCGAGGGAGAGGGAGGGGGTCTCCGGTGTGGGGGAAGGAGGTCTCTGGGGGGCGGTGCATTGGTTCTGCCACCTGGCGGTGGAGTCAAGCTCTGAGGTCTTCAGACCCACGCCCATCGCCCTGTTCACCACTGTAACCCCCACCCACACACACACACTATGTACACAGTAGTCACTCCGTAAGTGCCTGTCCAGCGAGTGGCAAAAGTGCCTCTCTCTGCCCATTTTGCCAAATCACAGAGATCTGACTCACCTGTGCGGGCCGGTGGGGCGACAGGAAGGGTGTGTGTGCCCGAGGTTATCAGACCCCCAAAAAAAGGGTCTCTGAAGTTTTAGTGCTGGAGAATATGGGGAGCAGGGTCCCCTGGAGAGTGAGATCTTCCTTCAGGGCCTCGGGGGGGGGGACATCTGTTGGGCACTTGGGGTTTCTGTTACCCCGCCTCGCTCCGCCCCAAAGCAAGCATACCCTGAACCCCTTCAACAATGGGGATTCGATCCAGAGCTGGTCAGGGCCCCGAAGGCCCGCGGGTGGTACATTTTGGGGCTGATAACTCAGCTCCCCGGGAGGGAGGCAGGTGGTGCCATGAAATACAGCAGGGAGGTGAGGGAGAGCACCCCAGACTTTGGGTCAGCCGGGCTCAGGTTCGAATGGCTCACTAGCCAAGTCGCCTTGCGCATCAGACCCTCGGCTTCCTCATGGACGTGGTGAATGTGTTGCTTTAGAAAAAACTAAAGAAGTTTGTAGGAGTACAGTCAGCCTACAATGTTGCGTTAGTTGCAGGCGCACAGCAAAGTGAATCAGTTGTACATATCCATTTTTTTTTGGATTCCCCCCCCCCCCGTATAGGTTCTTACAGAGTATTGAGTCGATTCCCCTGTGCTCTAAAGCAGATAAGTAGAAGTTCCCACTGTGACCAGTGGGTTGAGAACCTGACTGCAGCAGCTCAGGAGGTGCGGGTTTAATCCCCAGCCAAGTGCCGTGGGTTAAAAGGATCCAGGATGGCCTCAGCTGTGGCCTAAATCCCCGGGGATTCAGTTCCTGGCCTGGGAACTTCCATATGCCATGGGTGTGGCCCTTAAAAAATTAAAAATGAATAGAATAGATAAGGAACGTGAACACGTTGCTTTTGACAGTGAGTCCCTTGGAGGATGCTGGGGGAGGTCACGTGGGGTCAGGCATGAGGCAGGACCAGCAGAGTGTCCGGGGTGGAGAAAGCTCCAAAGGACGTGAACCATAACCCTGGAGAGGACTTTTCCCTTCTTTTTTGGGAAAGTTTGGCCGGAAACAAGACTCTCGGGGTGGGGGTGGGAGCAAAGGGCCCCTCTGTGATGGGCCGGTTTGGATTTATGGGTCTGAGTGTGGTGCTTTTTAAAGCAGCTGGTTTGCATTCTCCATTCTCTCTGGACGCTTTAAAGGGGAGCTGTGTCTGCCCCCTGGACCCACTTTTCTCTTCCCTTCCGTCCGAGAGAAAATCGTCTCCCTCTCGCTCCATCCCTCCCTCTGTGCAAAGTGTGCCAGGAGCTCCCCTGCTCCCCCACTGCATCCCCTTTTCTGAGCCAAAGGGTCCCGCCCGGGGTGGAGACGCCAGGCCCAGGACCTCCGCTGTGACTGCTGAGAGCCCAACAGCAGGTGCTTGCTCGTCCTCCAGTTTCTTCTTTCTCCCCTCTCCGTCACCTCCTGGGAGAACAGAGAAGGCAAAGGACATTCCAGGGGAGGGAACCGGGGGGGGGGGGTGGACTCAGCAACTTGGGTTTCAAAAGCCACTGGGCATGAGTCCTCCTCTGGGTGGGGTGACCAGATGTCCCAGTTTGCCTGGACCTGTCCTGGTTTCAGCATCCTGGGAAACCCAGGGGTTCTGGGCGAATGAGGACGTGGTCATCCTACGGGTGAGTTCTTCACACACCAGGGAGGAAGGGATTGAGCCTAGGAAGGGAGAAGATAGGACTCTTTTTCCCTCTGAAAAGCTGAGACTTTATCTCGGAATGAAAACTGTGCTTTTTGGAAGCTGCTTAGTTAAGGCAGCTAATGCGGGAGAGATCCCGGCTCTGAAGTGCCGAATTCCGGAGTTAAACACGGGATCAAGTTTTGTCGTCTCTCCTCCTGGGTCAGAGACGGCTTTATCGTCTTGGCAGCCTGGGAACATTCCTGGGTCTTCCTCTCAGGTGTTCATTGCTCAGGTTCGACCTGGAACTTGGAATCGGCATCCCCTCCCCCCAACAACAGTATTTCGGAGGCGCCCCCGCCCAGCCCCCCAGTTTCATCACCCACCTCCCCGTAAATAATATTCACGCTGTTAAGCTCTGTTCTCGTTTTAGGTCTGTGCGTAAAATATTACGTAATTTTAAACCAGTTTTGAAAGTATTTTTATACAGGCAGCGTTTGCAGGAGGGCTAAGTCTGATCTTAAGAATAAACGGACAGATTCGTCTTAAACGAGACGTGGGTACAGACCTAGAATTTGCTCTGTGTGTGGGGGGTTAAGCAGTGTCTCACCTAGAACCTGCCAGATTCTTTTTTCTCATTGACCTCCATTATTTTCTCTTTTTTTGGTCTTTTTAAAAAAGGTAATTGAAGTAGAGTTGATTTATAAGGTTGTGATCGTTTCTGCTGTTCAACAGCGATTCAGTTTTACAGGTACACACATCCATTCTCTCTTTCAGATTCTTTCCGCACAGAGAGTATCACAGAATATTGGGTGGGAGTCCTCTGTGCTATACAGCAGGTCCCCGGTGGCCTATCATTGCGCATGTCTCAGCGTGCATATATTTTCTTTATTAAGAATAATGGGCGGGGAGTTCCCTTCGTGGCTCAGTGGTTAACGAATCCGACTAAGAACCATGAGGTTGTGGGTTCAATCCCTGGCCTTGCTCAGTGGGTTAAGGATCCGGCGTTGCCGTGAGCTGTGGTGTAGGTTGCAGACGCGGCTTGGATCCCGCGTTGCTGTGGCTGTGGCGTAGGCTGGCAGCTACAGCTCCTGTTAGACCCCTAGCCTGGGAACCTCCATATGCCACGGGTGCGGCTCTACATAAAGGCAAAAAGACAAAAAAAAAAAAAAAAAAAGAATAATGGGGAGTTCCTGTCGTGGCTCAGCGGTTTGCGAACCCGACTAGTGTCCATGGGGATGTGGGTTCGATCCCTGGCCTCGCTCAGTGGGCTAAGGATCTGGCATTGCCTTGAGCTGTGGTGTAGGTCCCAGATGTGGCGCAGATCCTGTGTTGCTGTGGCTGCGGTGTAGGCCGGCAGCTGTGGCTCTGATTCGACCCCTAGCTTCAGGTACGGCCTTATGCTTCAGGTACGGCCTTAAAAAGTAAAAAAAAAAAAAAAAAGAACAATAAAAAAGTAGTGGGTATGGTAATCTCTGCTGACCTTCACTTGCTGCCATGAAATGTTTCTGGAGCCCATGTAAGGCTGCACTTGTCCGAGCAAAGCACCAGGGCTGGAGGCTCCAAGGAGGAGAAGGGGGGGATGTAACGTGGAGGCGAAGCAAAGGACTTGGAGGCAGATGACGCTGGTGGCAAATTTCAGCTCCAGCTTCCAGTAGCTGTGCCTCAGTCTCTTCATCTGTAAAATGAGCGTAATGCTCCTACATCCAGGGGATGGTGGGCGTAGTAAAAGATATTGAAAGCGTGTGGTGTACATGATCATTCTGTAAAAAGCCTCAGAATGGGGAAAAACGTATCAGAATGGGTTGGTTTTAGACTGTGATGGCAAGGGCTGGGTTGGTTGTGGTCACCGCTTTGGCCCACTTACAGTGGCTGGATACAGAATGGTGGGGTGTCTTCCTGCACCTCAGCTTAACAGCCACTTGCTTTCATCCTGTTCCGAGTTCCCAACACTTTCCCAACATTGTCTCTCCCTTTGCTTATGTTTCCTTCTGTATCTTAATATGGAATCACTGGTGGATCCACCATCCAAGTCAAGAACTAGACCAGTGGTCCTCAAAGTGTGGCTCCCCCAGCCCGGCGAGGTCGGCATCATCTGCTCGAGGGCAGAGATGCGTACACTTGGGCACGCACCAGCATCTCCTGGAGGGCTGTTGAAACGCAGGTAGCTGGACCCCAGAGTTTCTGATTCTGGAGGCTTGCAGTGGAGCCTGAGAATTTGTATTTCTCGCTATTTCGCAGATGCTGCTGATGCTGCTGTTTTGGGGAGCGCCCTTTGGGAGACCCTGAACTAGAACATGGTCAGTGTAACTTCTCCCTCCGGTCTCCCACCCTGCCTTTTTCCCTCCCCCTCCATTCCCCTCAAAGGTGACCACACTCTCTTGGATTATGTGTATCTTCTTCTCTTTCCTTCTTTTTAAAAACTTTTTTAGTGCTTATTTATATATGCCATAACTCCGTAATTTTAATTCCCATGGTTTCTGAGCTTTTTAGCCTTCTGGAACTTGCACTTGCTTTTTTTCACTCAACCGTAGGTTTCTAAGATTCATCTCTCTTGTTTGAGTGTAGCCGTAGGTCATTAATTTTGCCCTGCATCATATTGTATTCTGTGATGATACAACAATTTATCCACTTTCCAGGGTGATGGACATTTGAGATGTTTCCAGGTTTTTTTTTTTTCTGATTATGAACAGTGCCGCAGTACTGAATAAATAATTTTTGAATGAATGAATTCAAGGTGTTAATTTTAGTCTGTGTACTTGGGAATGTAACTTCAGCTAGAATCAGCTGAGATGCATCAGCGTTTCTGGAACACCAGCCATCTGACAGGCACTGGCTAAGCCATTTCACGGCGTACTCATCCTTGTCTCTGAGGGCTGGGTCAGCCAGACAGCCCCTCGTTCTTGCTTGTCTTCTGAAAGTCAACCTGTAGTTGAGGCTCCGGCAGTTGATACAGCAGCAGAGAAGCAGCAGGGCTGAATTGAGAGCATGGACTCTGGAGCCAGGTGCCTGGGGTTCCAATTCCAATTCTGCTGGTCACTTACTCTGGGACCTTGTGTAAGTCATTTAAGCATTGTGAGTTCTGTGCCTCAGTTTTCCAGTTTGTCCAATGACGATTCCAGTGCACCTGTCTTGGAAGGTTAAATTAGCTAATATGCGTTGTGCTATGAAGTAGTGTCTGGAACTCAATAAGCCATCCTTTGAGTTTATATTATACATGAATGGTTGGATTGATGTTTCGAGGGATTAATGCTTGGATCAGTGGAAGGAAGAATGGGATTATTTGGGTGACCTATGGCTTGGAATAGTATGTGACACATAGTAAGTGCTACGTAGTATTAATTATCATTGTTCTGCCTTTTCTTGTGAGGCTTTCAACTTCCTTGATCTCTTATTCTTTAACATCAATCTTTTGAACCCATTCTCTTGCATAATCAACAGAACCATCATGGTTCCAATGTATAATCCCAGAGGAAAGCAACCATGGAGTCACATTGATTGTAGATACTAGAATTCCGTGATTCCAAGGCACAGGCACAGTTTCCCCCATCTCAGCAATCCTTGTCTGTGTTTCTAATCAGCTTGCTCTCCCATTTCCTATACCCCACTGCCAGGCTGTCCCCAACGCCAGACTCTTTCCAGTCGGCCCACATTACTCCCCTGCTCTAACTCTACCCTACTTTCTGACCTTGCTCTGAGTGCACCATCTTTGAAGACATCAAAGACTTCAAACCTAGTTCTTTGTGGCACGGTGGGTTAAGGATCGGGTGTTACTGCAGTTGTAGTGCAGGTGGATTCCTGGCCTGGGAACTTCCACGTGACACAGGTGCAGCCAAAAAAAAAAATAATATAAAGAAAGGACTTCAAACCGGTGAGAACAGGTCAGCTTCTGTGCAGGTCTTACGAGGACTCGGAGCATGTGAGTCTTGCACACAGTGACGTAGTCAGAAATGTTTATGGTTTTGAATTGTTTTCAGAAGAGTTGTTAGAATGTAAAATGTTAACAGTCTGACCTGTTCCTAATCACAACGGAGTGTTTCAAGTTAAGGATCATGGGTGGATGTTTGTGGTTTAGAAGGGAGACTATCCATGCAGTTGGCGTTGACTGAGTGGATGGATGGATAGATCTGAGGCTGGTTGGACAGATGGATGAAAGGCGGATAAGCTAGATGGGATGAAGGAAGGCAGGACGGATGGATGAGAGAAAGAAAAGATGGATGATATTGGATGGATGGGTGACTGGGTGGGTCATAGGTGGGTGGATAAGTAGATTGGTAGATGACGATGGGTGGTGGAGAGATTGTTAAATGGATGGAGGATGAAAGAAAGGATGGATAGGTGGGTGAATGGATGGATGGCTAGCTGGGTGGGGGGAATGGGTATATAAAGGTATCTGGAAGGGTGGGTGTCCATGTCTGGATCGCTCTGGTATTTGGTGTTCTTACTGGCTTGGGAATGACCAAGTCCCTCTCCTTACCAGCCTCAGCGTCAGGTGCATCTCGCATGTTTTGTGAAAATGGTACGCTTCTATCTCACCTCTCTAGTTAGAAAGCTCCTTGAGGGTAGGGAACAGTAATTGATTTTCTTCACATCTTCTCCCCCACCCCCCAGTTCCTGGACTATATCATGAGTGTTTGTTAATTGATTAACGATGAGGGAAATAAACAGTGTTGTTGGCAAAATCTTCTAAAATTCTGGAAACATCTTGGTTTTATTTATTTCGGCACTGGGACCCAAAGTGAAATTCCTTGGATTTTGCTCCACTGGTGAGGAGTGGTGCGCTAGTGGAATATCTCGCTTCTGAGTGGGTGGGGTCAGGGTCCCAGATGCTTGCTCACTGGCGGGAAGTGGCAGATTTCAGATGTACCAGATTCTGCAAAGCCCCTCATGACCTAGTGCGTGTTCTGTCTTTGATCTCATCCCTTCTGTTCTCTACCCATTCCACTCCCAGTCCCACTGGCCCTTTTTGCCCACATTTAGCTTCTGTGACTCTGTAGGCATCTGTGCTGGCTCTTCTCTCTGCCTGCGTCATTGTTTCCCCAGGTCTTCCCATGGCTGACTCTTTCTCTTCATTTAGGTCTCAGTCCAAAAGTCACCTCCTCCAAGAGGCCTGTCCTCTTCATTTATTAAATACCTGAAGTACAAAAAAGAACATAAAATACATGTATAATCTCCTCTCCAGAGAGAATCTATGGTGAAAGTTTAATGTTATTTCATTCCATACATTTTTAGGGACATACAATTTCACAAATGCGTTTCTGTGCCACCAGATATCCGTGGACCACGTCAGGGCCACCATGTGTACTCGCGCAGAATACACACTGCGTAAGGTCATTATATTTCGTGTCTTAGGCGTCATACAGCTGTGCACTTATTATTTCAATTTCTTGGATGATGAAAGCTTAAGTATCTCGTTCTAGCAAAATGAAGATATTATGACAATTTCTTGACAGATGGACCTAACAACTTGAAAAGGGGGCATCTTATTTAAATTCACACAGTGGTGCCATACGGGTTGGCAGAAACCCCAGAAAATACTGCTGTTAATGTCTGATGGCATTCCACTTTATGGATGTATCGTACTTCGCATCACCATCCCTGGTTGTTTGTTTTGCTTGTAAACAACAGAGCAGAGGACATCTCTGTGCACAAATCTCTGCCCAAGGTGCTGATTACTTTCAGAATAAAATTCCAGTGTAGAGATGGTACTCAAGTCTTAAACTCGTTGCCATCACTTTCCTTGAATCTGCAAAAGAAATTTTGAGACCAGGAGACTCAAGATTTAGGAAGCTGAGAAGGAGGAGCATGGAGAGAACAACTGATTGGTTTAGAATTTTTCCTGGGCTGCACTGTAAAACAGTGCTTTTGATCCGGGAGTGATTTTGCCCTCCCGGGGACTTTTGGTAATGCCTAGACATTTTTGGTTGTCACGAATGCGGTGGGTGGGGTGCTACTGGCACATGGCAGGTAGAAGCCAGGGATGTGGCTGAGTGTCCTGAAACACACGGGGCGGCCCCCTCCCCCCACCCCCATTAAAGAATCATCCGGCTCAAGATGTTGGTATTGCTGAGATGGAGAAATCCTGTTGTAAAAATGTCATGGATTTCCTTGGAGGGGAGTGGGTGGATTTGGGGTTTTGGGGTTACTTAAATTTAATTTACAGTTTCTCTTCCAAGCTGGGTGTCTAAGCCAGCTTTCTCTGAACTTTAGATCCCACACCACCAGCAACAGGCTTGCTACTGACAGATTCGTTGATGTAAATATAGATGAGTATATAGAAGGAAATCTCAGCTGGAGTTGGAAAATGTTGGAATGAAAGCTGCTGCAGCCTCTCTGCCTCCCTCCTTCTCCTTCTGTTGCCCAGTTTTTAAATCGTGTCTCACTTTCTCGGGGCCTCTGGCTGGTGGGGACCGCTGGTGGGGACTGTGGCTTTCTATTCCCTTAGTCCCCACGCCAGGGCTGGCCTTGGGCACGTCCAGGACACCCCCAGGACAGATGAGCTTAGAGATGCCGGGGGGAGAGGAGTGCATTCATGATAAATGCCTTCATTCGTAAACGTTTGCTGAGCACCTGCTACGTGCCAGTCCAGCTGGGGGAGATGCGGTCGGAAGATGACAAGCGTAGATGGCGTGGACCACAGGGAAGACTTTCACTCCAGAGGAAATGGCACCTTCATGCCTCTTTTCCCCTGGCACACCTTTACTTTCCGTTTTCCCTAACAACAACAGGAGAAAATAAGACCCTTGTGTATACCCAATATTTTGAGGCTTGCTGTTTATTCTCCAGGACTAGCCGCACTGCAGTGAACCCTGCTGTGATGATGTCTTTACTATGACTATTTCTTTTTTTTTTTTTTGCCTTTTGTAATTTTAGGGCCGCACCCACGGCATGTGGAGGTTCCCAGGCTAGGGGTCTAACAGGAGCTGTAGCCGCCAGCCTGCGCCACAGCCACAGCAACGCGGGATCCGAGCCGCATCTGCCACCTACACCACAGCTCACGGCAACGCCGGATCCTTAACCCACTGAGTGAGGCCAGGGATCGAACCCACAACCTCATGGTTCCCATTCGGATTCGTTAACCGCTGCGCCACGACGGGAACTCCTACTGTGACTGTTTCTTGAGGACAGATTCATGGAAGTGGCATAGCTGGGTGCTAGGTTGGGCTCGGGGACCAGGTTGCCAGGAACACTTAGTCTTGTGTCCTTTCAAACGCCGAGATCCTGTTTCCCCGATTCTGTGGCCCAACTGGATGGCCCTTGATTTTATGTTTTCACCAATCGGAGAAGGGAAAATGGAGTCTCCTTGCGGTACAAGGTGCATTTCTTCCGTTCCTAAAGCTGCAGAGCATTTTCCAGATCCGAATGGGCCGTCTGTTCCCTGCATGATGTCCTTTGTCACACCTTTTGCTCTCTTTTCTTTTTTTCTTTTTAGGGCTGCACCTGCAGTATATGGAGGTTCCCAGGGTGTGAGTCGAATCGGAGTTGTAGCCACCGGCCTACACCACAGGCACAGCAACACGGGATCTGAGCCGCGTCTGCAATCTACACCACAGCTCATGGCAATGCTGGATCCTTAACCCACCGAGCAGGGCCAGGGATCGAACCTGCGTCCTCATGGATACTAGTCAGGTTCATTACCGCTGAGCCACAAGGGAACTCCCTGCTCTGTTTCCTTCAGGGACCTTCTTCACTGATATCTTTTGGGGAGGCTGCTCCAGGTTCGATAAACTCTGAGAGATTCTGTGGCTCTATGTTGGTTGGAGGTAGCACAGTAGTTAAGAGGGAGGGCTGTAGAACCCTGGTTCTACCTGGGTTCAAATCCCAGCTCTGCCTCCTTCCGATCCCTATCATTCTGGGCAAATCACTTCACTTCTCAGGCCTCAGTTTCCTCCTCTGTAAAATGGCTATAACACGAGTTTCTGCCTCGTGGGGATGTTTTAGGGCTCAAGCAGCACTTGAAACAGTGCCTAAGAGTCTGCCCTCATTATCGTGATGGGACTGGCATTAGCTTTCTCTCTCCTCAAGGCAATAAGATGTGTGTGTTTCTGGCCCCTACTGGTTCTGAAAACTCTTTGATTTGAGGGTGCAGTCGCCCCTCATGGGATTTAAAGCAAGCTCTGCAGGCATCGGTGCCAGCCGCGGCTCTTTGAACCGACCAAACAGGATCTCTTCTTCCCTGCCTCCCAAAAAAGCAGCTGGACCATTTTCCACATGCAGAATGGGATTCCTTTCCTCGGCCCCTATGCCTGATCACGTCTGGGATTTCACCGAAGCTCCAGCAAAGAGGATGTGCCGCACCCCAAGAGGACACGGGCACCCACTGACTTTTCAAGTCGAGTTAGTAGCACCTCTTTACGGAGCGTTTATAAGCCCTATGGCTGTGTGAGAACCGCTTTGACTGACCTCATCTTTATACCGGTCCCAAGGGCCCAGTGGCTTTATGTTTGCCCCCATTTTACAGGTGTTCGCACCGAGGCTCAGGATCCAAGGTCACGCATCTTATCAAATGGGGAAAGCTCATGGGACAGGGAATGACACTGCAGGAACAGAGGCTTAGAGGGGAACCTCTTCTGTTCTGGAGGTGGGCGTGCCTGTGGGAAGAGAGGTACTAGGAGGTAGTTAAGGGACAGAGCGAAGGGGCACTGAGGTCAGCCAGGACCAGGTCGCTGTCTTGACAGTGATGTTGCCTTTGGGAAAGTAACTTCAGCCATCCTCAGTTTCTTCATCTGTACAATGGGCAGAACGGTGTTTTCCGCCTAGGGATGTAAGGTTGAGGTCGATGGCCAGTGAATAACATCCTGCTTAGCACAGCACGAGTCCTCAGCGTGTGGCCAGAGCTCTTTGTTTTTCTCCTTGGTATGGGCACTGGGACGCAGATGCACAGAAACAGACACAAACCCCTGCCCTGGTGTGGCGGACATTCTGTCTGGGGAAGCAAACCTAGGGCTGGAGAAAGGCTATGGTTTCAGTGTGTTCAGTGCCCTGGTGCAAAAATAAACAATCTACCTGAAAGTTTTTCTTTCTTTCTTTTTTTTTTAATATAATTTATTTTTTATTTTTTTGCATTATAGCTGGTTTACAGATTTCTGTCAGTTTTTCCAACTGCACCGCGTGGTGACGTGGTTACATGTACATATATGGATTCAAATGCTGATTCCCTGAGCTTAACTCCACGGATGCTAGTGAGATCGGTCCAGGGTTGTCCCTGAGCATGGGGATTGTTGAAAACTCCCGAGGTGATTCTAAAATCCAGCTCGGATTGGCAGAGAGCTCTGGGTCATTAAGAACACTTGGGGGCCAGGTAGGCTGGAGTTGGGGCTGTGTGACCTGGGGTAAGCTGCTTACCCTCTCTGAGCCACAGATTCCTTCCCTGTAAAACCAGAGACCTGATGGTACTTCTTTCCCAGGACCATGAGGATGCGGGTTCGATCCCTGGCCTCGCTCAGATGGCCTGGGGGGTGGATAATAAGTGCTTCATACATAAATAAGTGTTAATTTAAAAAAAATCAGGAGTTCCCATCATGGCTCAGCGGGTTAACAACTGAACTAGTATCCATGAGGATGCGAGTTTGATCCCTAGCCTCGCTCAGTGGGTTAAGGATCCCGCATGGCCGTGAGCTGTGGTGTAGTTCGCACATGCGGCTGAGATCTGGTGTTGCTGTGGCTGTGGTGGCTACAGCTCTGATTCGACCCCCAGGCCTGGGAACTTCCATATGTCTCAGGTGTGGCCCTGAAAAAAAAAATAAATCAGATCAGCAGCGTTGGAGTAGAGGGAGCTAAACTTTTTTAATGTCTTTTTTTTTCCTTTTTTTAAGATTGAGGTAAAATTTACCTGGCATAACATTAACCACGGATCATTTTATTTTTTTTATTTATTTATTTTTTGTCTTTTTGCCGTTATGTAGAGCCATACCCGCGGCATATGGAGGTTCCCAGGCTAGGGGTCTAAAAGGAGCTGTAGCTGCCGGCCTTCGCCACAGCCACAGCAACGCAGGATCCAGCCGCGTCTGCAACCTTCACCACAGCTCACGGCAACTCCGGATCCTTAACCCACTGAGCAAGGCCAGGGATTGAACCCGCAACCTCATGGTTCTTAGTCGGATTTGTTAACCACTGAGCCACGAAGGGAACTCCATGGATCATTATAAAGTATACAGTTCAGGAGTTCCCGTTGTGGCTCAGTGGTTAATGAATCTGATTAGGAACCATGAAGTTGCGGGTTCGATCCCTGGCCTCGCTCAGTGGGTCAAGGATCCGGCGTTGCTGTGAGCTGTAGTGTAGGTCGCAGACACGGCTCGGATCTGGCGTTGCTGTGGCTGTGGTGTAGGCCAGCGGCTACAGCTCCGATTCGACCCCTAGCCTGGGAGCTTCCATGTGCTGCAGGTGCGGCCCTAAAATGACAAAAAGACAAAAAATAAAAATAAAATATACAGTTCAGTGGCATTTAGTGCATTTGCAGTGTTGTACATCCATCTCCTTCCAAGACATTTTCATCACCCCCAAAAGGAAACCTCGTATCCGCTAAGCAGTCATACCCTGTCTCTTCTTCCTTCTTCTGGTTGCCAGCCTGTCTTCTGTCTTCATGGATTTACCTCTTCAGGTTTTAGAGTTTTTGCAGCGTCCTGCTTCTGGCGCTCTTACCCCTCGGCCTCCAAGTGAGACTGTGGGACGGCCCACACCCGTCACTTCTGGGTCTTTCTGTCTCTGGCATGAGGGCTGCCCCCACCCATGTCCCCATCCGGCACCCTGGGCCTCGTCCCTCAGCCGAGGTTAATCCCAGCAGCAGGCCCCGTGTTCTGCTCGCCTGGGGCTGCCGCAAATGAGAGGTTTCATCTCAGCTGGGTTTCTCCTAGTTAAATATTTAATAAATAAGACCTACAACTTGTGATGTGGGGAGTGTTTGATAGTGAAATTAATGAGGGGGAGAGAGTCGCAGGCAGCCTGCAGGTGCATCCATGCCTGAGTCTGGCCAACGGCGCCCTGGTGGTTGCAGACCCGGGCGGGCGGCCGTGCCACCACGCTGGGCCGTGCCACCCCGTGTCCCCTGGCTGTGGCCTCCCGCTTTCTCTAGCACCGTGTCTGGCACAGAGGAAGCACGTGGTCAATATGTGTTAAAAGAGAGAGATGGTGGGGAGTTCCCGTTGTGGCTCAGCGGTTAATGAATCCGACTAGCATCCATGAGGATGCGGGTTCAATCCCTGGCCTCGCTCAGTGGACTGAGGATCTGGCTTTGCCATGAGCAGCGGTGTGGGTCGCAGACGCGGCTTGGGTCTCACGTTGTTGTGAGTGGAGCATGGGCCGGTGACTGCAGCTCTGATTGGACCCCTAGCCTGGGAACCTCCAAATGCTGAGGGTGCGGCCCTAAAAAAAAAACAAACGGAAGAGAGAGAGGGATATTGTGTGGGGGGTGAGTGTGTGTGTGTGGATGAGATGGAGGACAAGGAGGGAGAGACAGAGGCCAGGGAGAAAGAAAGTGGAGAGAATGGAGAGAGAGATGGAGGCAGAAAGGAAAAGATCTGGATGGAGGCAGGGAAGACAGTGATGGGGAAGGGAGAAAGATGGAGAGGGAGAGAAAGAGGGAAAATACATAGAAAAAAAGAGCCGCGGACAGGAGAGGATATTGTCGAGTGTAGCATTTCGGCCCTTCGTTGCCCTTGATGGCTCCTCGTCCCTGTCTCCCCGCGCCTCATTTCCTTACTCCAGCCCCTCAGCCCCTTTCATTTCCTGTGTCTCTGTTATCTTTTCATTTTCTGTCTCCGTCTTTGCTCCTTTTCTCTTTCTCTTCGTAAACTTCCCTTGGCGTATGGGTCATATTATTTCCTAGTCAGTCTTTAGCTGACTGGGGGAGGGCGGGGGGCAGTAAACAGACTTAAGTGTAGAAACACAGCTGAACACTGGAGGCGGGGCAGGGGTGCTGCATTCGTGGTGTGCGAAGTTCCCAGGCCGGGGCTCAAACCCGTGCCGCGGCAGTGGCAGTAGAAATCCTTAACCACGAGACTGTCGGGGAACTCGAGAAACATGGGGAAACGTGTTAAAAATCACGTTAGGAGACAGAAGAACTTAGTCGCGAAGCAGAAATAGACTCACAGACATAGAAAGCAAAGGTATGGTCGCTGAAGTGGGAAGCGGTCCGGGAGGGATGAATTCGGAGTTTGGGATTAGCAGATACACACTACTGTATATAAAATAGATGAAGAATAAAGACCTACTAAGTTACACAGGAAACTATATTCAGTGTCTTGTAGTGACCTATAATGGAAAAGAGTACATATGTGTGTGTGTGTATGTATAACATATTGTATATGTCACTTTGCTGCACACCTAAAATGAACACAACATTGTAAACTGACTTTCCTTCAATGAAAAAAAAAAAAAAGCCAGCAACACATTTTGCCCAGGTCAACAGGCAGAACATCACCAGTTCCTCAGATTCTCCCACAATCCCTTCCTCCCTCCCAGATGAACCACCATTGAGAATTTTACGGGAATCCTTAGCTTGCTTTTCTTTGTCGTTTTACCACCTAGGCATGCGGCGTAGTGAAATGGTTCCTGGCTTGGACCTTTGTCAGGGTAAAACTGTGTGATATGCATTGTTTTGTAGTTTGCCTCATCGGCTCGCAGTTGACCCCGGTAAGATCCATCCTTGCCGAAGTCGCCGCAGCTCTTTCACGGTTGTATTTGTTCGCTGCTGGTGAACGTGGGCGTTTGTTGTCTTTTGGTTGCTGAAAAGGAGCAGTGCTGCTAGTTGTGACGGATCTTGCCGCACGCGTGTCCACGCCTCTTAAAAGTGCGTGCTTCCCCGTGAAATTGCCCGGTATTAAAGTGAGAGTGTTTTCAGCTTGACGATATATTGCCAAACTCTTCTTGCAAAATAGGTGTGCTAATTTCCACCCCTTCCTGCGGCAGCCGAGCATTCAAGTTGCTCCACACCCTCCCCGACACTTGGTGACTTTTTAACTGCGGGCTTTGTGGATGCGTGGCGACTTCTCATGGTGATTTTCATTTGTTGCTACCTGATTTCAAAATGGGCGAACGCATTTTGATACACTTATTGGCTATTTCAGGTTTCTTTTGTGAAATGCCTCTTCATGCTCTGTCCACTTTTTATAACTGTATTGCTTACCTTTTTTTTTTTTTTTCATATCGATCCGTAGGTGATCCTTATGTATTCTGGAAACCGGTCCTTGATCATTATATGCTTGCAATATCTTCTCTTGGCTTGTCTTTTGGTATTTTTTATGATGTCTTCTGATCAATAGCAGTTCTTAATTTTAGTGTGGTCGAATTTAAAAATCTTTTCCCTTACAGTTTGTGGGTTCTGTATCTTACTTAACAAAATCGCTTCTACCCTGAGGTCATGAACATATTCTACATTATTTCTAAAACGTCTACAGTTTTTCGCATTGTATATCTTTGATCGGTGAGGAATTGATTTTTGTGTATGGTGTGAGGTAGGGGCCCCATTTCCTTTTTATTCCATTAGAGTTGTCCCAGCACCATTTGCTCAAAAGTTCATCCTCGCCTCAATGATCTACAAGACAACCTGTCTGACTGTTTAACTTGTACCTCTTTTGGTCTGGTCTGTTTTCATCCGCTGCTGCTCAAACCACAAATGTTTTTTGAGAGCTGGTGGTGTACAAGGCACTGGATTACAGTGATGAACATGACAAATGCAGTCAGTGCTTTCATGAAGCTTACATTGTGGCGAGGATGGCAGATAAATAGCTACGGCCACTTAATTTACAAGGATAAATGCTATGGTTTATAATTTACAATTATAAAGGCCCTGAGAGAGATGAAGCTGAGGGGAGGCTGTTTCCTTGGGAGAAAAACAACCTCGCCCAAGGAAGTGGTGGTAAACCGAGTCTTGTGGAACTCTGATATAGAGAGGGCAGGAGTGGTGGGAAAGATGTTTAGACCAGAGGGAACGGCATATGCAAAGGCCCTGTGGCAGATGCTTAAAATCTTGGTATTTATTCTAGAGGCCACTGAATCAGCAGTGCAGTGAGATTATATCTGTGACTGGCTTCAGTGACTACTGGGTGGAGAGTGAGTTGTATGAGGGGAAAAAGAAAGCCAGGAAACCAGTGATGGGACTACTGTCATTCAAGGAAGAGGCCAGGTGCCTTAGACTGGGATGGTGGCTGTGGAAATGGAAATCGCTGCTCAGACTGAAAGATATTTTGAGCAGGCATGGTTTTTCCCCCTCCCTCCCTCCTCTGTCTCTGTTCCTTTTCTGGTTGAGTTTTCTGGGTGAGGAAAGCAGTTTGTGTTCCTGCCAAGGGTATGTGCTCCGGAGGACGTATTTGTCACAGATGGTCTTTGGAAGCTTAGCCAAGACAGTCACTGGACAGCCCCTGGCCCCCGGGGCTTTCTGGAATTAATTCAACAATGGCCATTTATTAATAACAATATGTTATTTATCAACAAGGAATCACTAGTTTTTCCTTCAAAACGGTGATTAGCTCTTGCCTCATGTGTCACCCCAACTAACCTTAACAAGATGAGCGAGGGAGAGAGGCAAGGGCTTTCATCTCAGTTCTGTTTGGAATTAGGTCATGCCTGAGATTTCACCAAAAAAAAAAAAAAAAAGGTTGGTTTGGGGACTGGAATTCAGTTCCTTGATCTGTGGCTCAATCCCGTTTGTGTAAGATCACACGCCCGCTCCCCAAAATACTCTAATTTTACAAGCCGTTTTCTAAGAGGATGCTCCAGAGTAATTTACAAGGCCTCAGTTTCCTTGCCTGTAGAGAAGTGAAATAAAATCCCTGTCTCCAAACTTTGCACCTAACACAGAGTGACCAGCTTCTGCCCTGTCTAGATCCAGGGATCAGATGCCGTCATGAGGCCTGAGCCTTTAGGTCCCTGCCTTTGGAAGCTGACTCCATTCTCCATGCAGACATAGCATGGCTACAGTTCCAGCCTTTCCCTCTTTTCCCAAGTGATTCTCTTTCCCAGCCATCCCCCCTGGTATTCTCAGCAAACGATTTGTAGCTTTCGATGGGCTCTGCTGGGGTCATGTGCTCATGCTTGAGCCAATCACGGTGGGGGAAGAGGGTGCTCTGATTGGCTTAGGCTTGAGTCATGTAATCGATCTCTGCCATTGGGGGTGGAGCCAAATTTACAGGAGTTTGTAGGCCTGATCCTTTTAAAGAGATATTAAGGGAATGCCAACTGGTGTGTAAAAAAAAAAGCAAAAAAAAAACCCCAAACCATGTCTGCAGTGGCTGAGCACAGTAAGAATGTGCTTCTCACTGGAGGAAAGCCCGATCAGATAACCAGCAGGTGGTCTTCCAGGACCTGACCCTAGGACGCAGTCTCTTTGTATCTTATGGCTCCACCATCCACTGAGAACTTGAAAGTCCTTTGCTTTTAGCCTGTAGGAAACAGAAGACACAATCAAAAACTGATTTAAGAGGAGTTCCTGTCATGGCCTTGTGGATTAAGAACCAGGATAGTATCCATGAGGATTCGGGTTGCATCTCTGACCTCGCTCAGTGGGTTAAAGGATACAGCCTTGTGGCTGTGGTGTAGGTCACAGACATGGCTCGGATCTGGCGTGGCTGTGGCTGTGGCTGTGGCGTAGGCCGGCAGCTGCAGCTCCAATTTGACCCCTAAGCTGGGAATCTCCATGTGCTGCGGGTGCGGCCCTAAAGAGAAGAAAAGAACAGTAATTGAGGAGATGTAGGTGGGCAGTTACCAAAACAGAGAGGGAGGGAGGAGAGAGAGAAGGCAAGAAGGAAGGAGGAAGACAGAGAGAAACAGCTGCCCCGCAGAGGCTACAACCTGAGGAAGCCAGGAGAAGAAATGCCCCAACCTCATGGCCCCCCATCTCTTGCCAGGGCTCCCCGTTGTCCAAACCCAACAGAGTTAGCAACAGAGCAAGGAGCTCAGTGAGGCCGTTGCCACAGGTCCGCCTCCCCAGGCACAGCAGGGAAAAGGAGGCGGAAGAGAGGATTCTGGGTAACAGAAGATGGCTCACCTAACCGCCCGACATACCTGGGTGTTTCGTCCACGTGTGCAGCCAGGAGGCGGAAGTTTGGTGGACACACATTGCATTGTCTCTTCCACAAAGAAAATCAGATTCCCGCGTGACAAAAGCAAACAAAACAGACAAACCGAAAAAAATGCAAAAACAAATCTCCTGCTATTATTATAACTGTTGTTGTTGTTGGTGGTGGTGGCTTTTGGTTCTTTCTACGTGCTGACACCTCCTTGACGCTCTCCTTGCTCTGAGGGTTCTTTCCGTCTTGGTGGAAATCTTCTGGCATCCTGGGAAAGTGTTCAGTTCTATGCCAGGCTTGAGCCTGGGGCCCTGTGCTTAATCAGCCGCTAGTCTGAGTGTCAGCAGGCAGTCTGTGCCCCTGGCAAGGCCCTCGGCTTAACCCAAGGCTGTGGTGGGGGAAGGTGGGTGGATGGGGCCAGAGAGGGCGGCTTCCTGCCTAAAGAAAGTGACCATCTTGCTGGAGGTGGAACCTAAGGAGAGGCCCCCTCAGGCTGAGCCCAGGGAGGTGGACTGAGCCCCAAGGCAGGTAGTAACTTAGCTCCTCAGTCCCCCATCTGCCCCTCCCTCTCTTTGGCAGCCAGGAGTAGGGGCACAAGTGACATGGTAGCCCGGACATGCTAACAATGGCTCGCGCCCACCCCACCCCAACCTGGTCCAGCTGTGTTAGCGGCAGATCTCCGCCTCCGGCCTCCTCCGGGTTCCGCCTGCAGGTTGTAACAATGGCCTGTCCCCTCCCAGCCTCGCCCGCTTCTTTGAACCCCCCCAGGGCTCTGCGTTGTGAAGGCCCGCACTGTCTTGTCTTCCTCCATTCGAGCTTAACTCAGTCCCTCCTCTCCTCCACGAAGAGCAGAAGAGGGGCCCCGATTGCTTCCAGCCGCTCTGAAGTCCGGGACAAGGACGAGGAGAGAGGTGGGCAGACCCACGTCCTCCGGGGCCCTGGGTTGGGTCTACCGCTCGTCAGCTCCTTGGTTCCCGGTTTTCATTGTCCTCTTCCCAACTTCGCTGCACCCCTGCTTCTAACAGTAACGGCTGCACAGGTTCGAATCCCGACAGGACCACTGGCTGCCATGGGCAAGTGACTTCCTCTCCCTGTGCTGCAGTCTCCTTATCTGTCGATAAAGACACTCGCAACAAGAGTTCTGGGCAACGTGGCAGGCACCTCGCTCGCATCAATTAAATTCATCCTTTCAATGCCTTAGGGAATGGGCGTCATTGTCATCCTCCTGTGTAACAAAAGAGAAAACTGGGGACAGAGAGAGGCTCAGTAGCTTGTCTGAGCCCGCCACCCCCACAGCCGCAGGAGAAGCAGAGGTAGAGTTTGAACCCAGGCTGTCTCTTAATCAGCAACAGCAATAGTGACAATGCCCAAATTCAATGAGCTGTTGAATAGATTTAATGCGGTAATACAGGCCAAAAAAAAAAAAAAAAAGCTTAGTTCAGTGCCTAACACATAACAGGCACTCAGTGGCAATGTTCATTTTAATTGTAATTACCTAATTTTATATTATAGTTATATATTAATATGTAAACATATGCTGTTACCTTCTTAACGTATTAATATAGTTCTTTGTTATTGTTAAGAGTACAGGGGACAGCAGACTTTTTCTGCAAAGGGCTAGAACAGTAAAGATCTGAAGCTCTGTGCTCTGTACATCTCTGTTGCGGCTGCTCAGCTCTGCTGGTGGAGGAAAGGCAGGGACAGTGGATGATGCGGAAACAAACGGGTCTGGCTGTTTTCCAATAAAACTTTGTTTAAAAAAATACGCCACGGACCACTGTCTGCCAGGACCTGATAGAGTAAGTGTTACTGCACATCAGCAGTTTCTTTGCTGCGTTCCTTTCTTTTCCCTTCCTTTTTCACGAGGCCAGACTTTCTTTTTCTCCTTCGTTCTGGTCTTTTGGGAAAGCCTATCAGGCCCCTGGAATGTGTAGGCTCTCCTAAGCCCAGGCTTGCTTGTCCGATAAGACATACGGAACGAGGGTGGCAAGAACTCCAGTCTAGCCCTCTCTTCCTCCCCCACTCCCGAGCTCTAGAAGTCACCAGTCTCCTCGCCCCCAGCCAGTCTCCTCTGCCTCAGGGAAACCCCTGGGCATCTCTGAGCCCCTTTCCCCACAGTCCCCTCTAGGTCGTGGGCTCCAGTCACACCGGCCTCTTTACTTGTTCCCACACTGCACTCCTGCTCCTGCCTCAGGGCCTTTGCACTGGCTCTTCCCTCTGCCTCGCTCCTCCTTCCCCCCGGGCAACCTCGTGGCTTCTCCCTCACCTCCCCCGGGTCGTACCTCAAAAGCCACCTTCTCAGCATCCACCCTGTTTAAAACTGCACACTCAGCGCTTCCTGCCCAAACCCTGCTTTGTTTCTCCCCTGGGCACCCTCTAGTTGTCTGTGTACCATGAGCTCTGTGATGGAAGCCCGTTTTATTGCTTTTGTGCACCTGTGTGGACTAGAACCTTCTAGAACAGCACCTGGCGCATAGTAAGTGACCAATAGATGTATGTTGCATGAGTGAGCACTACAGCTTCGTTCATTCTCATTGCTTAAGTAGTATTCCGTCACAGGAGAATACTGTGATTTCCCTGCTGAATTTACCTGTCAGTGGACATTTGAATTTATTCCTGAGTACTGATCAAGTGTGTGCAGTGGGCGAGGACTTGTTCTAGACAGAAGTCCTTGACCACAGAGGCTTACGTTCTTTTTGGGAGAGACATAGGATAAACAACAAACAAAATAGTAAGTAAATCTCAAGGTATTCTTAAAGATTATAAGGGCAGTGTGGGCAAAGCATTAAGGAAAAGGGGTTGGGGGGCTTTTCTATATTAGATAAGACCTCAGTGATGGTATTTGACCCGAGACTTTAAAGAAGTGATGAGGGGAGTTACTGCTGTGGTACAGCAGGTTAAGGATCTAGCTGTCTCTGTAGAGGCACCTGTTCATTTCCAGGTCCCATGCAGCAGGTTAAGGATCTGGCATTGCTGCAGCTGTGGCGTAAGTCACAGCTCTGGCTCAGATTCGGTTCCTGGCCTGGGAACTTCCAGGCAGCCGGAAAGAGGAAAAAACAAAAAAGGGAAGCGAGATGAGTAGGAAGCCATGAAGATGTCGGAGGGACGAGGGAATAGCAGGTGCAAAGGTCCTGAGGTGAGGTCGTGCTTGACCTGTTGGAGGAATAGCAAGGAAGCCAGTACGACTGAAGGGAGTGAGCAGAGGGGAGAGTGGGAGGAGGTGAGGGCAGGAAGGTGACAGGGCAGGTTGTGCAGGGCCTTGTGGACTGTCAGGAGGACATTGGCTTTTGCTGTGAGTGAGGTGGGAGCCATGGGGAGTTCTGGGCAGAGGAGGGACGTACTGACCTGACTCCAGTGTTCACAGGCTCCTTTGGCTACTGCGGGGGCAAGGAGCTTTCTGTTGGGGTGATGACGGAGAGAAACCGGGGGTTAGGGAAGAAATGACAGCACTGATTCAGGCAGGTGGGGGGACCAGGGTGTTGACTGTGGAGATAATGAGTGGTTGGATTCTGAAGATAGTTTAAATTTTTTTTTTATTGTGGTAAAATACATATAACATAAAATTTACTATCTTGAGGAGTTTCCTGGTGGCACAGAGGGTTAAGGATCCAGTATGGTTGTGGCTGCAGCATAGGTTCAATCCCTGGACCTGGAACTTCTGTATGCCACATGGCCAAAAAACAAAATTCACAATTTTCAGGTGCACAATTCAGTGACCTTTAGTGCCTTCACAGTGTTGTGCAACCATCACCTCTTTTAGCTTTACAACACTTCATCACCCCAAAAGGAAACCTTATACCCATTTACTAGTCATTTCTCTTTCTTCCTCTCCCCTCCTCAGTTCCTGGCAACCACGGGTTCCAGATACAATCTGAAGGTTGACCAGTAGGACTTCTGGATAGATAGGTGGTGAAGGCTCAATGAATTCGTGTGCAAAAAGCACTTAGGTGGCACCAGATATGTGCTCACAACTGAAACGGCTGTGATGCATTGGTAGTGATGGTTAGTGCTTTCCAGAAGCCTTTGTTCTAATGCTAAACTGGTCTACTCATCTATTTGGAATTCCCACCTGCTGGCTGGATGCTCTGGAAGGCCAGGATCTTTTACACTTCCAGTCTGACTTGGGCAGGGGTGGGGGAAGAGTACTTAGAAGAGCCAAGCCAGCACCCTCCGTTCTGGAACACCATCCAACTCTGGCCCAGATTTCCCAGAACCCTGTGGGAAAATGTCCAGGGAGAGACAATGCAGCTGATGGGAACTCTGGCAAGCCCTGGTCTTGGCTTCCTGAGGTGGCTGTTATACCAACTAGCATTTGTTGGACCTTCATCCTGAGCCAAGGTGGTGGCTTTCAGGGCAAGAGCAAGAAATGTGTAAGTTCTCTTTATGACTGTTCCCCCACTTCCTTATGTGGCTTCATAGAAATCCTTGCTCCATTCTCTGTAGCTGCTAAGCTCTCTGGGAGCAGTGCGACATCCTTCATCTCTTTCCCCGTGTTTGTTATGTGTTTTGATTTCTAAAGATGAATCTCTTTTATTTTGGCTCTGCTGTTGACTTCCTGTCTCCTTCCATCTCTCCCTCACTCAGTAAGGTATTTTTACTTGTTCCTTCTGCCCCCACCCCTCATCCAGTGATTTTTATCCTCACTGTTATCTGGATTTTATTCTCAGTCCTTGTCACATGCAAGGTAGTAGAGCTGGAAGAACAGGGTTCATATACTTCTGAGTTCTGATCCCACTTCTGCCACCTTTGAAGCGATTTTGACTTTGGGCAAGTCACTTCATCTTCCTGTGCGGACATCCTTTGCTCAGCTAATATTTTCTGGTTTTTCGCTGGCCACGCCATAGAGTGGCTCTTCCCCACCTTCTGGAAGGTAGGCATAGTCCTGTGACTTGCTTTCACCAATGGAATGTGAGGGCAAGTGACAGGTGTGACTTCTGGGTGGAAGCTTTAAGAGCATGTATATAATTTCCACATGTTTCCTGTTTTCTGCCTCCACCATTGCGCATGCCCAGAGATGGCTCTTCCTTCAGTGTAGGCGCTGGAGAGAATGGGTCCTCATGCCATCTTCAGTGGACACACAGCACGAGCAAGGACATACACCTGCAGTGTTTTCAGTCACTAAGACTCGGAGGTTCTTTTTGTTCCTGATGTAACATGTAGACTGTTCGGCAGGTGGTACCTCTTCATTTGTGCACTGGGGCTACCATCTTACCAGTGCTTTCATGAGGAGTATGTTTACTCACATGTGTTTAAAAACTTCCTGCTAACAAAGATCGCGGCCCTTCTGCTTTCTTTCTGTGGGGGCTTGGATTCTTCTCCCTGTTTTTTTTTTTTCAGCCTTGAAAGAAAAAATTGGGAAAGAATTGTTTGACTTTTCCCTTGAGGACACGAATGGTTGGTTTCTAAAGCCCTGGGCATTGATTCAGTACGCTCAGCCTCCTGAGTTTTTCTTAAAGTATAGTTGATTTCCAATGTTGTACCGTTTTCTGCACAGCAAAATGACATATATATAATATATAATTATATAATTATAATTATAGGTTTATACAATTATATTTATATAAATTATTTATATAATTACAATTGTATAAACATATTTATATATTAAATATATATAATTATATAATATATATATAGATATAATTTTTTATATTCTTTTCCATCATGGTCTATCCCAGGAAACTGAATACAGTTCCCTGTGCTAAACGGTAGGACTTCATTGCTTATCCGTTCTAAATATACTAGTTTGCATCTAGTAACCCCAGGCTCCCAGTCCCTCCCTCTTGGCAACCACAAGTCTGTTCTCCATGCCTGTGTAACTCATTCAGTTTTAACTCTCGCCATCTTCAGCTTCCTTCTCCCCCGCCAGCCACCCCTTTACCTGCTGCGGCTCCAGCCCCCCCCACCCCAGGGAATTCATCCCCAGATTCCTCTGTGATCTTTGGTTTCTCCCTTACTTAGCACCCCCTGGGAATCAGCTCTAGGAGCAAATTAACAAATAGCTCTCAAGTGCCTCAGGCTGGAAGAAGAGACGTTTCCTTTCGTTCACCTAAGCAGGATCCTGGAGCGTTTGCGAATATCCTGTCCCCACTGTAAATCGTCTTCCTCATTGTGAGAGCTTCAGTCAGGATCAGTGAAGACCCAAGCAGAAGAATCTTGGCCAAGCCTCCTTGATGTGCTGGCTGCGCTGGCTGTTGTCATATTGATTAAGCTCCTGGGACAGCTGCCAGCAGCCTCTAGGATTAAATCAATAGAGTTTGCAAAAGTAAAAGCTTCTTTTGGAGGCATGGAATATATTGGTTTATTTTTTAATGATAAAGCCTCAAGGAGAATCTTCACGGATGGCAGGGCCAGCCCAGGAAAAGGCCAGGCAGACCCAAATATTTGAAGAATCGCATGGGGGAGAAGATGAAGGGGGTTCCGTCAGCGGCTTGGGGCTTCCTGGAAAAATCTCTTTTAACTTGGGTTGCCAGTGCAGCCGCTGGGAGAGTTGTAAGAGAGGGTAGAAGACACAGAAAGGACTGCTGCTGAGACGGAAGGAGAAGTGGAATAGATGTGTAGTTTCAGCCATTTAGTGGGGTCCTGCTATGTGCTGAGCAACTGCCATGGGTGCTGAGGATAGAGTGGCGATTCTGTGACAAGCGCTCTTAGAAGCGGTGAAGAGGAGAGAAGGCCCAGGAGAAGATCATGTGAAGATGGAGGCAGAGATTGAAGTGTTTCTGCCACAAGCCAAGAAATGCCTAGCACTAGAGGGAGCTGGGAGAGGCCAGAAAGAATTCAAATTCGTTTCCCCCAAACAAAAGGAAAATCCAGCCCAGGGAGACGTCTAAATGCAAATCACCATCCATCCTATGAAGCCCCGCAATTCATCGCCTCCCTTTCCCTCCTGGAAAAAGCCCCGCCCTGGGTGAACCCAGCCAGTTGCTTCCTGATGCCTGTACAGTGTGATCTTCTGGACAGGATCAATGATCTGGGCTGATGGCGTTACATTCGTGGTTCTAAACCTCAAATGGACACTCAAGAATTCTAACATCCTGGAGTTCCCATTGTGGCTCAACCGTAACGAACCCGACTAATATCCATGAGGATGAGGGTTCGATCCCTGGCCTTACTCAGTGGGTTAAGGATCTGGTGTTGCCATGAGCTGTGGTGTAGGTCTCAGACACAGCTCGGATCTGACATAGCTGTGGCTGTGGCGTAGGCCGGCAGCTGCAGCTCCAGTTCAACCCGTAGCCCGGGAACTTCAATATGTTGCAGGTGCCGCCCTAAAAAGCAAAAAAAAAAAAAAAAAAAAAAGGGAATTCTAGCATCCTAGATGGAAGAATATACCGGTGCCTATTGCTATGCTGCTGGGAATAACCCCATTTAGAGAAATAAATATTCTCCCATCATGAAAAACTCCACCCTTGACTTCATATCTCCCACCAGACAGCCACGCGTTTCCTCACCGCCCTACGCTTCCTCCTGTAGAATCTTAGAACTTTGGAGGGAGCGTCGTCTTGCCAGTACCTTCACTGAGGGTTCTTGGCCCTTCTAACTGTTAGGGAATACGCTCCTGTTGTTTTAGGCCACCCCGTTTGTGGTAATCCATTAACATCAGCCCTAGGAAACGAACACGGATGTTCCTATGAAGTTTGAAATGTCTCTGAGAAGG
>PVHT021183506.1:509251-534817 GCA_004024745.2 Catagonus wagneri | reverse complement strand
AGGGGTCTAATCGGAGCTGTGGCCACTGGCCTGCGCCGCAGCCACAGCAACGCAGGATCCGAGCCGCGTCTGCAACCTACACCACAGCTCACGGCAACGCCGGATCGTTAACCCACTGAGCAAGGGCAGGGATCGAACCCGCAACCTCATGGTTCCTAGTCGGATTCGTTAACCACTGCGCCACGATGGGAACTCCTGAATGAACACTTTCTGATTAACGTACTGGCTTTTCACATTTCTAAGCAAACTGCAGCATTTAAATACCATTCATGGAATTCCTGTTGTGGCTCAATGGGTTAAGAACCTGATATAGTGTCCCTGAGGCCGTGGGTTCGATCCCTGGCCTTAGTCAGTGGGTTAAGGATCCGGCGTTGCTGCAAGCTGTGGTGTAGGTCCCAGATGTGGCTCAGATCTGATGTTGCCGTGGCTGTGGTGTAGACCTCAGCGGCAGCTCTGATTCAGCCCTTAGCCCGGGAACTTACCTATGCCACAGGTGCAGCTGTAAAAAGAATAAAAAGGGGGAAAACATTAATTTTTCATGGATTACCAAGGTTTTGGCCTTCTTGTATGACATCTGATAGAAAAGATCTTACCTGTGGATTTTTGTTTGCTCTGTGTAGCTCAAGGCCTCAGAGAATTCTGACTTTATAATTTATCAACCCCTTTTAAAACGTCCTCTCATCGTATTTGAAGTTCTGATCCTTAACCTGAAAATGTGTAAGAAGAAAATTTCAGAAGCTTGACTATATCCCTGAGATGACAGAGGTCTTACTGTAATGTTTGAATATATGTAAACATCGAAGAGATCAAATAATACACTTGTTCGTTTTGAAAAAAAAAGACTGTGGGGAGTTCCTGTCATGGCTCAGCGGTAACGAACCTGACTAGCATCCGTGAGGATGTGGGTTTGATCCCTGGCCTCGCTCAGTGGGTTAAGGATCCAGCATTGCCGTGAGCTGTGGAGTAGGTTGCAGATGCGGCTCGGATCCCGCGTTGCTGTGGCTGTGGCAAAGGTCGGCAGCTGCAGCTCCAATTCGACCCCTAGCCTGGGAACTGGCATTTCCATATGCCATGGGCGTGGCCCAAAAAAGACAAAAAAGTTTTTTTAAAGAAAGAAAATAAAATAAAAAGGAAGAGAAGAGATTGTGAGTGCTGCCAGGGTGGAAATGAGGACGATTGCTAAGTACAGTATCTGGCATATAGTAGGTGCTCAGTAAAATAAATGCTTGCAAGAATTCTGGTTGTAACTCAACGGGTTAAGAACCCAGACATAATGTCCCTAAGGATGTGGGTTCTAGGCCTAGACTCACTCAGTGAATTGAGGATCCAGCATTGCTACAAGCTGAGGCACGGGTCACAGACGTGGCCTGGATCCAGCGTTGCTGTGGCTGTGGTGTATGTCAGCAGCTGCAGCTCCGACACCCCTAGCCTAGGAACTCCCACATGCCTCGGGTGTGGACCTAAAAAGAAAAAAATAATAATAATCAATGCTTGCTAAGCTGGAAGGTGGCAATCAGAGTATTCTGGGAAATTTGCTAAGCTGTTTAAGGAGATGGGGCCCTGGCATTGATGGCGGGAATCCAGCAGTCCAGGAGTCTGTGACAGATACCCTGACATCATAAAAGGCATAGAGCATGTGAGCTCTGGGTCTTTACCTCCTCTGACATTTTGTGACTTTAAAAATAAAGTTCCTTTTTGGAAGGTCCTATGACTCGCCCAAGGCTTCGGGCAGTTTTTTTTTTTTTTTTTTTTTTTTTGCCTTTTGTCATTTTAGGGCCGCACCTGCGGCATATGGAGGTTCCCAGGCTAGGGGTCTTATCGGAGCTGTAGCCACTGGCCTACGCCACGGCCACAGCAACGCAGGATCCGAGCCGCGTCTGCGACCTACACCACAGCTCACGGCAACGCCGGATCATTAACCCACTGAGCGAGGCCAGGGACTGAACCCGCAACCTCATGGTTCCTAGTCGGATTCGTTAACCACTGCGCCACGACGGGAACTCCCGGGCAGTTTTGTTGAGGACAGAGGTGAGGAAAAGGCCCAGAGATGTGGAGACCAACACGGAAGGGTGTTGGCTTTGCTCGCACAGCATCGTTGAATGTTAGGCCGGACTGACATCCAGCCCAATGGACTCTGACAGGTCCAACCCCTTTATTTTGCTCACAGGGATTTAAGACACAAAGAGGCTAAGTAATTTGCCCAAAGTTGTGTGGAGATGGAGGATAATCAGGAATCTTCCAGAATCGGAAGCTATGTTCATGTCAGAAAGCCTTGGAATCCCAGTTTGGGGGGCCGTGGGGCTGGTAGAGATGAATTAATGCAGTTCCTTGGGTTCTGCCGTCAGAGCTTTGCCTTCTTTTTCTTTCTCTTGTCCCCTCCCCCAAGTACTCAGCCTGTGGTCGCTTTCCAGAGAAATTTAAAGGGGGCCTCAGAGAGTAAGCCCAGCCCCCCCCTTTTTTCTTACATAGTCAAAGAAATTGAGGACCAGAAGGGTCAAAATGACTTGGCCAGAGTCACATACCTCTCACACTCTCTTCCCCTTTTGATTTTTTTGAATTATTATTTAAAGTATGGTCGATTTATGATGTTAGGTCAATTTCTGCTATATGGCAAAATGACCCAGCCATATATTCCTTTTCTTATATTATCTTCCATCATGGTCTATCCCAAGAGACTGGATATAGTTCCCTGTGCTGTACAACAGGACCTCATTGCTTATCTATTCTATTTTTTTTGGTATGCCTTTTTATTTATTTATTTACTTACTTATTTATTTTTAATTTAAAAAATTATTATAGTTGATTTACAATGTTCTGTCAATGTCTGCTGTACAGCATAGTGACCCGGTTACACGCATATATTTTTTCTTCTCACGTTATCCTCCATCACGTTCCCTCACAAGTGACTGGATGTAGTTCCCTGTGCTGTACAGCAGGAGCTCATTGCTTCTCCATTCTAAACGGGATAGTTTGCGTCTACCAACCCCAGACTCCCCGTCCTCCCCACTCCTTCTCCCACCCCCTTGGCAGCCACAGGTCTTTCTCCATGTCTGTGAGTCCCTTTTCGATTAATTGAACAACACAAGCAGTCATTCCTCAGCTTCTCCTCTTTCCTTGGCCTCCCACACAGCTTTTCTGAGTCACCTGCAAATAAAAACAGCATTCCAAACCCAACAATAATAAAACGCAACCAGAGAGTCGTAAATTTCGAGACCAAGCAGCGGCTGCTATAAATATCAGCTACATTTTATTTTAATGTCTCTTTGCATGAATCCCCACCTTGAACCAGAGGAACAAGTCACTCTTGGTACCAAAAGGATTCCCCACTGTGGCCCAAGTGCTTTTTTATCATTCGGAGAATTTTATTGTTGTGAGAGCATTGATCTTTTTATTGTTCAGAGCCCTTGGTTGTCATATTTGCTGAACCATGTTCCATCAGAAACCACTCCACTTCCTAGCAGCAGGAACTTGTTTTTCCATCTTTTAACAGCAGTGACAGTGATAATAATGATGCTGGCTGCCATGATTGTTGTTCTCATCATTTATCGAGCACTTCCTGTGTGCCAGCACTATATTAACAATTTCAGGGATCGCCTTTCAGTTGCACAAACCTTCTCTAGAGATGGGGCTCAGAGAGATCAAGCTGCTTACGAGGGTCCACAGTTAGTAAAGGGCAGATCAGGATCTCAGCTGCTCTGTAGGACACGTCTCTAAAACTAGAATAACCCTGGGTCCAAGTAAAGTTCACAGAAAGAGCTATACTTGGCCTGGTATACTTATGAACTTAATACCTGTTATAAACTACAGCGGCAACACTGACAAACTAGAACTTACCAGGCAATTATAACATGATATATGATATATATGTATATATGCTCAGTTAATTCTTACAACCCTCTGAGTTAAGTGCCATTATCGCCATTTCATAGAGGCTCAGAAAGCTTGACTAACTGGCCCAAAGTTTGCCACCTCATAAATGGGAGATCAGGATTTGAACTCAAGCAGATTTGGATCCACAGTCCATTTTCTTGGGTCCTACACTGTTTCCCTAAAGTCAAGTTTTTCAGGGAAGGCAGGAAGAGCCTTCCTTTTTCTCTCCCATCTTTGGCTCCATTCTTTGCGGGGGGGGGGCAGGGAGAAAAAATGGGCACGAGAGATCTCCAGAAATGGGAGATTGGTGTAGACTAACGGCTGAAACCTGGGTTTCAGTGTCAGGGGACTCTCTGCCAGTGGTGAGCTCGAGAATGTGAGTCAATCTCTCTGAACTCAGTTTCCTCATCTGAAAAATGGGAGTAATGATAGTGTCTGCGTACTAGAGCTGTGGTGGGGAATAGAGAAGGCAAGATATGTGACAGATACTGAGCCCCTGAGTGCTTTGTCAACGGGAGTTGGTGAACTGAAGAGAAATGTTAACACAGATTCCTTCAGAGGAGTGTCGGTGGTGTTGCGAGAACCCGCTCCCGATTTGTACACATCACATCTGGGTCTGCCTGCAGCTGTGGCGGGCAGCTCCAATGTACGCTTCCCTCCTGGCAGCTCCAAGACTCTCATCTTTCTGCATCTCTGTAGGAAAGTCTTCTCCAGAATTGCGGGAGTTTGTTCAGCCCATATGACAGACACGAAACAGTCCTGGGAGCAGCACATAACCAGTGAGTCAGGGAGGCGGTGTATCCCCCGCTCGGTGAGAAAACTCAGAGATATTTTCTACACCCTCTCAAAGGGTCCTCAGCAGGACAGAACCCAAGTTGTTCCCAGTGAAACCCATTCATTAGTACCCTCTTTACCAACTCCTCACTTTTTCATCACCCCCTTGTCACTCCACGGATCACCTCCTCAGAGCCCTTGTCTTAGTTCTGCTTCCAGAGGCGCCCAAATCACGCAAGGAGCAAGAGTCAGAAGCCTAGTGGGTAAGAGTTTCAGCACCACGGACAGCGCCTGGCCCGCAGCATTCTCTAAAGCTGTCCTCCTTTCTGCCTGCGCCCTCGACTGGGGTGGGGGAGGATTGAGCGGGAGCCAGATGGCCAGGTGACGTGGTTCTGAACTGAGCTTGTTGGCCGTTTTCCCTGTGTGGCTGGAGAAGGTCTTGCCGTCTATCTCTCCGCAGGTTTGGGGGCTGATCGAGATCACGTCCTCTTGAATTGCTATGACAAATGCCAGCCTGCCTCCAGAGAGGCATCTGGCCACTGCTTCTACAGTTTTCCAGGCTAATGACTTCTCTCTTCTCACCAGGGCAGAGAGGCCACTGCCTGGCGGGCACAGGAAATCTCAGCGGAACAGGAAGCAAGTGGGTGCCCGGCGGTGGCGGGGGGGTGGGGGGGCGGGCAAGGCAGAGGCTGCCAGTGAAGAGACCTGTGCTTTAAGTGATGCAGTTAGGAACCACAGGACCTGCGGGTGCTTTGTTGTGACAGAGGTTGTAGAAGCTGGACAGTCTGTCTCAGTACCTGAGCTTGACCCAGAGACAAAAAGCCCTCGCCTCCAGTGGGGTTGTGTAGTAAAAGGGTAAAGCTAAGAGCCGGGGTGGGGCGGGGGGGTGGGGGCAGTGCAGAACAGGAGAGCAGTCATCAAGGAAAAAGAAAGAACCCATTTTCATGACTTCTCTGGTTACACTCAGCCCTTGGGTGAGCTCATGCAGCTTCCAGGGTTTAAATACTCCTTCTCTGCTGGTGTTTCCCAAACTTCACCTCTCCAGCCTGGACCTCTTTTAAAGGACCCTTTTTGGAGGAGGAGTTCACAGGCATCTCACGCTCAAGTTGTCCAAAACTAGAAGTTCCCACTGTGGCGCAGTGGTAATGAACCATGAAGATGCAGGTTCGATTCCTGGCCTCACTCGGTGGGTTAAGGATCCAGCACTGCCGTGAGCTGTGGTGTAGGTTGCAGGCTTGGATCTGGCGTTGCTGTGGCTATAGCTCCAACTCGACCCCTAGCCTGGGAACATCCATGTGCTGCAGGTATGGCCCTAAAAATCAAAAAATTGAAAAAAAAAAAAAAGACAAGATGTCCAAAACTGATACTGAATCCCCTGAATACTGCTCCTTCCTGTCTTCCTTTGTCAGCGAATGGCAGCTCTGTCCTTCCAGGGCTCTGGCCCAAAACCTTGGTGCCTCCTCCTTCTCTTACACACTCTGTGGCCGGTCCTTCTGCAGATTCTGTAGGTTCTATCTTGAACCCTGCGTTCACTGCTCCACCCTCCTCCACTGCCACTGCCCTGGGCCGAGCTGTCACGTCATCTCTTGGCTGCATTGGTGGAGCAGCCTCTGCCCAGGGCTCTCTGCTTCTGCCCTCCTTTCCCACAGCCTGTTATCACCGCAAGCAGCCAGAAGGATCCTTTTAACACCTAAATGAGATCAGATCACTTTTCTGCTCACAGCCCTCCCCAGGTTCCTGTCTCGCTCAGTGTAGAAGCCAAAGTGTAGCCCACGAGGAAGGACCTGCACGGTCCGCCCCCATTGCTTCCCAGCCGCATCACGCTCTACCCTCCTCCTCGCTCACTTAGCTTCAGCTGCATCGGGCGCTGCTCACTGTTCTTTGGGCACCTCAGGCAAATCTGACAACTCAGGGCCTTTGTGGTTTTTTTGGTTCTTCTGCCTGGTAGGCTTTTTCCCCAAACATCTGCTCCATCTAGTCCTTCCTCTTCAAGACTCTACTCCAGCGTGCCCTGACCTCTTATGTACAATTTCAGCACTCCCGCAATGCTTCCTGTCCTCTTTTTTTCTATTGAGATTTTGTGCACCCACCTAGCACTTTCTGACAAACTGGATATTTTACTTGTTTTTTTTTTTTTTTTGCCTGTTTTCTCCACTGTGTTGGCCCCGGCAGATGGGGGTAGGGGTTTTGTTCCTTCTGCTCAAGGTGGTACTGCCCAGTGCCTAGAATAGTGCCTGGCACCCAGGAAAGGCTCAATTTTTTTTTTTAATGATTTTTATTTTTTTCCATGATAGCTGGTTTACAGTGATCTGTCAGTTTTCTACTGTACAGCCAGGTGACCCAGTTACATACACACGTATACATTCCTTTTTCTCACGTTATCATGCTCCATCATAATTGACCAGGTATAGTTCCCAGTGCTGTACAGCAGGATCTCATGGCTTATCCATTCCAAAGGCAGTAGTCTGCATCTATTAACCCCAGACTCCCAGTCCATCCCACTCCGTCCCCCTCCCCCTTGGCAACGACAAGTCTGTTCTACAAGTCCGTGAGTTTCTTTTCTGTGGAAAAGTTCATTTGGGCCGTACATGAGATTCCAGATATAAGTGATATCATATGGTATTTGTCTTTCTCACTTACTTCACTTAGTGTGAGAGTCTCTAGTTCTATCTATGTTGCTGCAAATGGCGTTATTTTGTGTCTTTTTATGGCCGAGTAGTATTCCGTTGTGTATGTATACCACCGCTTCTTAATCCATTCATCTGTTGATGGACATTTAGGTTGTTTCCATGTCCTGGCTATTGTGAAGAGTGCTGCAGTGAACATGCGGGTGCATGTGTCTTTTTCAAGGAAATTTTTTTCCGGATATGTGCCTAAGAGTGGGATTGCTGCATCGTGTGGTAATTCCATATATAGTTGTCTAAGGTACCTCCATACTGTTTTCTGTAGTGGTTGTACCAATTTATATTCCCACCAACAGTGCAGGAGGGTTCCCTTTTCTCCATACCCTCTCCAGCATTTGTTGTTTGTGGACTTATTAATGATGGCCATTCTGACTGGTATGAGGTGGTACCTCATAGTAGTTTTGATTTGCATTTTTGTAATAATCAGTGATGTTGAACACTTTTTCATATGCTTGTTGGCCATCCATATATCTTCTTTGGAGGAATATCTATCTATTCAGGTCTTTTGCTCATTTGTCAGTTGGGTTGTTGGCTTTTTTGCTGTTGAGTTGTATATGTTGTTTGTATATTTTAGAGATTAAGCCCTTGTCAGTTGCATCATTTGAAACTATTTTTTTCCCATTCTGTAACTTGTCTTTTTGGTTTTTTATGGTTTCCCCTGCTGTGCAAAAGCCTGTCAGTTTGATTAAGTCCCATTGGTTTGTTTTGCTTTTATTTCTGTTGCTTTGGGAGACTGACCTGAGGACACATTTGTAAGGTTGATGTCAGAGAATATTTTGCCTATGTTCTCTTCTAGGAGTTTAATGGTGTCTTGTCTATGTTTAAGTCTTTAAGCCATTTTAAGTTTATTTTTGTGCGTGGTGTGAGGGTGTGTTCCAGTTTCATTGATTTATATGTGGCTGTCCAGTTTTCCCAGCACCACTTGCTGAAAAGCACCATTTTGTATTCTTGCCTCCTTTGTCGAAGATTAATTGACAGTAGGTGTCTGGGGCTCAATGTTTTTGACTTGAACAAATGATTCAATGGTATTTACTATGAATCGATGGTACCTACTGTGTTGAAGGAAGTTTCACTGAAAAATAGACTGATCTGGAGGCAGAGAAGCCCCTGCCTGGGTGCTCATGCATGTCGGCGTGGTTTTATTTTATCTTTTTGTCACAACACTTCTCCTTTATTTCCAGCATCTTGGTTTTTTTTTTCAGACTTTATTCTAGTTTCTTTATGAAAATCATATTCTTCTTTTAAAAGTTTTGTGAGAGGAGTTCCTGTTGTGGTTCATTGGTAATGAACCCAGCTAGTATCCATGAAGACCTGGGTTCGATCCCTGGCCTTGCTCAGTGGGTTAAGGATCCAGCATTGCCATGAGCTGTGGTGTAGTTTGCAGAGGTGGCTGAGATCCGCTGTTGCTGTTGCTGTGGCTGTGATGTAGGCTGGCAGCTGCAGCTCAGATTCCACCCCTCGCCTGGGAACCTCCATATGCCTTGGGTGCAGCCCTAAAATAAAATAACATATTTATTACAGTATGGTTGGTTTACAATGTTATGGATATGGCACAGTCTGAGAGGACAGTTGGGAGCATCGACTTAACCACTGCATGTACTGTGGCTGGAATACACCTGCATATGGTGTGGCCCACCCAGGAGTTACGGTGTCTCTTTTGTATTGGAGCTCTGAAGGGGCTAAAAGACCTCCGAAATCAGCTTTGTTAACTACTTTGCATTAATGAGATGGCACAAATATAAACAGGTTTGTGCAGAAGAGGGCGGGCCCAAGCAGGGGCATGTCCTCAGGCCAGCTGTGTCTGGCTGCACACAGACCCAGGCAGCTGGAGCACATTTTCTATGTGTGTAACTCACCTATGTATAACCACAGGTGTGGCATATGTGAGTTCGCAGGCTAGGGGTTGAATTGGAGCCGCAGATGCTGGCCTGCACCACAGCCACACCAGATCAGAGCCACATCTGCGACCTACACTGTAGCTTTCAGCAACACGAATCCTTAACCCACTGAGCGAGGCCAGGGACTGAACCTACATCCTCGTGGATACTAGTCGGGTTCATTTCCACTGAGCCATATTGGGAATTCCGGTAAACCTTTGGGAGATGTCATAGGCTAAAGACTTCTCATCTACTTTACTTGCAAGAGTCCTTTCAGCCCTAAGAAGCTTTGGTTTTAGGAGTCAAGTATTTTGCATGGTGCTGAAGAGACACGGGCTGTGGGTTATTTTGTTTTCACTGCTCACAAGTGTATTTGGAGGCCACCCACAGAATTTGAGGACATGAAACTGGCGTCAGGGACAGAGGCAGGAAGGAAACCTAAGACGCTGAAGTCTTGCTCTGGGCACTAAAATGTGGCTGGTGCTGTTTCTTTTGCTTCACTTGGGTATTCTAAGGATTATAGAACATTTATCAGATTGAATGGACAAGAGGGATTGGACTGGGAAGTCTTCATAAACTAGACTGAAGAGTTTACCCATTAAAATTTTTTTATTAAAGTATAGCTGATTTACAATGTTATGCCAGTTTCTGCTGTGCAGCAAAGTAACTCAGTCATACATATGTATACAGTCTTTATATTATCTTCTGTCGTGGTCTGTCCCAAGAGACTGGATATAGTTCCCTATGCTGTACAGTAGGCGCTCATTGCTTGTCCATTCTAAATGGAACCCCAAACTCCCAGTCCATCCCTCTCCTTCCGCATTGCCCCTTGGCAACCACAGATCTGTTCTCTATGTTTGTGATAGACTGAAGAAGTAGCTTTGGGTGTTTTCAAAGCCAAAACTGTACAGTGTTTAGCAGAATTGTCCTATATTTATATAGGATTTACATAGTCCTATATAAATTTGACTTACACAAAATCACTGATCTATAATTGACACACATATAAGAAGAAAAAGAAAGAATATAATAAGTGAATAGTGAAGTCATTTCTACCTGTCATTCCATTTAGTGAGCTTTTTCCAAAGAACCAGCATGGTGCATGCTCTTCATAATACATTCTAGTATGTCATTTAAGAATGCTTTTTTTCTGCAAGTAACAGAAGAGACAACTAAAAGGGGCTTTTGTATTTTGTCACCTGATTTCAAAATCCACAAACAGGTGGACTGGTATTAGTTGGATAGCTCTGTGATGTCCTTTCACTCTCCACTCCACTTTCCTCAGTTGAATTTTTACTTCGTGCTTTCTTGCCTCAAGGTTGCAAAATGGCTGTCACATCTCCTCCCCTTACGGCCTCATCCAGAATCAAGAAAATAGTGGCAGAAAGAGAAAGCTTTCATTGGAGGATCTTTTTGCACTAGGAAGGAAAATCTTTCCCAGAAGTTCCCAGCAGCCTCCCCCCTACATCCCATTGGCCACGTGTACGTCGCGTGACCATTTCTAGCTTCAGGGGAGACCAGAAACATTACTGTTGGGCATTTTTGCTATTTTATGGGATGCTAGCTCTGCTTATAGGAAAGATGTGAGAAGGAAATGGCTGTTCCAGTTAGCAGCACGTATCGCATGGGGCATACTATGCTCATTCTTTTATATCACATATTACTATACACGTTATACACCCTTAGTACTGCCCAGGCTTAAATACCAGAACTGTGTGTACTGTATCTTATAGATGATTTAAGAGTTTTCCAAGGCTATTTTTGAGTATATAAAAATTTTCCCTTGTGCCCTTAATTCTCTCACATAAGACAAAACCTCAGTTTGGAGATACCGGTTCAAATCCGGGCTCTGCCGCTAGATGTGTGACTTTGGGAAATGATTTACTCTACCTTGTCCTTATTCTACTCGTTTGTTAAATGAGGCTTGTGTCCATACTCACCTCGCTGGGCTGAGGTGAAGATTAGCTCCAATTACCAATGACAGTCTTCACAGAAGTAGAACAAAGTATTTTAAAATTTGTATGGAAACACCAAAGGCCCCAAGTAGCCAAAGCAATATTGAAAAAGAAAAACAGACTGGAGTTCCCACCGTGACTCTGCGGTAATGAACCTGACTAGTATCCATGAGCACGTGGGTTTGATCCCTGGCCTTGTTCAGTGGGTTAAGGATCCAGCATTGCTGTGAAGCTGTGGTGAAGGTCGCAGACATGGGTTGGATCCTGCACTGCTGTGGCTGTGGCATAGGCCAGCAGCTACAGCTCCGATTCGACCCCTAGCCTGGGACCTTCCATATGCCATGGGTGTAGCCCTAAAATGACATGGAAAAAAAAAAAAAACAGAACTGGAGGAATCAGGCTCCCTGACTTCACTCTATACTACAAAGCTACAGTCATTAAAAACAGTATGGTACTGGCACAGAAGCAGAACTATAGATCGATGGAACAGGATAGAAAGTCCAGAAATAAACCCAAGAACCTGTGGTCAACTAATCTATGACAAAGGAGGCAAAAACATACAGTGGGGCGAAGAGTCTCTTCAAGAAGTGGTGCTGGGAAAACTGGGCAGCTTCCTGTAAAAGAATGAAATGAGAACACTCTCTAACACCATGCCCCAAAATAAACTCAAAATGGATTAAAGACCTAAACATAAGGGCAGATACTATAAAACCCCTAGATGGGGTAATTCTTAGTACATAGTAGGGGCTCAGTAAAATATTCTCGGGGGGAGGGGGGCGGAAAGGGGGACAGGGAGGAAGAGGATGCCCAGTGGTGACCGGGTAAGTCCTAGGATTGGGATGGTTCTCACTTAAGGACAGTGGAAATAAGAAGGAAAGGATGGATTTCAAGTCTCTTTCACTGGGAAAAAGAACATTCCAGAGCATGATAATCAATGAACTGTTGACCGTCAAGAGAGTGGTGCCATTGCAGGAGCACAGGGCACTTCTAGTGGAAAGAATTTATTTCCATCGTGTTGAGATCCCTGCGAGACCTCCAAGCAGAACCGTTGCTTCGCAGGCAGATGTAGGTACGGTTCAAGCCTGACTGGCCTGTCCAGATTTGAGAGTCATCCATAAAGCGGTTGATTTGAGCTGGGGAGTGACTGAGCCCCAGAGGCATGGATGGGAACACAGGTCGGAGAAGCACCTGCACTAAGGGACCAGAGGGAAAAGGAGGAGCAGAGAAGGAAGCAGAGGATGTGCTGGACAGGTGGTTAGGAAGACACAAGCCGTGGTCTCTATGCATATGCAATCAGCTATGTTGATTGCAGCTGAAGAGAAAAAGAAATCCCTGGGGTTTGGGGGCTTCACATAGGGACACCTTGGCAATAGTGTGGGTTCAGTTCCAGACCGCCACAATAAAGTGGTTCAATAAAGTGAATATTTTTGGCTTCCCAGAGCATATAAAGGTTACTTTTACACTATACTGTAGTCTACTAAGTGTGCAAATAGCACGGTGTCTAAAAATAATGTACATACCTTAATTTAAAAATACTCGAAGTTCCTGTTGTGCCTCAGCAGGTTTAGAACCTGGCATAGCGTCCATGAGGATGCAGGTTCGCTCCCTGGCCTCGTTCAGTGGGTTAAGCATCTGGCGTTGTAGCACGCTGTGGTGTAGGTCACAGATGCAGCTCGGATCTCAAGTTGCTGTGGCTGTGGTGTAGGCCGGCAGCTGCAGCTCCCATTCAACCCCTAGCCTGAGAACGCCCAGATGCTGCAGGCGCAGCTGTAAAAAGAAGAGAAAAATTAATTGATTAATTAAAATACTCTATTGCTAAAAATGCTAACCATCAGCCGAGCCTTTAGCGAGTGGTAACAGCAAAGATCACTGATCACAGATTCCCATGGTAAGTATATTATAAAAGGAAGAAGTCTAAAATGTTGCAAGAATTACCAAAACGTGACACAGAGACATGCGTTGAGCAAGTGCTGTTGGAAAAATGGCACCAAGAGGCTGACTCAGTGCAGGGTTTTCATGAACCTTCAGTTTGTAAAAAAAAAAAGAGAGAGAAGGAAAGAAAGGAAAAAAAAATGCAGTAATCTCCAAAGCACGATAAGACAAGGTATGCCTGTTTGCAGCAACATGGATGGACCTAGAAATTATCATGCTAAGTGAAGTCAGTCAGACAACGAGACACCAGCATCAAATGCTGTCACTTACATGTGAAATGTAAAAAAAAAAAGGGCACAATGAACTTCTTTTCAGAATAGATACTTACAGACTTTGAAAAACTTACGGTTTCCAAAGGGGACAGGTTGAGGGGATGCACTGAGGGTTTGGGGTGGAAATGCTATAAAAATTCGGTTGTGATGATTGTTGTACACCTATAAATGTAATAAAAAGGATTAAGCAATTAAAAAAAAGAAGTATATATATATATATATATATAAAAGATGTGCCTGTAAATCAGACAGAAAGAGGGTGGTTTGTAGGGAGGTTGGGGACGTGTGAAATCTTGGCAGTGGAGGCCTAATGGAGACGAAAACTCAGCAGTAAGTCTGATCCCTTCGGGAAGTCTGGAAAAGAAAAGGAGAGAAACCTTCCCACCCAATCTCATAGGAGGGGCTAAGTGAGCTCATGTGGAGAATAGCTCAGTTTCCTGGGCCCTTTTCCTCTCCCTAACAAAATTTTGTACCAGAAGGGAGTTCCCGTGTGACTCGGTGAGTTAAGAACCAGGGGGACTAGTATCCATGAGGATACACGTTCAATCCCTGGCCTCACTCAGTGGGTTAAGGATCCAGGTGGCTGCAAGCTGCAGTGTAGGCCACAGACGCGGCTCGGATCTGGCGTTGCTCTGGCTGTGGTGGCGCAGGCCGGAAGCTGCAGATCCGGTTCCACCCTTAGCCTGGGAACTTCCATATGCCGCAGGTACAGCCCGACAGAAAAAGAGAGAAAGAAAGGGAAGGAGGGAGAAAGGAAGGGAAGGAAAGGAAACGGGACAGCACATGTTACTATGTATCTCTTCATGAATAAAATTCTGATTCTCCGGTATCGAAACATCTGGACAGCTTTTCATGAAATGTGGGGGGTACATTTAGGATGATTTTACTGGATGGTGTAGGGCAGCAGAAAGGGAGGTACTGAGCGGCCTCTCCTTGGGAGTGATACGTCTGAATTTTGAGGGTTTCAGACCTGAGCCCTACCTTGAAAGGTACTTGAGTGGTAGAGACTTGGAGTTGCAACACTGCTCTGCAATCCAGATGTTGCTTATTTAGGCAGCTCTAGATGAGAAGGCAGCCCATAGGTACACACGGTGATTAAGATCATGGGCTTTGCAGTTTGAATAGATTTTAAACCCAGCTCCACCATTTCCAAGCTGTGTGACCTTGACCAAGTGGCTGTACCTCTCTGAATGTTAGCTTCTTCATCTGGAAAACGGGAGTCATGACACTCCCTCTTTTGAGTTGTTGTAAAGATTTGATGAGTTAGTGTCTGACAGACGGTGTTTATGGTTGCTATTTACCAATGGACCTTCTAAAGAAAGAGGCAGGGATACGGCTCGTCTTTGGACCTCAGCTTCCTCATCTGGCGAAATGGGAATAATCACTGAACCTGCCCCGAAAGGTAGGATTCAGTGAGATCATACATGTGAAATACTTAGCAGCTAGGCAGAGAGGAAGTGCTCGATGCTATCAGCTATTATGAGACTAATAACTATAATTATAATGATGGTAATAATTATTACTATTTCTCCAGGCCCGGTTCCATAGACCAGCAAGCTAACTGTAGAGAATGTTTGCTCCTGTTAATTGGGGACCCAAATTCCGGCCTCATCTTCCAAACTGGAAAGAACCTCCCTTTGCGTGTCTTACCTCTGGACCACGGGGACGCCATACTCAACCCTCTCCACCTCCGGGTAGTCAGGGCCTGTGAGTTAAACTCAACCAGTCGCACGCTTCCTCACCCAAGAATTTGAAAATGAAGTAGGTGACTCAGATGTGAAGGCCGGACCTGGATTCCTTCAGGGCAGCCTGCTGCAGCGGGGGTGGGCCTGGCTGCCTTGTTCCTGCCCGTTTTCCAAGCCTGCTTTTCTGGCCTCTTGTCGATTCCTCGGGCTTCCTAAAAATGCCCTTTGATGCCTAAGACAGCTGGTCACTTTCTGGGTTGTGCAACCAAGAACCCAGACCGACCCCGGGACAAAGAGTTGAGGGCCAGCGGTTTGTTTGGAGATTCCAGGAAACACAGATCAGGTGGACAGAGAGCCAGGACAGTGCAGCGGAGGCCGCCAGTAAAGCTTCACTTAGCAAACGACTTAAGGCTAGGGACAGCGAGCCCGCGTCCACTCTCCCTGGAGAACTTTGGGAGGCCCAGTGGAACGTGCCTCTCTCCCACCAGCGAAGGGAAGGGGCCGTGGCAGAGGAATCCTTCCGGGGTGTGAGATCTCTGGTTCTCCTGGCTTGCCCTGCGTTTGGGCCGAGCACACTTCTGCGGCCAGGACCTCGTAGATGTTCACAGTGAAGTGTGGGGCGCAGGCACAGCACCCACAGTGGCCACACGTATCTAGTTGCCGTGAACTCGTTGTTTAGCTGCTTTGGTCTCCTGGTGATGCGTCTTGAGAGTCAGCTCAGCTCCAAGACTCATCCTATTGGCCCCACGTAGGAAGTGAGAACAGTAGCTCCATCAGGAAGGGATAAAGAAAGGGGCAGCTGATGGCCCGGCCCTCGTTCTTTGGGGAGTTGGGGAGTCTTGACTCCATCCGTATCTCTGAGACAAAGCGCTCCCTCTCCTTCCTGACCTAGTGGCTTGCAGGATTTCGGTGCAGAGAAGAGCAGAGGTCAGGGCTGAATTAAAGGCATGGAAATTGGAAGCGAAAGAGCCAAACAGGATCCAGGATCCGGGATTGGGGATGAGTTAGCAACATTTTTTTATTGTCTTTGGCTGGAGACAAGGGGAAGAATTTGCTCCAGGAAGGAGGAAATGAGCAAACTGGTCTTCTGTCACTAGGAGGTGAGAATTGCATCAGCAGGGTAGCCTCTCCACTGGGGATGGCACAGCAACCCGTGTTCACGCCTGAAAAAGGAAGAAGTGCGGGTCTTATATTCCTATTGTGGAGTCTTATTTGGCCCAGAAAGAGGGAAACACTTGAAGGATATATTCAGAGTGCATTCAGTGGCGTGTAGCAGAAAACTCAACTCGTGGTGGCTTAAACAAACAGAGGCTTATTCGTTCTCATGTTGCAAAATGTCTGGGGTGGGTACTGATTGACATTTGGCTGGCATCTCTGTAATATTCCTGGCCTTAACCTCATGGTTGCAGAATGGTTGCCGAGGCTCCTGGCATCACGTCGGCATTCAAGGCAGGAAAGAAGCAGATTGTCAGCTTGGGTGAGATTCAGCCAGGTGCTTCGTTTAGTCTCAGTTGAGCTCATTCAAGCATCTGTGGTTAACTGTGGGGCAGTTGGGTGGCTCTCCTCTTTGGATGTTGGCTGGCTGTAGGCTCATCTAGGACAGCCTGGGCTGGCCCCCTGTGCTCTGTCCCATAGGGTCTTCTCCTCCAACAGGCTAGCTTGAGCTTATTCATATGGAAAAAGTGGGGTTCTGGGAGAAAGAGGAAGCACACAGATCTTGGAGGGAGGGCTAGTCCAAGGAAGGGGACACCCTCAGTTTGACCACTTTGACCAAAACAAGTAGTGAGGCTAGTCCACATTCACTGGGTGGGAAGAGAAACCCCCCCCCCCCAGCTCTTGGTGGGAGAAGCTATATATCACATTGCAAAGGGTGTGGGTCCAAGAAGTTATTCTTTGGAACCATTGTGGTCCCTATTCCTGTACCCTGACGCCTTCTGCCCTGACTTCGGTCAGCCATGGGGGCCACACCCTCCCCTTTCCCTTCCCTCCTTCCGTCTTAGCAAGAGATGGGGACGATGTGTTACTATTCCCGTGTCGCTCACACAGTGAGGAGAAGAGAAGAGGCCGGCAAAGCCTCTGCTGAGAGCTCAGGTCCCGTCGTACCGCCCCCTGGGCTCAAAGGGGGGGAGATCACATGGCCTCCCCGGATTCCTTCCATTTTTATCAAATCTCAACTTGGTATCTGAGTTCTGAGCCCTCGTGGGTGGTCGAAGCAAGAGAAAAGATTTGCTTGCCGTGTTGTCCCAGCAGAGTTCACGGCCATGCAGCTTGGCTCCCTATGTCGATGGAAGCTTTTGATTTCTCTTTCTCTTTTTTTTTGCTTTTTAGGGCCACCCTCGTGGCATATGGAGGTTCCCAGGCTAGGGGTCTAATTGGAGCTGTAGCTGCCGGCCTACACCACAGCCACAGCAACGCCAGATCCAAGCCACGTCTGCGACCTACACCACAGCTCATGGTAACACCGGATCCTTAACCCACTGAGCGAGGCCAGGGATTGAACCCGCAACCCCATTGTTCCTAGTCGGGATTCATTGCCACTGCGCCACGATGGGAACTCCCATTTTTCCTTTTAAATGTCACTCGCTCCTGATTGGAGTGAAACCTCATGGATGGAGGATGGATGGAAACCTCATTCTGATTCTGTCGGCTCAGAGGGACAAAGACCATCCATCCAGGCTGGTGGGCATCTGCCTGGAGACCTTTTTTTCCATCCTTTCTCCTTTCTACCCCAACTTTTTTTGGTTTCTGTCTTCTTTTTTTGCAGCTATCTCACCTCTGTTTCCTCCTGCAATTCTTAGCTTTTTGAGAACCCAGGCCAGCAAGGGAGGTCAGCCTCAGAGAAAGGAAATTGGCATTAATTGAGAACTTGCTATGTGCCAGGTCCCTTACATACCTCAGCACTTTCAAATCTTCCTGTAGCTCCGCAAATATTATCACAGATGAGAGAAGCTAGACTCTGAGAAAAGTCAGTTATCCAAAGTCAGACAAATAGAGGGAGTTCCCGTTGTGGCGCAGTGGAAATGAATCTGACTGGTAACCATGAGGTTGTGGGTTCGATCCCTGGCCCTACTCAGTGGGTTAAGGATCCGGCGTTGCCGTGAGCTGTGGTGCAGGTCGCAGACGTGGCTCGGATCCTGCATTGGTGTGGCAGGCAGCGGTAGCTCCAATTCAAGCCCTAGCCTGGAAACTTCCATATGCTGCAGGCGCAGCCCTAAAAAGCAAAACAAAAACAAACAAACAAACAAAAAGTCATTACAAATAGGAGGTCCTGGAGCCAGGATTCTGGATGAAGATCCACCCCCACTGCAGGGCTAGGCTTCCTTCTGTCCACTGTCACATATTAGAGGGAGAAAATAAGGAAAGGGAGGCCAGCCTCTCCCATGGGCAGCATCTGCCTGCTCAGCCCAGGACCTTTGCACATGCCGTTGCCTGGGTCCGGAATATGCTGTCTCCTCTACGTCTGGTTGATTCATACTCAGACGTGGTATTTAAAGTGTTTAACATCCAAGGTGGCACGTACCCCGACCAGTTTGGAAGGAGGCTCCCTCTTTGTGCCCAGTAACGGTAGCACCCTTTGCTGTAACGTGGGGAGGTCCGGAAAGGGGCTGAGGCAGGAGGGGCAATGATGGGGCCCAGGAAGTACATATTTACCGATATATTGTCTCTTCCTCCGGAAAGCCTTCCTGGCCTCCCCACACGATGCCCACCATGAGGCCCATTTAGGTCCCGTCTTCCTGGGCATCTGGTGGCATCTTTGTGAAACCTCTCACTGTTGTTTACTGGCTTAATCACGTATCTTCTCCCTCTGGAGGACAAAGACAGAACCTAGTACAGAACCTGAGAATGGAGCTCAATAAACGTCCATTGAATGAATAAGTGATTGATTAAATGAATGAATGAATGAGTTCGGAGTTGGTGGTAGAGAGAGCCATGCTTTTTGGCAGATTTGCACAGGCGATGCTGCAAGGTGAATGGCAGGAAAAATGGGATATCCTTCCTTCAGTCTTGTGCTCTGACGGAGGGGTGAGGCAGCAGCTGAGCTTTCCCTCTCGGTCTGCTCTTGGGCTGAGGGGCTGTGCCAGCCCAGGGGGCAGCCTGGGAAGCCTTGGGCACAAGGCACGGTGGGGACTCCGAGAACACAGGTGGCTGGGAGAGTGCCTTTAATTTCCTAGTCTCTACTCCTTTCTAAAGGAGCGGGCAAAGGCTTGCAGGTTTTTAATTTGTAAGTCCAACAGTGGAGTCAAGAGCCAGATCCTGGGAGTTCCCGTTGTGGTTCAGTGGGTTAAGAACCTGACATTGTCTGCGTGAGGATACAGGTTCCTCTCACAGTGTGCTTGCTGCATGCCAGGAGCTGTCTAAACCCTTTGCATAAACTATGACATTTAGAATGGGTAAGCAATGAAATCCTACTGTACAGCACAGGGAACTATATCCAATCTCTTGTGATAGACCATGATGGAAGGTAATATAAGAAAAAGAATGTGTACGTGTGTGTGTGTACATGTACACATTTATATATACATTTGTATATATGAATACATATATGAATATATATATATATATATGTCCCTTTGCTGTATAGCAGAAATTGACACAACATTGTAAATCAACTATACTTTAAAACATTGTAAATCAACTATACTTTAAAAACATTTTTAAAAGGCCCTTTTGGAGTTCCCATCGTGGCGCAGCAGAAACGAATCCGACTAGGAACCATGAGGTTCCGGGTTCCTTGGAACCCTGGTCTCGCTCAGTGGGTTAAGGATCCGGCGTTACCGTGAGCTGTGGTGTAGGTCACAGGCACGGCTTGGATCCCGCGTTGCTGTGGCTGTGGCATCGGCAGGCGGCTACAGCTCCAGTTAGACCCGTAGCCTGGGAACTTCCATATGCCGTGGGTGCGGCCCTAAAAAGCAAAAAAATAAATAAAAATAAAAAGGCCCTTTGGATCTGCTCATTGGTGCCTCACAGTGACTCTAACTTGGAGCCATTAGCACCCCTGTTTGTGAATGAGACTCTGGAATGAGGTTAGTCATCTGATCTGCACCCCTCAACCAAATCGAGGTCAGCCTCAGCCAACTCAGGCCCCAATCCAGGGCTCTGGGTACAAGCCAGTTTCCACGTCTCTAGGGGTCCATCTTCTTCAGCTGACGTATGAGGCATCTGAAAAAAGAACTCTGATCATTGCTGCCCAAACCTGCCATCTTCTCCGTCTTGTCGAAGGCAGCGTCTTCATTCCACTCACAGTCTTTCTCTGCGCCCCCTTTTCTCAACCCCCTACACCCAATCTATTAGCAAATCTTGTTGGCTGCACCTTCAGAATCTACTCGGAAGTCCATCTGCTTCTTACCACCTTCCCAGCCCCACCCTGATCCTGCCCCCCCATCCCAGGCGACCACCCCCCCTTTGACCTTTCCTCCATGGTCTGTTCCCCCTGCAGAAGCCAGAGGGCGCCTCTGAGCTCCTGAGTCAGGCTGTGTCTGTCCTCTGCCCAGAACCCTCCGGGGCTCCCACCTCCCTCAGAGAAAAAGCCCGAGTCCTGCCCATGGCCCACAAAGCCCCACCCTCCTCCTCGGGCACTCAGCTTCAGCCACACGGGCCTCCTTATTGTTCCTTAAACTCACCAGTCACCACCCAGCCTCAGGGCCTTTGCATGGACTGTGCCTTCTGTCTGGTCTTCCTATGACTCATTTCCTTTGGGTCTTTGCTTAAATACCCTTCAACCCTGTGACTGTCCCACCCCCTCCCGATACCTTTCTCCTCCTTTTCTGTTTTGTTCCCCTCCACACCCCTGATGGGCAACAGCCAAACCACATTAATTTTTTATCTTGGTTATCATCCATCTCCACCACCAGAATATCAGCCCCACAAAAGTGGGGACTTTTGTCTGCTTCGTTGACTGCTCCAGAGCCTGGAACCGGGCCTGCCCCGTAACAGGTGTTTAATAAATAATTCATAGAATGAACTGTCCCAGTGCAATGCTCCAGGGGTCCTTTAGCCTCTGCCCTTGTGAGGTGACAGGGTACTCAACCCCATCCTCCATGTCACTTGCTCTCCTCTGCCTGCACACCCTGTTCTGTCTCCTCCTGACCAGCTTTCCTCTCACTCTTCTCCCTTTTAAAAAATAAAAAATCTTAACTGTAGTAAAAGCATGTCAGAAAACAAAGTTTACCATTTTAACCATTTTGAAGTGGTTTGGTGGCACTGAGGACGTTCACATGGTCATGCGACCCTCACTGCCAACCATCCCAAGAACTTTGTCATCTTCCCAAACTGAAACTCTGTCCCCATTACACGCTGACTCCCCACCCCCACCCCCCAGCCCCTGGCAGCCTGCCCTTCTGCTTTCTGTCCCGTAAATTTGACTCCTCTGGGGACCTCCTGTGAGTAGAATCATATGGTATTTGTGCTTTTGTGACTGATTTCACTGAGCTTCATGTCCTCAAGGCTCATCCATGCTGTAGCATAGGTCTGAATGCCTTTCCTTTTGAAGGCTGAATAATATTCCATTGTCTGCATGGACCACATTTTATTTATCCAGTCATCCGTTAATGGACACTTGAATTGCTTCCACCTTTTGACTATTGAAAATAAGGCTGCCATGAACATTGGTTGTGAAGGATCTATTTAAATCCCTGCTTTCAGTTCTTTTGGGTATATACCCAGAAGTAAAATAGCCGGATCATTGGTCTTCCATTTAAAAAAAAAATCAGATTTTTACTCACTGGGGCCCTGGAGGTCTCATTAGCTGAAGCTTTCCTCGGGCATTTTGAAACTAGAAGTAAGGGTGAGGGGTACAGTGGGGGGTGGGCGGAAAGCTCTCGTGTCAGCTTTTTATAAACTGACCAGGAGGAAGAGGTATGAAATTCCTCCCTCCCCGCCTTCCCCGCTCCAAGATCTCAAAATACCTCCTTGCTTTAGGAAATGGCTGTGGCATCAGGAAGGCAGCGTGTGGCATCTGAGACACAAAATCGCAAGTGGCTGGGAGCCCAGAGAGAAACCAGGACAGACGCGCTGGGGACATGGGCTGGAGAGGGAGCTAATTTTAGTGGCTGAAGAAGCTGCAAGAAGAGAGAGAGAGAGTGTGTGTGTGTGTGTGTGTGTGTGTGTGTGCGCGCGCGCGCATGCGTGGACACATGCAGTAACAGAAGCCTTGTGGGGGAGAAATTGCTGAATAAGTTAGCTTGGGGAAAGTAAAGCTAATGGGTAGGGGATTAAGACCGGGCTCAAGGACATATGTCCAGATAAAACTCTAATTTGAAAAGATACATGCACCCCAATATTCATAGCAGAACTATTTACAGTAGCCAAGAACTGTTTACAATAGCCAAGAAATGGAAGCACCCTAAATGTCCACTGACAGATGAATGGATAAAGATGTGGTATGTATAGACAGTGGAATACTACTCAGCCACGAAAAAGAATGAAACAATCCCATTTGCAGCAACATGGTTGGACCTAGAGGTTATCATACTAAGTGAAGTTAGTCAGGAAGAGAAAGACAAATACCTATGATATCATTTATATGTGCAATCTAAAGTATGACATAAGTATTTACAGAAAAATATTCTGTCACAAAACAGAAACAGACTCACAAACATGGAGAACAGACATGGTTACCAAGGAAGAAGGGGTAGGAGGATAGATTGGGAGTTTGGGATTAGCAGATGCAAGCTCGTATATGGAGGATGGATGAACAACAAGGTCCTACTGTGTAGCCCAGGGAACTCTCTATTCAATATCCTATGATAAACTATAATGGAAAAGAATCTGAAAAAGAATATGTGTATAATTAAATCACTTTGCTATACAACAGACTAAGACAACATTGTAAATCAACTATACATCAATAAAATATATTTTTTAATGGCCACACCCGTAGCATATGGAAGTTCCCAGGCCAGGGATTGAATCTGAGCCACAGTAATTCTGATCCTTTAACCTGCTGCACCAGGTCAGGAGCAAACCTGCACCTCTGCAGCGACATGCTGCAGTTGGATTCTTAACCTGAATCAGGGTAGGAACTCCAATAAAATAAATTTTTAAAAAATAAATTTAAAAAAGAGTCCGCTGGCGGCTCAGTGGGCTAAGGACCTGGCTGTGGCGTGGGTTTGATCCCTGACCTGGGAACCTCTGCATGCCTCAGGCACAGCCAAAAACAAACAAACAAACAAATAAACAAATAAGATTAAAAAGACCAACCCAGGGGGTAGTAAGCAAGTCTGAAGGTGTGAAGCCCAGTGTCATGGCAATGGGCGGTGTTAGTTGATGAGTGGAATAGAGATGATTGCATTGATGGAAACTTGGCCGGTGTGAGGCAGTGTTCACCTACGTCATCCTGATGGTCATTCTATGAGAAAGGCACCATGTGTTATCTCGCATTTATGAGCAGGGAAACTGAGGTTCTGAACTCAATAACTTCCTCCCTAAGAAGGAGGGAATAAACTGAGAAGGGGGGGTGGTAGATACAGGGTCAAGAGAAGAAACAAAGAAACGTGAGTCTGAGGGTTCTGGAGACACACCAGTTGGCTGTGAAATTTGTGAGGATGGCAGGTGGAAGGGAAGACTCTAGGTGGGAGAAAGTGGCTGAGCCCTTGGATTTGGGAATTAGGATGGATGTGGTGAAGATTCTGGCTCTTCCACTCACTGGCTTGGGGGCCTCTCTGACCCTCAGTTTTCTTTTCTGTGAAATGGGATAGTGCCACCTATCTCCCAGCTTTGTTGTGAGGATTCCTATGCCCAACAAGGGAACTTCTCAGTAAACACGGCAGGGTTTTCACTATGTTTGGGGATGACATTGGCAGGTAAAGGGGAAATTCTTTATTAATTTAAAAATGGCTTACTGAGTTCTTCCAATGTGCTTGGCCCTGACAATACAGTGGTCAACAAGACAGGCTTTGTTCCTGCCCTAGTAGCACCTCAGTCTAGCCATGCTGCACTTATCAGCCTAATAATTCTCTTACATTGTGATAAGAATAACAACTTGCACTTACTATGAGCCAGGCAGTGTTCTGAGCCCTCTTCAAATATTAGCTCCTTTAATATTCGTGAAGGTCCTAGAACTTTATTATCTACATTTTATATGTGAGGAAAGTGAGGCACAGAGAGATTAAGTAACTTGCCCAAGGGTACATAGCTAGTGACCCACACCTGGGAGAGGGGTTGCATGGTTAGTGTTCTTTATCAATGTGCTTTCCTGCCCCTCTGATAGAAACAGTGTTTAGTCATGTTGAGCTATTGCTATGTGCTGTGCCCTTCACACACATCTCATTGGACCCTCACAGCAATCCAGCGTGGCTGGTTCTCAATGGTCCCCATTTTATGGAGAAAGAAACTGAAGCACAGAGAGGTTCAATAGTTTGCTCAAGATCTTGCAGCTGGGGCCTCTGGAGTTGCAAATTTCAGGGGCCTTATGGGCCCTGCAACTGAGGCTCCTGCAGCTCATGGAGGGGGGAGGTTTTTATAGATGCATTTATTCTATTTTCTCTGCTTCTGTATAAAGATAAACACTCCAAGTCCCTGTGCTGTAAACTGTGGTATGTAATTATTTAATGGAAGGTAAACGCTTTAGAGAGGGAAATTGCTGTGCTTTTTCCCCCTAGGCATTGTTGCCTGCATACTAATACAACATAGTGTGTCTTTCTTCTGTCAGGCATTTTAGACAAATTCTATTTTCCTCAAAATATTTTGCCAAAGAAAATAGCAAATGGGAAAGAAATTCATAGACACAGGCAGGGAGAAGAAACCATTCTCTTGAGTTTAAATAGAACAGCAGAGTGGTTAAGAACATGAATTTCTAGTTAGGAAGATGCTAATTTTCAACTTACTTCCTCCCAGCAGCAAAATATTGGTTGCTCTGTGTGCCTCAGTTTACCCATTTGTCCAGTGAGGAGGATAACTTGGACCTGCCTCTTACCAGTTCACCGATTCTCTCTCTAGCTGTGTCTGATCTGCTGTTAACCACAGCTATTAAGTTTTTAATTTTGAATATTAATGTTTTCATTTCTGTGGGTTCCGTCTGGTTCTTTCCAACCTGCTTCATCTTTTGTGGCAATTTTGTCTCCCTCTAGCAAGATTTCTCAACCTTGTCACTATTGATGTTTTGGGCTAGATAAAACTACTCTCAGGGGCCATCCTGTGCGCTGTAACGCGTTGACTAAGTCCCTGGCCTGCACTCACTAAATGCTGGTAGCATTCCCTTGCCAGAAGTGACAACCAAAAATATCTTCAGATATCAGTAAATGTCCCAGGGAGGGCAGACTCATTGCCATTTGAGAACTGCTCTATTTTTTCAGGCATGTCTTATATTTCCTTAAACGTAATATGCAAAGAGTCATAATCGGTGTCTGATAACTTAAGTATTTAAATTCCTTTTGGCTTTTTTCTGTTTCTTGCTTCCTTGAGTGTCTTATTATTCTTGACTGTGAGATGCTCATTTGGAGGGGGGCGGGCGTTGTTGAAGGGAATTCTGTGAGGACCGAGGCGAAGGTGTGTCTTCCCTGGAAGATTTAAACTTACAT
>PVHT021183506.1:337704-503073 GCA_004024745.2 Catagonus wagneri | reverse complement strand
GCGGGTTCGATCCCTGCCCTTGCTCAGTGGGTTAACGATCCGGCGTTGCCGTGAGCTGTGGTGTAGGTTGCAGACGCGGCTCGGATCCTGCGTTGCTGTGGCTGAGGCGCAGGCCAGTGGCCACAGCTCCGATTAGACCCCTAGCCTGGGAACCTCCACATGCCGCGGGTGCGGCCATAAAATGACAAAAGGCAAAAAATAAATAAATAAATAAATAAATAAATAAAATTACTCAAAAATAAATAAATAAGTAAAAATAGAAAAAAATAAAAAAGACCTAGAGGAGTTCCCGTCGTGGTTCAGTTAATGCAACTAGTTAATCCAACTAGTTAATCCAACTAGGAACCATGAGGTTGCGGGTTCGATCCCTGGCATTGCTCAGTGGGTTAAGGATCCAGCATTGCGTGAGCTGCGGTGTAGGTCGCAGACGCGGCTTGGATCCCGCGTTGCTATGGCTGTGGCGAAGGCCGGCAGCTACAGCTCCTGTTAGACCCCTAGCCTGGGAACCTCCATATGCCGCAGGTACGGTCCTAGAAAAGGTAAAAAAACAACAAACAAACAAACAAACAAAAAAACCTAGAGATTATCATATTAAGTGAAGTAAGCCAGACAGAGGAAAACGAATATCATATGATAGCGCTTATCTGTGGGATTTAATTAAAAAATGATACAAAAGAACTTGTTACAGCAGAAATTGGCACAACATGGTAAATCAGCTATACTTTAATATATTTTTTTAAGAAGGAACTTGTTTGTAGGACAGAAACAGACGCAAAGATTTCAAGGTCAAGCTTAAGGTTACCAAAGGGGAAACTGAGAGCGGAGGGATAAATTGGAAGGATGGACTTGGCACAGGCACGCTATTATATAGGGACTAGATGACGGGGTCCTGCTGTATAACACAGGGAGGTCTACCCAATGTTCTGTAACCATCTATATGGGAAAAAAGAATATGTGTGTATATATATACGTATGTACATATACACATACATACACATATATACATATATATATGATTCACTTTGCTATAAAGCTAAAGCTAACACAACATTGTAAATCCACTATACCCCAATAAAAATTTGTAAAAAATAAATAAAAATAAAAATGCAACACACACACACGCACAAAGACAGCAAGTGTTGGAAAGGATGTGGAGTTGGAACCTTTGCGCACTGTGGGTAGGAATGCAGAGCAATGCAGCCACTAAGAACAGCGCTGTGGAGGTTCCCCCCAAGATTAAAAACAGAGCCATCGTAGGATCCAGCAACCCCACCTCTGGGTATTGATCCAAACAAAAATGAAATCAGGATTTGAAGAGGTACTTGTAGTCTTGCGTACATTGCAGCATTATTCACAATAGCCAAGACGTGGAAACAACCTCAGTGTCCAGTGACAGATGAGTGGATAAATGAAACATGGTGACTACATACTGTGGAATATTATTCAGCCTTTAAAAAGGAAATTTTGCACTATACAACTTGGATAAGCCTGGAGGCCATTATGCTCAGAGCAATAAGCCAGGCACAGAAAGACTGATGCTCATGATTCCGCTTCCTTGAGGTATCTTAAACAATCAAATTTGTGGAATCAAAGAGCAGAGGTGGTTGCCAGGGGCTGGGAGGAGGGGAAGTGGGGAGTTCCTCATCAATGTACATAAAGTTTCAGTGAAACAGGACGGATAAGCTTTAGCCATCTGCTGTAAAAGATTCTTCCTATAGTCAACAAGAAAGTATTACACACTTTAAAATGTGTCGGAGTTCCCGCTATGGCATAGCGGGTTAAGAATCCGGCTTTGCAGCAGCTGTGGTGTAAGTTGCAGCTGTGGCTCAGATTTCATCCCTGGCCCAGGAACTTCCATATGCCCGGGCTGCAGCCAAAAAAAAAAAAAAAAAAAATTTGTTAAAATCTCATGTTAAAGGTCTCACCGTTATAAAATTAAATAATTTTTTAAAAAAAGAATTCTTAGAGCAAAAAAGAAAAAAAAGAAAGACATAAGCCAGGGTGATCTAGACCCAGATCTGTCACTCACTTGCTAGATGACCTCGGACAGCCCTCTCAGTACCCCGGAACTTTTTCCTCCTTGGTACAGTCAGAAGATTGGTTTTATTAAGGTCTGAGGCCCCATCTGGTTCTCAAGTGTTATCAACCACCCAGCTCTGGACACAGGGAGGAGAATCTTTTTAATTGAAGTATTGATTCACAAGTTTGTGTTAATTTCTTCTCTGCAGCAAAGTGATTCAGTTAAGCGCTTACATACACTCTTGTTTATTTTCTTTTCTATTCCGGTTTATCTCAGGGTGGTGAATAGAGTTCCCTGGGCTACACAGTGTGACCTTGTTGTTTATCCATTCTGTATATAATAGTTTGCCTCTGCTAAGCCCAGACTCCTAGTCCATCCTTCCTTCACCCCCCTCCGCCTGGACAACCGCAAGTCTGTTCTCTCCGTCTGTGAATCTGTTTCCCTTTCATAGATAGGTTCATTTGTGTAAATATTTTGGGGGGGCCACACATGTGGCATGTGGAAGTCCCCGGGGCAGGGACTGAATCTGAGCTCAGCTGCGACCTGCATCATAGCTGCAGCAATGCTAGATCTTTAACCCACTGTGCCATAGCAGGAACTCCCATTTATGTCATATTTTAGATTCCACATATAAGTGATATCATATGGTATTTGTCTTCCTCTTTCTGACTTAACTTCACTTAGTATGATAATCTCTAGGTCTATCCATGTTGCTGTAAGTGGCATTATTTCATTTTTACGGCTGAGCAGTATTCCATTGTATATATATATGCATCACATCGTCTTTATCCATCCGCCTGTCGATGGACATTTAGGTTGTTTCCGTGTCCTGGCTATTGTGAATAGTGCTGCTGTGAGCATAGGGGAGCATGTAGCTTTTCAAATTCTAGCTTGGTCCAGATGTCTGCCCAGGAGTGGGATTGCTGGATCATATGGCAACTCTATTTTTAGGTTTTTGAGGAACCTCCATACTGTTTTCCGTAGTGGTTGTACCAAATTTATATTCCCACCAGCAGTGCAGGAGGACTTCTTGATGATGGCCATTCTGACTGGTGTGAGGTAATTTTGATTTGCTTTTCTCTGTTAATTAGTGATGCTCTATTAATGAGCATCTGTTCCTTTTTTTTTTTTTTTTTGCCATCTGTATGTCTTCTTTGGAGAAATGTCTGTACTGTCCATAGCGGCCGGGTCCGCTTACATTCCCACCAACACTGAAGAGGGAGGAGAATCTTGTCCGTCCAGCTCTGACATGTGGGCGCCTCTTACCTTCTTGGAGTGAGAAAGCCTGGCATGCTGCCGAGGGTTTGGAGTGGGCGTACAGGGGAAACCAGGGATTGTGTCTAGCTCCCTTCCCTGGACACGTTTTCCTGTCTCCACCACCTACCTCCACCCCACGCCAAACACACACACGCACCCTCTCCATCTCAGAGAAAGACCGGATTTTCCGTGCCTCTGGTCCAGTCCCTATTCCTGCTTCACTCTCTAGCCAGTGCCCTGACTTTCTCAAAATTCCTGAGACTGGGACCCGCCTTCTTTCTCCTCCTCGCCGCAGCAGCCTCTATTTCCGCATTCCCCAACACCATTTGGGGAATGGGAAAAGTCCCCGGTGAGTAACCCAGTTATCCCGCTCAGAACTTACCTCTTGTGAACATAAGAAACTCTCTTTTCAGCTCGGTGATGCTTCTTGGCTTGCATTTCTTCTTTTGTTTTCTGGTTGTCTTTTTACAGCCACACCTGCGGCATGTGGAAGTTCCCCGGGCTGGGGGTCGACTTGGAGCCACAGTCGCAGGCCTGAGCCACAGCCACGGCAACACTGGATCCACACCTGCAACCTACACTGCAGCTTTGCAGCAACGCCAGATCCTTAACCCACTGAGCGAGGCCAGGGATCAAACCTGCTTCCTCACAGACACTCTCTCTAGTTCTTAACCTGCTGAGCCACAGGGGAACTCCATAGTTCTTCTTTTCTAATTACTCGTCCCCACCCCCATGATGGAGTCATGAGGGTCTGCTGTCCACTTTTTCATGCCATGCGTGATTTCCAGGCCATCCCAGGGGGTTTTCTTTGTGTGTGTATGTGTGTGTGTGTCCTTTGTTAATTTTATTTATTTTTCATTTATAATGATTTTTATTTTTTCCATTACAGCTAGTTTACAGTGTTCTGTCCATTTTCTGCTATACAGCGAGGTGACCCAGTCACACATACATGTATATATTCTTTTTCTCACATTATCATGCTCCATCATAAGTGACTAGACATAGTTCGTAGTGCTAGACAGCAGGATCCCAGGGTTTTAAACCCTCCATTGCCTTCAGGCTACTGTTCAAACTCCTTAGCGTGGCACAGAGAACAGCCCTCACCTGGTCTTCACTGCCCATTTGTTGTGTTATTCCAGCTCCATTGGAACCTCCATGCATGCAGCCTTCTCATACCTCCAAGCCTTTGCGTGCGCTGATCCAGCCCGAAATCACCCTTCCCGCTTCGCTGAGGAGTCATAGCCACTCCCCCAGGCTGAGCTCTGTTCCCTTCATCATGTTTCCAAAGCTAGAGTAGAAGAGCCCACGTTCTGAGGCTAGGCTGTCTGGGCTCAAATCCAAGCCCTGCCACGTACTACCTATGTGTCCTTGGGCACACTGCAAGCCTCTCTGGGCCTCGGTTTCCTCATCCGTGAAATGGAAATAAATAAGAGTAGCTTCCTCTTAAAGTTACTTTGAAGATTACATGAAACAACCTGTGGAATCGTGTTAGTGGCTCTTAATGGTATAAGCTTTAATTTAGTGCAGCGTTTTGAAAGGAAAGGGACCATTTCACATTTCTAGTGCATCTGCACCCCTGATTGGGAGAAAAATGACTGTTATAGCGGGAGCGCATGTAAATGAACTGAACTGTAATGGAAAAGAATATGAAAGAATACATACATAAATGAATCGCTTTATGTACAGCAGACATTAACACAACATCGTAAATCAACGACACTTCACTAAGATAGATTTTTTAAAAATTAATTCACTGAAATAAACCGATCCCTCACCTGTACACTGAGGATGCTATCTTAAGATATGCTCGTGGCTGTACAGGACAGTCCCAAGTCTCAGTGGCTTGAAGGAGTGTTCCTTACTCAAGTCGCAGTTTGGCGAGGAGGAGGAGGCTGGGTCCTACTTCACACGGTCATGAAGGATCCAGGTTCTGTCCTTCTTGTGGTGCCGCCACCTGCTTGAGTCCATCACTAGATCATCTGCAGTTGGACACTGGGCAGGAGAAGGAAGACGACCTCGAGGATCATGCAGGTAGTTTTAGGAACCTGGCCTGGGAGTGACCCCCAACACTTCCTCTCCCGTCCCATGGGCCAGCTTTAGTCTCATGACTCTGTTTTGTTTCTCTTTCTTTTTTTTTTTTAATTAAAGTATAGTTGATTTACAGTGCCGTGCCAATTTCTACTGTACAGCCAAGTGACCCGGTCACACAGATGCATACATTCTTTTTCTTGCAGTATCCTCCATCATGTCTACCCCAAGGTCATGGCCATGTGTTGATGCAAAGAGTGCTGGGAAATAAGATCTAGCGATGTGTCTGGACAGACGGGAACAGAGAAATTGGGGAACATCTAGTCTACGCTGAGCGCCCCCACTCCCAAGCCTGTGCTCAGTTTTCTCTAGAAGCTCCAGGGCTAAATATCCACGCAGCCCCAAATCACTGAAAACTCAAGCCTATTCATCTTCCCTCTGACTCATGACACCATGGCTGCCCCACTCACCCAAACCAGCAACTTAGAAGCCATCACTGCCTTCTTTCGAATGCTCCCTCTTCTTATCCACATAATCCCTGAATTTGCTGAGCCCACCTCCGGAATCTGTCTTGGAGGCATCTGTCTATTTCCCTCCATCTCCAGCCCTACCTTAGTTTCGGGTGTAGCATCCTTCACCTGGACTCCTTGAACCTGTGGTTCATCATTCTGTTGGGCTTCCACCTCCAACATCCACTCCTTCTAATCCACTTGCCAAATTTCCAACGAAACCATCTTTATCTAATATTTAAATCAAATTATACCACTTCCCACTTTAGCCATCTAAACAGTTATCTTCAAATGATTTTTTAAGTAGAGTTGATTTACAATGTTGTGCCAATTTCTGCTGTATAGCAACATGATACAGTCACTCATATATATATATATGTTCATATATACATATATGTGTGTATTTATACACTTCCTTTTCTTTTTTTTATTGCTTTTTTAGGGCCACACCCACAGCATATGGAGGTTCCCAGGCTAGGCGTCTAATCAGAGCTACAGCTGCTGGCCGACGCCACAGCCACAGCAACGCCAGATCCAAGCCTGCAAACTACACCACAGCTCACAGCAATGCCAGATCCTTAACCCACTGAGCAAGGCCAGGATTCAAGCCCACAACCTCATGGTTGCTAGTCAGATTTGTTTCCGCTGCACCACGATGGGAACTCCGCATCCCCTTTCTTATATTATCTTCCATCATGGTCTGTCCCAAAGGCTTGATATAGTTCCCTGTGCTCTACGGCACAACCTCCTTGCTTATCCATTCTGAATGGAATAGTTTGTGTCTACTAACCCCAACTCCCCGTCCATCCCACTCCCTCCCCCTACCCCCTTGGCAGCCGCAGGTCTGTTCTCTGTGCCAGTGAGTCTGTTTCTGTCATCCATTCCAACATGATGGAACCCTTTCTACCAAGAAATCTTATCTTGAAATAAACTTTTTAAGTTGAGGATGAGTTTAGACTTACAGAAAGGTTGCAAAAATAATAGAGTTCCCATATGCCCTTCACCTGGTTTCCCCTAACGTTACCAGCTTATGTGACCACAGTACTATTGTGAAGACTAAGAAATTGACATTAGTACGTTACTATTAACTAAGCTTCTATGTTATTTGAATCCCAATATATAAAATAATAAAAAAAAAACGAAGCTTTGAAACAGAAAAGGCTTTCCAGAACGTTCCACCTGCTGGTCCACACACCCTAATCTCCCTTGTCCATGACTTAACCCCTAAGGTGCCTCTGAGGAACCCAGTTTGAACTCACTGACCTCAGGACAAAAGACAGATTCTTTGTGGTGACCTAGCCTTCCTTTTCATTGTCCTCCTCCTTCAGTCGGCAGTCAGCAAATATTCATTGAGCATCTACTGTGTGGAGGGCAGTTTTCTAGGTGCTGGCAACATGATACAAATTTCCAGAACTCATGAAACTGATCATTTAGAAGGGGAGAGATGGCCCATGGAAAATATACTTAATAAATAAAATATATAGTAAATAAATCGTGGTGAATGCTATAGAGAAAAGTAAAGCCAGGAAGGAACAGAGGGAATGCAGGGGTGGAAATGCAATTTTAAAACAGGGTTGTCACGGAAGCCCTGACTGAGGAAGTAAAGGGATTATTCTGCCTTCTTCAGTGTCAAGAATACACTGAAGGGGGGAGCTCCCACTGTGTCTCAGCAGGTTAAGTACCAGACATAGTCTCTGCGAGGATGCGGGATTGATCCCTGGCCTCTCTCCGTGGGTTAAGGATGCAGCGTTGCCACAAGCTGTAGTGTAGGTCACAGGTGTGGCTTGGATACCGCATTGCTGTGTCTGTGGCTGTGGCATAGGCTTGCAGCTGTGGCTCCGATTCAGCCCCTAGCCTGGGAACTTCCATATGCCACAGATGCAAGCATAAAAAGAAAAAGAAAAAGAATAGACTGAAGTCAGAACTATACTCAATATTTTGTAATAAGCTCTAAGAGGAAAGAATCTGAAAAGGAATAAATATATGTATATGTGTATAACTCAATCTCTTTGCTGCACACCTGAAACTAACACAACACTGTAAATCAACTGTACCTCGGTTTTTAAGAAAGAATAAACCGAAGGGTTTGTGGGCGGAGATGGCATTTGGGAGGTGACTGGAGGAACGGACGACTTACCGTCCGCTGAGATGGGAAGAGGACGGGGTCGCGGGCAGATGAGGAGCGCAGCTTCCAACATACTGAGTTTTACCTGCCTGGGGAGAGTGGCTGTGTTGGCCACTGAGTATCTGGAGTCTGAAGTTAAGAAGCGAAGACAGGGCTGGAAGTATAAATGTGGGAGTCATCAGCCTGTGGAGATTATTTATAGCCACGAAACCGGATAAGGGAGTGGATGAAAAAAAGGGCCCCAAGGACCGAGCCTGGGGCTGGCTCTCCATTAAAGAGGCTGGGAGGCTGAGGGGGAACTGGCGCGAGGGGTGTGGGTCTCGGCTGCTGTGAGGGGAAGGTATTAAGGCATTTTGTGCGGAAGGAGAAGATGAAGGAGACCAGCAACCGATGCCACGGGGTTTGCTCGAAAGAGGAATGAGAATCAACTCCTAGGAGTCCCTACGTGGTACAACGGGATCGGCCATGTCGCTGCGGTGCCAGGACACAGGTGCAATCCCCAGCCTGGCACAGCTGGAGGGTCAGAGGGTCTGGAGCTGCCACAGCTGCGGTTTAGGTTGAAACTGTGGCGCAGATCTGATCCCTGACCTGGGAACTTCATATGCCACGGGGCAGACAAAAAAGGAAAAGAGGGAATCAACTACTAGACTTAGCAGCGTGAAGGTCTTCGGTGGTCCTCGCCACGGCTGCAATGAGGAGACGCTGAGGCAGCGCTATGTGGAGGGATTACTGACAGTTCTGATTTTTATTATCGAAGTACTATTGATTTATGATGTGTTAGTTGCAGGTGTGCAACAAAGGGATTCAGATATATATATGATATATATATGTGCATTCTTTTTCATATGCTTTTCCGTGATGGTTTAGTACATGATATTGAATATAGTTCCCTGTGCTCTTCAGTAGAACCTTGCTGTTATCAGTTTTTTCAAAGAGTTTTTACTGTGAAGGATGCAGGGGGAAGGAGAGGGCGTTAGCTAGTGGGGAAAGTGGAATTGAGAGGCTTGTTTTTTTTTTTTTTTGCAGATAGGAGAGCTAACCGCGGCTTTTTATGCTGATGGGAATAACCCAGTAGGGAGGAAAAACATGATTATGCCGGAGAAAAAGTAGACAGTTGGCAGGAGGGACATCTCTCGGCAGGCAGGAGGGGATGGCATTGGGTATACAAGTGGAAAGTTTTTGTTATTGTTTTTTATTTTTATTAACGTAGAGTTGATGTGCAGTGTCACATCCACTTCTGCTGTGCAGCGCAGTGACCCAGCGTACACCTATATGCATTCTTCATCCCCGGCTCTCTTCCATCATGGCCAATCCCAAGAGGCTGAATAGCATTCCCTGTGCTGTAGGGTCAGACCTCATTGCTAATCGATTCTAGATGCGATAGTTTAGGAGCATATACAAGTCGTCCATAGAAATATGAGGAAAGGGGAGTTCCCATTGTGGCGCAGTGGAAATGAATCCGACCAGGAACCATGAGGTTGTGGGTTCGATCCCTGACCTTACTCAGTGGGTTAAGGATCTGGCATTGCCGTGAGCTGTGGTGTCGGTCGCAGACACGGCTCAGATCCTGCGGTGCTGTGGCTATGGCTGTAGCTGGTAGCTGTAGCTCCAATTCAGCACCTAGCCTGGGAACCTCCATATGATGTGGGTACGGCCTCAAAAAGAAAAAAGAAAAAAGAAAAGAAATAGAGAGTTGAGGGAAGGCACGATATGGGCTGGGAGGTGGGGAGTAATATAGGAATTGCAGCTAGTGGAAGTTAATGCATCTATTTTCTTATGATTTATCCAGGTTCATGAGCAACAGATTCTAGTACAGTAATTATTGGTAAGATGTTTACTCTGTATCAGGCACCGTGCTGGGGGTATAGCTGCCATCAAAGGCGTGGCTAAGCACCTGCTGTATTTCTACTTCCTTTCCCGTAGAAGACACCAGACGTACACCCATGAGATTGTTAGGACCAGCAATTTCAGCCATCAGAATCAGGAAGGGTGTTTGTCTCTTCCTCACCCCTGTCTCCCACCACCTCATATTCCTCTTACTGGCTTTTAAGTCTTTAGACCACCCCCGCCCCACGACGCACGCCAGAACCCTTCCTCTACCACGGTTCTACCATGCGTACCCCAAGGCCAACACTCTGTCTTTCAGGATAGCAAAGTTCCAAAGAAGCAAGATTGTATCAATGGGCCTGTCTCCGTGGCAACAGTCATGAATGAGCCAAGCAAGGTAACCCTGGAGATAGCGTGAATGAGAAGTGGTCTGTTGCCACGGAGATGTGCTGAATGGAAAGGCCCCCACTAGCAGGGATATGTCATCATTGAGAAGGAACAGTCAGCATGAAGTCGGTGTGCCTATTTTCAACCCTTGAGTTGCAAAAATACATTTTAATAAAGCTCATGATCCACCTCATTCCTCCTCTCTCCCTCCCACTTCCTCCTCACCCTTCATCCTGCAGCTCAACCCAGGCTCACCAGGTCTCCTTCACATCCCTCAAGGACACGCCAGGTGGGGGCTCTTCATCACACGACTCCCTCCCTGGGCCAAGTTGATGCTCCTTTGATCAGCTGCTGTCTTCCCTTTAGGAACCGGCAATATCCTCAAAAGCCATGAATTGATGGAAAAGATGCCGGATACGTTCTTTGGGGCAAGAGCAATTGATAAGCTAAACGAACTCAGCTCACACCCATAAGGTGTATCTCGTTGGGTAGACCAGTTCTCCATCAAGGGACGGACGTGATACCCCGTGCATAGTGCTGTCATCTGGTCACATCGGTGGTAACGCTGAACGTGGTGCAGTCCTTAGGACCACAAGGAATTTGTAAAAGTCCAGGACTGAGTGCCTAGGAAGATCTCTCTGAAGAGCTTTGAATCTCTGAAACTCACCCAGGTTCTTTCTAACCTACTCAAAGTGCATTTCTTCGTTTCTCTCCTCCCTCATTGGTTCTTTTCTGTGTTCAGCCATATTTATTAAGCATCGTTAAAGAAAGGGCTAGAAATAACTCAAGTGTCTGATAACTCAGTGGGGAACTATTAAGTAAATTATGGTACATCCATCGCACAGGATGCTCTGGAGGCATTAAAAAAGGAAGAAAGAGGTCTCTGGGTACCGTTAAGAGCTAGCACTTACAGAGCACCTACTGTATAAAAAGCACCATTCTAAGTACTGTTCTAAAATGAGTACTAACTCATTTAATCCTGTAATAAGCTTATAACGTGAATCCTGTCGTACTCCTGTTTTACAGATGGGGAAACAGGAATCTCTATATCTACATTTTATTGTCAAGTGGAAAGAACAAATTCTGTAGTGGTACATATAGCAGCTACCATTTGCTGGTAAATGCATGGACTCTTCTGGAAGATTCCATAAGAAACGAATAATTGTGTTTGGCTCTCTGGTGGGATCCTGAGAGACTTGGAAGTGGGTGTCCAGAGAAAACTTACTTTGCACAGTACATGCTCTGTTTTTTGAGTTGCATGCCATGCACGTGCATTGTCTCCCACAGAACCAGACGTTCGTCGTCTTAGTCTGTTCAGGCTGCTGTGACAGCATGCCGTGGACTGGGTGGCTTATAAACAACAGACTTTTTTTTCTCGTAGTTTTAGAGGCTAGGAAGTCCAAGCTCAAGGTGCCTCAGATTCAGTGTCTGGTGAGAACCCACTTCCTGGCTCATAAATGATTGTCTTTTCCTGTGCCCTTATTCAGGGCAGGTAGACTCTCAGAGGTCTCTTTTATAAGGCCCTGAATCCCACTCCTTTTTTTGCTTTTTAGAGCCACACTCTCGGCATATGGAAGTTCCCAGGTTAGGAGTCGAATCAGAGCTACAGCTGCCAGCCTACACCACAGCCACAGCAACACGGGATCTGAGCCGCATCCGTGACCTACACCACAGCTCACGGCAACGCTGGATCCTTAACCCACTGAGCAAGGCCAGGGATCGAACCCACATCCTCCTGGATCCTAGTCGGATTCGTTAACCACCGAGTCATGAAGGGAACTCCCCCCCTTTTTTTTTTTACTGGCCTCACCTGTGTCATGGAAGTCCCCAGGTGAGGGATTGGACCTGAGCTGCAGCTGTGACCTGTGACCTGTGCCGCAGCTGCTGCAACACTGGATCCTTTAACCCACTGCACTGGGCTGGGTGTGGAACCCTCACCTCTGCAGTGACCCAAGCTGATGCAACCAGATTTTTTTTTTTTTGCTTTTTGTAGCTGCACCCACTGCATATGGAGGTTCCCAGGCTAGGGGTTGAATCGGAGTTACAGCTGCCGGCCTGTGCCACAGCCACAGCAACGCTAAATCCGAGCCATGTCTGCAGCCTACACCACAGCTCATGGCAAAGCCAAAATCCTTAACCCACTGAGCGAGGCTGGGGATTGAACCACAACCTCATGGTTCCTGGTCAGATTCGTTTCCGCTGTGTCACAAAAGGAACTCCTGCAGTCAGATTCTTAACCCCCTCTGCCACTGTGGGAACTCCATGAATCCCATTCTTGAGGTTTCCACCTTCATGACCTAAATCACCTCCCAAGGGCCTCACCTCCATGACATTGGGCATTGGGATTTAACTTACAAATTTTGGAGTGACACAAACATTCAGTCTGGGCATAGTGGGTTAAGAATCTGACGTTATGGTAGCTATGGTGTCGGTTGCAGCTGCAGCCTGGGTTCGATCCCTGGCCCAGGAACTTCCATATGCTGTGGGTTCAGACAGAAAGAAAAAAAAATTATCAGGAGTCATCAGAGGGCCACTGTTAGCTCTTTCAATTCCACACTTTTCCCCAGGTGACATGTGACCAGACACAAGGCAGGGATCAGCTCTGCTCTCAGGTGACCTGTGCCACTTCTTCGAGCCTCAGGTGGGGACTGTGATAACTGTCTCTTTAAGAAGCCCTTCCACAGCCTACTTAAAGCTTACTATGAACCTTTCTATGTTTGCCTGCACATACGTGCACGTGTGTATCCCTGTGTGTGCGTCTATGAACCTGTTCTGAGCACTTTACAGATATTAATGTGTTTCATCCTCCCAGCAACCCATTTTACAGATGATAAGAGCGAGGCACAGAGGTGAAGTTTGCTGTATGACCACACAGCTGATGAGTGGAGGGGCCGAGATGGATCCCACGTACTTCTCCATCCTTATAATGGTCCCCAATTACAATTTTGCGAGCCTAGCCACGCTCGCACACTGCATATTTTTCAAAGGAAACTAAATAAACAGCTTTCCTTCTGTCCCCTCAGGCTCATCCAGGTTTAGTTGATTCTGTGACATGGGCTCAAACAAAGCAAATTCTACAGGACCCCTGAGAACCGGGGGGCCAGATGGTCTAGGTTCAAATCCTGGCTCTCTCACTTCCTGGTTGGGTGCCTTCTTTGAACTTGTGTTTTCATCGGTAAAATGGGAATAATTATAATCTCTGCTTTGTCAAACCGTAGTGAGCCTTAAAATGGGTTCGTATATGTGAAGCTCTTAGGCTGTTCCAGGCACAGAGCAAGCACTTAATTCAAATCAATACCTATTTATCTGTCTGTCTATCTATCTATCTCCCGATCTCTCTACGGATTTATTGAACACCTACTATGTGCCAGGCACTGTTTTAGATGATAAGGAGACCTCATCACCCTTATGACCTGGGGTGGCGGTGGGCGGAGCGGGAGAGGCATCAACGACAACAATGTTGTGCTCAAACGGGTGCCACGGGGAAAAGAGTAAAATTGGGGAAAGAAAGTTAAGAGTGTTGGACGTGGTACGGGAAGGTCAGGGTGGGAAGGTCAAGGTGCGCTTCACAGGGAAGGTGGCATTTGAGCAGTACTGCCTGGGTATTGTCTTCTATTACTGCCATTCGGTGGCGCTAATAAGGGTTTGAAACTCACTGGGGGCCTGTCTTCCTGGTCTCCACCCACTGGACTCTTGTAATAGCGCCCCCTGGTTGTGATCATCAGAATGTCTCCGTATTTCCAAACATCCCCTGGGAGATGGAATTGCCCCCAGTTAAGAGCCGCGGTTCTGCATGATGGAAGATAAGACAAGAGTGGGGAGTTCCCTTTGTGGCTCAACACTGTAGTAAACCCGACTAGTATCCATGAGGATTCAGGTTGGATCCCCGGCCCCGCTTAGTGGGTTAAGAATTGGCATTGCCATGAGCTGTGGCATGGGTCACAGACGCACCTTGGATCCCATGTTGCTGTGGCTGTGGTGTAGGCTGGCCGCTAGCCCGGAAACTTCCATATGCTGAAGGTGCAGCCCTAAAACAAAAAACAAAAAAAATAGAAAAGTGTGTGTATATATATATATATGTATGTATATACATATATATATAACACACACACATATATATATGACTGGGTCACTTTGCTGTACAGCAGAATTGATAAAACACTGTAAATCAATTATAATAATAAAAAATAAAATTGAAAGTTTCAAAAAAGGAAACAGACACAAAGAACTACCTCCCCCCCAAAAAAAAGAACCACTGTTCTAGAGTATTAAATATTATCCTACAATATAGTGCAAGTCCAAGGTGGACTGACTTTGAAATTGACAACCTGGTCTCCCAAAATGCAGGATTTTATAAAGCCCATGAGCACCATGGTCACAAACTACGGAAATAACACCCTGAGACGTGGTCTGTGGTCACACCACCCTAAACATGCCCGATCTCGTCTGATCTTGGAAGCTAAGCAGGATTGGGCCTGGTTAGTTAAATGTGAATGGGAGACATAGCTTTGTATAAAATCTTATTTTATTTTTTTACTTTCACAAGGCAACACACAATTAGGAAATACAAGAATCACGTAAAATTGATAGCAGCAACTGTAACATACATCGTCATTTTAGGGTTTTTTTTTTTGTCATTTTAGGGACATACCTGAGGCATATGGAGGTTCCCAGGCTAGGTTAACAGGACCGTGTTAAAAATTGACAAGGACATATGCCAATAGCAAATGCCCAGTCTATCCTTCCCCCCAACCCCACCAGTCCCCTTTAGTAACCATTAGTTTTTCAAAGTCTGTGAGTCTGTTTCTAGTCTGCAAGTAAGTTCATTTGTATCCTTTTTTTAGATTTCATATATAAGTGATATCATATGATGTTTGTCTTTCACCGTCTAACTTCACTTAGTATGATAATCTCTAGGTCCATCCATGTTGCTACAAATGGCATTTCATTCTCTTTTATGGTTGAGTAATATTCCCGTGTGTGTGTGTGTGTGTGTGTGTGTGTGTGTGTGTGTGTCACATACAGCACAGAGAACTCTACTGGCAAATAATCTATGTGGGAAAAGAATCTGAAAGAGAATGGATGTGTGTATATGTATAACTGAATCACTGTTGTACAGCAGAAATTATCACAGCCTTGTGAATCAACTCTGCTTTACAAAACTTGAAAAAAAGAGTACCACAAGCTCTTTTAAAAAGAGTGGTTTGACTATCAAAGGAGCAAGACCGGTAATTGGTGAAACCCTCAGGGAATTTGGAAATGAAAATAATCCTCTTGCAAGTTCATGATGCAGAAATCAAAAGAGCGGTGTGGGGATGTTAGGCGCAATCAGGCAGTTTTGCTGGGGAAACTGCGCACGCACACGCACACACACAGGCCCGAGTATGTGTGCCAGGCACTATGCATCCTACTGATATTACAGGTAAAGCAGGAACTGCTGGATTCTTTCTTTCTGATGAATGTTCATTGCTAACTTCTAGTGGGTGCTTATTTCTTAATCTTCACCACACCGTGAGTAGATTTTGTTACTCTCCCCATTTCACTGATGAGGAAACTGAGGCTCAGAAAGATGGATTAACACTCTCAGGGCTACACAGAGCTGGGATTCAGACCCCACTTGGCTCCACGTACCATGTTTTTAGCCAGTGGGCTCCATGGCTGTCCTGATCCTGAGACGCAGCCCCCCATACTTCTGGAATCGTCTACTCTTTTTTCCCCATGGCCCTTTCCCATTGACCAGAGGGGACATGGCTCCCCAGTCTTCCATTAGCTTAGGAAATATGCTCGTGAGGTGTGAAGTCAAAGGGGTTCTTGGGTTTTGTGGGCTAAATGAAGCAGAAGAGTGGAGATTTGAAGTTGTTTGGCGTGGTGAAGAGCCTGCCGTTGCCTGGAGAAAGCAAGAAAGGAGATGGTCAGGGCTTGTGTAGAACTTGGGGTACCTGTGGGTCTGTGTAAAAATGAGAAACAGGAGTTCCCACTGTGGCACAGTAGGTTAAGAATCCGACTGCAGCAGCTCTGCTCAATGCAGAGATGCGGGTTCCATCCCTGGCCCACCAGAGCGGTTAACGGTCCAGCATTGCTGTAGCTGCAGCTTGGGTCGCAGCTCTGGCTCAGATTCAATCCTTGGTCTGGGAACTTCCATATGCTAAGAGCGAGGCCATTTGAAAAAGAGAGAAACAGAGGCAGTCACCAGAGGCTTTGGCTGACTGGCCTTGGGACGGGAATTTGGGAACTTTCTTCTAAGACAAAGAAGAAAGTGACTCGGGTTCGTTTTGCTGCTTGCTTTCCAAGCCCTGTGTCTCTTCTGCTTGCTTTTTTCTTTTTTTTCCTTCTCATTTTTGGATCCGGACTTGGTGCTGACTCATCTCTCTGAGCAAGGAAGGAGGGAGGAAGTCAGAATTGTTCATTGACCGTTTTTTCTTTCTTTGGTGACTCAGCTGTGATTCACATTTTAATTCATGGAGGAGAAAAAGCCAATCAGTTCTAAGGCATATGTCCAATCACGCATACCTCCAGGCTGGTTATAATAAGAAGAACACCTACCCCGCCCTCCCCCCCCCAAAAAAATGTGGGATGCCTGAATTAAACTCTGGCTCATTGCCTCTGTTAGTCCTGAGGACTCCACCAGGTCCTCCAAGTTCCGGGTCCCCAGAGGAACTCCCTGATCCAGAGGCAGCTGGTCTGAGCCCCAGAGCTGCAGGGCTAATTCCTGCAGAGTTAGTCTGAGGTCAGAACGAGAAATGGAGTCAGCAAAAGGACAGTAGGAATGTAATAGCGTTTCCTGAGTTGGTCTTTGGCTCACATCCTAGGCTTAAGCCCCGGTTCTTCCCTCCCCCGCTCCCGTGCCTTGGGGCCTGACATTTGTCTGAGCCAGTGGCAGGGGCTGTTTCGGAGCTTTTGGTTTGCCTGGAGGATGAGCGCCGCCCGGATCGCTGTGACCGCTACTTCCTGAGGGCTTACTGCGTCAGGTCGCGTGCTCAGCGCTTTCCGCGAATGGTCACATTTCGCCTTCCCGCTGTCCACAAAAAAGCCAGCGCTTTTACATGATTCTCCATCCTCCCTGCGAGGAAACTGAGACTTGGGAATCTGCCCGTGGTAGACAGTAAATATTTGGGCAGGATATCAACCCAGCCCCTTCCCACCTGAGAACCAAAGCGCTTGTCTGCTCTACTTTTCTGCCTTTCACTCACTGGAAAGAAATATGGAAGCTAATGGCTCATTCAATAGATGCTCACGCACTGAGGCCCAGCGGGTACAGGGCCCTGTTCTAGGCATTGGGGCTCCACCAGTGAACAAGAGGCAGACGATGGCCTACAAGGCCTTGTGCACCTGACATTTTAGACGTGCAAATGTATTAGCCACTGTGTATTAGATAAGGTAAGGTACTAGCAAGTGTATTTAATACTCCTTGTTGCACACACACACACACACGTGCGCAAAGCCCAAAATGAGTGGGGGAGGGATTAAATTAGGAATTGGGGATTAACATATACACACTATATATATATATGTGTGTGTGTGTGTATATATATATATATATATATATACATATGTATATATAATAGATAAGCTACAAAGACCTACTTTATAGCACAGGGAACTATACTCAATATTTTATAGTAACTTACAAGGGAAAAAAAATCTGAAAAAAAATGCATACGTGTGCATAACTGAATCACTTTGCCGTACACCTGAAACTAATGCAGCGTTGTAAATCAGCTATCCTTATGTGCATATACATTTATATATGTATACATATGAATTTTTAAATGCTCAATAAAAATTAAGAGAAAAAAATTTAAACACAAAATATATACAGCTCAAATACAATGGAAGTTTAGTTCTTGCACATACAAAATCCAAAGTGGGTATTCTTTTTATAAAATTTTTTTGGCCATACCCTTGGCACGTGCAAGTTCCTGGACCAGGGATTGAACCGAAGCCACAGTCGCGGCAGGAGCTTCTGCTCACCTTCCATTGGCTGGAACTTAGTCACGTGGCCACACCTACATGTAAGGCTGGGAAAAGCAGTCTAGCTAAGTGCCCAGAAAGAGGAAACATAAGGCAGTCTCTGCCCTGCATCTTCACAGAGGTCAAGCTCTACATCTTGATCTATGTCACTTCCTTGCAGATCCTCCCTGTCACCTGTAACCCCATCCTGACATACAACATAGATTAGTCTCGATTATTCTCTCTCTCTCTCTCTTTTTTTTTTTTATGGCCATACCTGCAGCCTGTGGAAGTTCCCAGGCCAGGGATTGAACCTAACCCCAGCTGCAAATCCAGATCCTTTAATCCACTGCCCCAGGGCAGGGATTGAACCCACACTTCTGCAGTGACCAGATCTGCGGCAGTAGGTTTCTTAACCCACTACGCTACAGCAGGAACTCCAGTTGTGCTTTCTCTTATATTGTAAACTCGCGGGATCGTACAGCGGGTTCTCACTGCTTTCGTCCTCTGGGCCTCGTGTGTGTGAGATCCGTCCAACTGCAGGTCATTCGCCGTCAAGGCTGCGTGTCCTGTGTCACCTGTTTATCCCTTGTGCTGGCAATGGGCATGTGGGCTTTCCACTCTGCTGGACTATTACAGAGAAAAGTGTGGTCCATACTCATACCTGTCACTTGGTGACCATGGCTCACATCTCTCTGGGAAGTGTCCCTGGGTGGAATTTCTGGGTCACAGGACGGAATCTTTTTTTTTTTTTGCTTTGGCAGAAACTGCCTAGCAATTTTCCCAAGTGGTAGAACCAGTTTCAACTCCCACCAGCTGCGGGGGGCGAGAGTTTCGCTCCTGTTTTTGTTTTGATCCGCGAGTGCCTCTCCCACAGGAGGTGCCCACTGAGTGTCTGGGAATTAAATTGAACACAGCGCAGTTGGTTTCCTCGAGAGCTTTACTCCATCCAGTGTCTCGTCGGGGCCTTCAGGCTCTCTTTCTGCGGTGACGTAATGTTGTTCGCTTGTAAACTTGGACAGATTTCCTCTGTTTGGAAGACACTGTCCCTGCCCCACTCACGTCACCACGTTATTTTCCCCCGAGTTTTCATTCCAGGCTTTTAAGGAGAGGTTGGCCTCCCACCACCGCCTTCAGCCTTGCGGTCAGCAAGGGAACGCAACAGGGACCTTCAAGAGGCCCACCACTACCTCCTGATCTCCGAATCCACACACTTTGGCTCCACAGCCATCCCTTTCTTGTCTCTCTTCTTGTTGCCCCCCCCTCCCCGGCAAACTTACCCCTCTAGGGGCTCTTTTTTTTTTTTTTTTTCCCTAGAATTACTTACCTTGCACCTGCTGGGAAATTTGCATCTGTTTCTGCCTCTTTTTATTTAAGAAAGTGCTGCGCTTTTAAGACAGCTTCAGGAATGACCCAAAATAGAAACGTGTCCTTTTGTGCGATCCTCTTCTTTCAAAAGACAAATAAGCGGGAGAACTGCTGCTACCTGCAAAGGTTAAGGCACTCGAGGGGATGGCGTGTGAGGGGTAAGAACTTCACATTAAGGATGAAACAGCAGAAGTAGAGCTGTGCGCGTCGGGGACCGGGAAGGACCTTCTTAAATAGAACTCGAAAGGAGCAGACTCTAAAGTAAAACAAAAAAACAAAAACTTAACTACATGGAAACTAAAGGTAATATGCGAAAAAAAAATATGTGTATATATGGAGTTCCCATCGTGGCTCAGCGGGAATGAATCTGACTAGCATCCATGAGGACGCAGGTTCGATCCCTGGCCTTGCTCAGTGGGTTAAGGATCCGGCGTTGCCGTGAGCTGTGGTGTAGGTTGCAGACATGGCTCGGATCTGGCGTTGCTGTGGCTGTGGCGTAGGCTGGCGGCTACAGCTCCAATTTGACCCCTGCTCTGGGAACCTCCATATGCTGAGGATGTGGCCCTAAAAAGCGAAAAAAAAAAGAAAGAAAGAATATGTGTATATATAAATCTATATACACATAATATACACGTATATATGTGACTGGGTCACTGTGCTGTACAGCAGAAATTGACACAACACTGTAAATCGACTATACTCTAATTTTAAAATAAAGAAAGAAATGGAGTTCCCATTGTGGCTCAGCAGGTTATGAACCTGAATAGTATCCATGAGGATGCAGGTTTGATCCCTGGCCTCGCTCAGTGAGTTAAGGATCCCGCGTTGCCATGAGCTGCAGCTCAGATCCCATGTGGCTGTGGCTGGGGCGTAGGCCTAAGGCCGCAGCTCCAATTCAACCCCTAGCCTGGGAACTTCCATATGCTTTGGGTGCGGCCCTAAAAAGCAAAATAAACAAACAAACACTGGGAAGAAAAGGCATTGATCTATTTTATTCAAAAAAAGAGAAAAGAAAACAAAGATATTCTGTTCCAATAAAGACATAGTGGAGGCAGATCAGATCCTGGTTGTACCACATTCCTTGAGCAAGTTACTCCACCTCTTTGTGCCTCAGTTTTCTCATCAGTATAATGGAAAGTATTGAATCTACTTACAAGTTATTAGGAGTTTGAAATGAGTTAATTTTTAAATTTTTCTTTTATTGAAGTGTAGTTGATTTACTACAACACTGTGTTGGTTTCTGCTGTATAGCAAACCGATACAATTATATATATATATATATATACACATTCTTTTTCATATCCTTTTCATAATGGTTTATTACCGGCTATTGAATGTAGTTCCCTGTGCTATGCAGTAGGACCTTGTTGTTTATCCACCCTAGATGTAATAGTTTGCATCTGCTAACCCCAAACTCCCATTCCATCTCTCCCCATCCCCTCCCCCTTGGCATCCACAAGTCTGTTCTCTATGTCTGTAAGTGTTTCTGTTATGTAGATAAGTTCAGTCGTGTCGTATTTTAGACTCATGTGGATAAGTGATATCGTATGGCATTTATCTTTCTCTTTATGAATTCACTTAGTCTGAGAATCTCTAGGTGTAGCCATGTTGTTGCAAGTAGCATTATTTTATTCTTCTTTATGGCTGAGTAATATTCCATTATATATATATATATATATATATATATCTCACACATTCATTATCCATTCATCTATTGATGGGCATTTAGATTATTTCCATGTCTTGGTTATTGTAAATAGTGCTGCTATGAACACAGGGGTTGATGTATCTTTTTTACTTACAGTTTTGTCCAGATATATGCCCAAGAGTGGGATTGCTGGGTCACATGGCAGCTCTATTTTTAATTTCTTGTGGAACCTCCATACTGTGCCCCATAGTGGCTACGTCAATTTACACCTCTACCTACAGTGTAGGAGGGTTCCGTTTTCTCCACACCCTCTCCAGAAACAAGTTAATATTTATAATAATTAAAAATACTACCTGGGAGTTCCCATTGTGGCACAGCGGAAACAAATCCGACTAGGAACCATGAGTTGCGGGTTCGATCCCTGGCCTTGCTCAGTGGGTTGAGGATCCGGCATCACGGTGAGCTGTGGTGTAGGTTGCAGACGCGGCTCGGATCCCGCGTTGCTGTGGCTGTGGCGAAGGCCGGCGGCTGCAGCTCCTGTTAGATCCCTAGCCTGGGAACCTCCCTATGCCGCTGGCGCGGCCCTAAAAAGCAAAAAAAAATAAACAAATAAAAATACTACCTGGCATGTGGTAAGAACTAAAGTAGTGTTTATAAAAAGTGCATAGAATGGTAGAGGAAAAACTGACCAAGGATTAATATCTAACAGCTCTTTGTAACAATTAACCTCCTAGCTGCATATGACTTATTATTTTTTTTAATGGCCACATGTGGAAGTTCCTGGGCCAGGGATTAAATCCAAGCCACAGCCTGCACCACAGCTGGGGCAATGCTGGATCCTTTAGCCCACTGTGCCAGGCCAGGGATCAAACCCACACCTCCGCAACAACCCAAGCTGCTGCAGTAGGATTCTTAACCCACTGTGCCACAGCGGGAACTCCACCTGTGACTCTTTTAAATATAAATGAATTGAAAGTAAATACAACTTAAAACTCAGTTCCTCCCTCACACGAGCCGTATTTCGAGAGCCCGCCCAGGGTCCAGCCTGGGGAATGGCGAGGCGGGATGTGGCAGGCATACCTGTGGAGCCCAGAGCGAGCCCCAGGCGGCACATCTGCTGTTCTTCTCTTTTCACAAAGCCAGAAAACAACAGAACCCTCCTAGCTTCACTCCATACGTGTAAATTTAAAATACATGCTCTCAAAATAAAGCACGTGCTTTACAAGAATGCGCTCCAGTAAGACCAAATTAAACATTATATCCATTGTCTCTTGCGAAAGAAGAATGAAAGTAGAATATGAGGATAAAACAAAATGAATGAATGAATGAATGAATGAATGAACAAGAGAGGAGCATTGCACAGGCCAAAGGTGAAATGACGCCATGAATGGAGGAAAGAGTTTATACTGACCCTCTGCATTTGGGGGTTTAAAGGGGATTTTAGAAATAGTTTTCCCAAGAGGACCTAAAAGCCAAGTGATATAAAGATGAACTTGAAGATTTGCAAAATCTGTGAATGTCAAGAATATAGACAGCATGGGAAGCAGTCATGCTAGTAAGTATTCATCTCAGGAAGATTGGACCCAGATCTATGAGGGGCAGGTGCTTCTTTAAAAAAAAATTTTTTATTGACATTAGTTGATTTACGATGTTGTGTTAGTTTCAGGTGTACAGCAAAGTAATCCATATATTTATATATGAATTATGAGTATATATACATATACATTTTTGACTATTTTGTCAGACTCTTTCCCCTTACAGGTTATTACAAAATGTCGAGTATAATTTCCTGTGCTATACAGTAGTTCCTTGTTGGCTTTCTATTTTATATATAGTAGTGTGTATATGTTAGTCCCAGCCTCTTAATTGATACCTTCCCCGCCTTTCCCCTTTGGTAACCATAGGTTTGTTTTCTGTGTCTGTGGGTCTATATCTGTCTTGTAAATAAGTTCATTTGTATCCTTTTTTTTTTAATTCTGAATATAAGTGATAGCATATGATATGTGTCTCTGTCTGACTTACTTCACTTAGTACAAGCATCTCTAGGTCCATCCATGTTACCGCAAATGGCATTATTTCATTCTTTTTATGGCTGAGTAATATTCCGTTGTGTATATGTACCACATCTTCTTTATCCATTCCTATCAATAGGCATTTAGGTTGCTTCCATGTCTTGGTTATTGCAAATAATGCAAGCAGGTGCATCTTCTGACCTGAGGTGGGGGGGTGGTCAACGACAGACCCCATCCTCTCTCCTGCTTTGTGACCACACTAACGTCTATCTCCTTTTTGGCTCTCCCATCCTCTGCCTCTCCCTCTCAACTGGTAACCTCACTTTTCACCATATAAGGTCTCTCCAGCCCCAGGACCTTCTCACGTGTTCCTCTCCTCACCCACCTGGCACATAGTAGTTGCTCCTCTGCAAATATTTGACATTCTGACTTCAGCCAGCTAGAGAAAAATCTAACTCTTTCTACACTTAGGTTAGTCGATGCATACGCTTGGCTGAGGTCCCAGGAGAGAGTGAATGGGGTGGTGGAGTTAACCAGGGGCAGTGCAGTGGAGGCAGCAAAGCCAGACTCAGGATGCAGACACCACATGTTAGCTGTGTGATTGTGGGCAAGTAGCTAATGCCTTTGGATCTCAGTTACCTTGTGAATGAACTGAGAGTAGAGCATAAACCCGGTAAAGATACTGGGGCATAAAATGGGACCTCAATATGTCAAGCCACAAGTATATAACCTGGCAAAGAGAATAAACTTAATGAATGTTGGTTCTTTGATCAGTAGGTTCTGGTATATCTTAGGGGCAAGTAACGAAATTAAAACTTAAATGATGATGGTGATGATGATGATGATGCACAATTATACAGAACTTACTGCATTCCAAGCTCAGTTCTAAGCATATCAAGCAAGGGAGTTCTCTTGTGGTGCAGTGGATCTGGCATTGTCACTGCTGTGACTTGGGTTGCTGCTGTGGTATGGGTTCAGTCCCTGGCCCAGAAACTTCCATATGCCACAGGTGCAGCCAAAAAGAAAAAAAAAAATAAGCATATTACATAAATTTCCACACTTATAAAGGGAAGTGCTATTATCATTCCTATTTTATAGCTCAGGGAACTGAGGCACAGAGACACTGAGTAACTTGCCCAAGGCCACACAGCTAGTAATTGGCAGAACTGAGATTTGAACCAGGGCTCTGGCTGTTGATTGCTGGAAGACTGTTATCGACATTACAAGGAGTCTGGAGCTTGGGAGGTTGGTTGTGGTGTTGGTTCGGCAGCTCAGCAATGTCTCCAAGGAACCCTTTCCCTCTTTCTACTCTGCCATATTCAGTGTAAGGACTTTCCTTGGTACCTTTACCACTCACTGTCCCAAGATGGCCACCCTGTTCCAAGATGTCTACCCAGCCATCCCGTATAGACCTGAAAACATCCGACAAGAAGACGTGCCTCCTGCCCTATGACTCTTCTCACACAAAGGAAACTCTTTTTCAGAAACACCCAGCAGACTTTCACTCAGGTCCCTTGAAGCACACGACTGGGTCATGTGACCAGGGCTCCCACTGCAAGGAATCATGGGAAAAAGAGACTCTTGGGCATTTTCTGCCTCTTTGACAGAAGATGGGCTCCACTCGAAAGGGAGGGGTCGGGACTGTCTATTGAGTAGACAACCATCCGTCTCCCATGATTTTTTTCCTAGGTTAAGACAAGGTCTGTCCTCTACACAGCCATCCATCTCTTCCGGAATATACGTTTATTAGTAATGCTTTCCATTTCACTTCATTCTTTATCCATTCAGTCAGTCAACATTTATTGAGTGCCTAAGATATGCCAGACACGGTTTTAGGTACTGGGGATACAGCTGTGAGCCAAACAGATGAAAATCCCTTCCCTAGTGGGGCAGACATGCTACAGCAGCGCCATCCAATGGAACTTCCTACCATGACGGAAATAGCCTTTGTATGCAACTGTCCACACGCGGCCATGGAACACTTAAAAGGCAACTGAGGAACTGAATGTCTCATCTAGTTTAAATTAAATTAATTGTATACTTAAATAGCTATGTGTAAGTGCGACTAATGCAACCGAGGAACTGAATGTCTAGTTTAATTTAATTTAAATGTATATTTAAATAGCTATGTGTGGCTACACATGTGGACATTGTAACTCTAAAGGCCAAGGAATACGTCATCGACTTTCTCTCTTTTTTGCTTTTTTTTTTGGCTTTTTAGGGCCGCACCCACGGCATATGGAGGTTCCCAGGCTAAGGGTCCAATTGGAGCTGTAACTGCCGGCCTACACCACAGCCACAGCAACACGGGGTCCAAGCCACATCTTCAACTTGCACCACAGCTCACGGCAATGCTGGATCCTTAACCCAGTAAGGCCAGGGATTGAACCTGTGTCCTCATGGATGCTAGTCATATTCGTTAACTACTGAGCCGTGATGGGAACTCCTCAACTTCTCTCTCTCAACACATAAACATACTCATACATTCCCTTCCACCCTGAAAAGCCTCTCCTCTCCCAGCCAGGCTCTTATATGCAGTTCTCCTCTTGTTCTCTCCAGCTGTCAGCCACAGCAAGGCTCCCCAGGGGCCTGACGCCATGTGCAGTGAATGCTCTTCATCCGTTGCACCTTCTCATCCCCGTGTTGCCCTGGGGACCAGAGACCTCAGCTTACTGAGAACGCTTGTGAACTTAACCCCCAGGGATGACACTCTTCTGCCAGGTCTCCTCCTGCCTCTGTGAATTCCTCTCCCTCTTTCCCACCAATATCCTTCCTCTGCTTCTCTCTCTCTTTCTCTCTCTTTTGGTTTTCCCCAACATTCCATTGGGGGCCCTTTGCTTTTTTCCCTGTATCTCTCCACCGTGGGATATCTGGTCTACCGTAACCCTATCCTTTACCGCAGTCGATTCATTTACCAAATAGTTACTGAGTACCTGCAAGGCCATGAAAGGTGCTGCAGGTACTATTAAAAAAAAAAAAAGGCTCGGACCTCCTGGAGTTGGTATTCTAGAAGAAGAGGTGAGTAATATATACAGCTTAGTAAGCAATATAATTTAGAAGAAAAATTTAAGCTGCATCCTGAAGGGTTTGAAGAAGACCAAGGCGAAGAGGGAGAGAGTTGAAAGGACGGGGCAGGTGTTTGCAGTGGGAGAGACGGCCAACAGGTCATTCCCACGGTGGAAAGGAGCTTTTCCTGTTGGAAGAACGGAAAGTCGGTGTGGCCGGAGTGAAGTAGGAGAGGGCACTCAGTGAGAGTCAAGTCACACAAGGTCTCGTGGTCATGGCCAGTTTGGATTTTATTCTAAGCCTGATGAAAGCCACTGGAAGGGTTCAATGAGGGAGTTATGGAAAACTGGCTTCTCAAACTCAACGTGTCCACAACCCAACTCTTGATCTTCCTCCAAACCTCCCCCTCCCTCCGTCTTCCCCATCTCAGTCGACACCTCCAACCTTCGGGTAGCCCAGTCTTGATTCCTCTCTCCCATCCACACTCGATCCTTCCATTGGAAGCCCTGGTGGCTGCCATGTTGTTCTCCATAGCACTTCACACTACGTGACCTACTGCCAATTTTCCCATTGTCACTTTGTCGTTGGTGGCATTCTCGGGTCCTGTCTGAGCGGCTGGCACGTAGTAGGGAGTTAACAAATCCGTGTTGACTAAATGAATGACGATGACTTGGTGGTCCATTCAGAACCGGGAAGCCATTCTTCGCTTCTGTTTCCTTCCCACCATTGCCCCTGACCCAACCAACAAGCCATGTGAGATGGAAAACTGGGGTTCTGGGGTCCTGGGTCCACTTTCTTACTTGGTGGCCTGGACCTCCATGCACTAGTAACTTCTCTGGGCTTCAGTTTCCTCCTCTGGAAAATGGGACTCACGGCACTGACTGCTGGGAGGCAGGGAGCATTTGAGCCCAGGCAAGCTCCCCGGTGCACAGCAATCAATGGCAGCTATATATAAACTGGGGCCTCCTTTGTACTCCCACTGCCTTTGTCCTAGTTCTAGCCCTCATTACGCCGGTCTCCTCTTGCAGCTTCCTCCTAACTCCTGCCTCCATCACCACCAATCTGTCCTTTCAGCTGTCAGGCTTGTCTCCCGAACACCAACCCTAATGACATCCCTCCCCTGCTCCAAAACCTTACGTGACTCCCACTGTCCACACGACGAGACCCGGGTCCCAGCCTCCAGCCGGCCAGCCCACCCGATGTATCAGGAGGGAAGCCTTCTGCCTCCGCACGGGGCACCCTCGGCCTGAGATGCCTTCCTCCTCCTCCCGTTCTCCCGCCTCCCTCCTTCCAGGGAGGGAGCCAGGAGATCATACATCTTGGGTGCGGGCTAGGATTGCACTGGGCGAGAGAGAAATCAGATTATCTACATTTCAGGGGCTCAGACAAGTTAAAGCAAAGGCCGTGTCGTGAGAAAATGCAGGGCCAGGATTTAACCCCAGGTCTAAAGATTTTGTAAGATGCCTGCTGTGCTGCCCCTTCAGACTGGGGCTCCACGATCGTGCCACCCCCAGTCCTCCCGTCTGTATTCATTTCCTCCCATTTCTGCCTCCTACAGCCCCGCAGCCAGAAGGGTTTGTACTTGAATCTCTCACCCACTTGCTTGTACGAGCATCTAAAGGCTTGATGAGCCTCTGAGCATGTAAAAGCTTGAGTTCATCTCAGCATTATCTTTGTGTCCAGCACAACCGGGTCTAAACCCGTCATCTCACACCTGGACCAGTGCAGCCACCTCCCCGCTAGTCTCAGCTTCTGGCCTGGACCCCCAGAGGGGTGTTTTGTTTTTGTTTTTGTTTCTGTTTTTTTATGGTTGCATCCTTGGCATGTGGAAGTTCCTGGGCCGGGGAATCGGATCCAAGCCGCAGCTGCAACCTGAGCCACTGCAGAGACAAGGCCAGATCCTTAACCTGTTGTGCCACAGTGGGAACTCCCTGTCTTATTTTAATACAACTCAGATCTTATCCCTTCAACATTCAGAACCCAGGAGTTCCCTCTGTGACACAGTGGGTTAGTGATCCGGCTTGTCTCTGTGGAGGCGCCAGTTTGATCCTCAGCCCGGCTCAGTGGGCTAAGGATCTGGCGTTGCTGCAGCTGTAGCATAGGTCACAGCTCTGACTCAGATTCGATCCCCAGCCTGGGAACTTCCATATGTCACAGCTGTGGCCGCAAAAGAAGAAAATCATAAATTCCTCGTTAGCGCTCATGAAATATTTAAAAAAAAAAGTCACTCCAAACCCTCCACGGCTTCCACTTCACTCCGAGCAAAATCCTAAGTTCTCACCTCACAGCCCACAAGGTCCTGCATGATCTGCCTCCTGGCCCTCATCTCCTCCCAGTGTCACCCCGCTTTACTCAGTTCCTCAGATGTACCAGGCGTCGTCTTCCTGCCTCAGGACCTTTGCACTGACTGTCCCTCTGCCTGGAGATTTCCTCTGACATATCCAAATGGCTCACTATCCTCGCCTCTTTTTTTTTTTTTTTTTTTTTTTTTGCTTTTTAGGGCCTCACCAGCGGCATATGGAGGTTCCCAGGCTACGGGTCAAATCAGAGCTACAGCTGCCAGCCTAGACCACAGCCACAGCAATGCGGGATCCAAGCCAAGTCTGCGACCTACACCACAGCTCATGGCAACGCCAGATCTTTAACCCACGGAGCGAGGCCAGGGATTGAACCTGCGTCCTCATGGATGCTAGTCAGGTTTGTTAACCACTGAGCCATGAAGGGAACACCACCTTCGTCACACCTTTACGCTGCTGACTCTTTCTCTGTACCTGAGTTGTCTGGTACACTCACCACCGGCCACGTCTGGCCATTGAGCGCCTGAATTGACATGTGTCATTAAGTGTAGAATATGCACCAGGTTTCAAAGACTTGGTCCAAAGAAAAGAATGTATAAAAAGTCTTATGACTGATCTATCATCTCAATTGCCTGTTGCAACAATAATATTTCAGATACACTGAGTTAAATAAACTATATTATTAAAGTACATCTATAATTGAAATAAAATTCATTGTTATAAAAAAACTATATTATTAAAATGAATTTCAAGGAGTTCCCTAGGTGTCTAGTTGTTAGGATTCAGCACTTTAGCTGTTGCAGCCCAAGTTCAATCCCAGGTCTTGGAGCTGAGATCCCACATCAAGCTGTTGTACACTGCAGCTGCCTCCCCCTGTCCCAGTCCACCTGCTTCTTTTTACTCTTTTAATGGGGCTACTATAAAACTTTATTTATTTTTTTTTTTTGTCTTTTTGCCTTATCTAGGGCCGCACCCGTGGCATATGGAGGTTCCCAGGCTAGGGGTCCAACAGGAGCTGTAGCCGCTGGCCTACGCCACAGCCACAGCAACGTGGGATATGAGCCGCGTCTGCAACCTACACCACAGCTCACGGCAATGCTGGATCCTTAACCCACTGAGCAAGGCCAGGCATCGAAACCGCAACCTCATGGTTCCTAGTCGGATTCGTTAACCACTGATCCACGATGGGAACTCCTAAATCGCCTCTACTCTAATAAAAATATTTTTCAAAGAAACTTGTTAGAGGAAGGGAAAAATAGAATTAAATGAATAAAAAGTTCTTTGGGGTTGCATGGCACGGCCCCTAACTATACTTCAGCTTCCTGGCTCCATCTAAGCCCCCACCTCGCACCTTCACATTCCTTGAATTTGCCAAACTCCTTCCCACCCCAGGCTCTCTGTCTCCACCTGGAAAGTTCTCCCTGCCCCTGACCACGGTCCTCCTCCTCATTCACGAGACCTCAGCTTGAGCGGAGGAGCCCAGACTTGTCAGCACTGCCTGCTGGGTGCCCTCCGAGCTGCTGCTTTCCCCTCTGTTCTCCCAAAGAATGCAGCACACCCGGGAGGGATTCGTGCTCTGCGTGCCTTTTTCTGTTACCAGTTTTCCTCCAGCGGCGGCGAGCGGCTCCCTGGGGCAGGGAGGGCCTCGTGCATTGCTTTGCCCAGCGCACAGGACGCATTCAGACGCACGTTTGCTGATGGTGGGGAAAGGAGGTGAGCCCAAGCTCGCAGGCCCGTCTCTGCTCTACGGATCGTTGGGAAAAGAGTTGGAAGCACCCCTGTCTTTGTTCAAGGTGTCCCCCAGTTGACCCTGAAACAAGGATTCAGGTCCCAGTAGTTCATCTGGGAAGTGACTCCAGCAAGGGTGGGGGAGAGACAAGGGAGGGGAGACTAGGAAGGAGGAGGGGTCAGGTGCGCCCCCCCTGTGGGCGGGGCTCTGCTCCTCCGGCAGGCGCCGCCCCCCCCCGCGCGTTCTCTTCCCCCCCCCCCCCCCCCCCCGCGCTCAGGGCCATCTGGAGGGAGGGGCGAGGGAGCGGGGGATTTATTCGCGGGCTTCCAGCACTCTTCGGTGGAGGGCTGCTCCGACAGAATCCTTGCCTGGGCCTGTCTCAGCTTCAGGCAAAGTCTGGAGCCAAAGGCGTGCAGGTTCCTTACAGATGCAGATACTGGTCTCAAGGACAGAGTTGTAGACCCTGATTCTTTACAGATGCTGGTACTGATTGATGGTTCATAGGCCAAGGCCGTGTAAGACCCAGACCCCTAGACAAGACCGAAGACACCTCCGAGTTATTTGCAGGATCTCCTCCCTCTTAACTACAAAGCCGTCTGTTTCTCAGCATTTCTTGCCCGTCTCTCCGGTGACAACCTCATCTGTGTGGTAGTTCTGTAAGGGCGGGTCCTGCTACATTACTGATTTGATTCGATTTTATTATTTTTTGGCTGTGTCCACAGCATATGAAAGTTCTTGGGCCAGGGATCGAACCCTCACCACCACAGCGACCTGAGCCGCTACAGTGACAATGCCAAATTCTTAATCTGATGCACCAGAAAGGAACTCTCTACATTACGTACTGAGGAAATGGGTCTGGGGGTTCCCTGGGCTGCCTGAGGAGGGGCTGTGGTCCTCCGTGTCTCACCAGCAACACTTTTACAAATGAGGTCTTAGGTCAGGGGTGGGGGCTTTCTGCAGAAGGCTGCTCTTGCCTGTGGCTGTGATTCTCATTCAGCCGCGCCTAATTACAGTGACTTGGGGTGGGGAGCATTTCCTGCTGGCCTAGCAGTTAAAGATTCAGCACTGTTGCTGTTGTGGTGCTGGGGTTCAATCCCTAGCCCAGGAATTTCTGCATGCTGTGAGCATGGCCAACAACAACAAAAAAAAAGGTGACTTTTTGCTCTGAGGCTTGGGATCTGTAGCCCCCTCATTCCAGCTGGTCTGTCCCAGCAGATGATACCCATTTGGGGGTTTTAGTTTTGGTTTGTATTTTTATTATTTCTGGGTAGCTTAGTGCACATCCTGAATGCTGGGCACAGTGCCAGCCACTTGACATGTATCAGTTTGTTTTCATCCTCCCATGCCTTTTGAGGAGTGGGTACCCTGGGTCTCCCGCTTATACAGAAGGGGGAACTGAGACATGGAGAGGGGAAGTGACTTGCTCAAGGTCATCGGGCTAGGAAGTGGCAGAGCTGGGATTTGAACTCATACAGGCTGGTGTCTCGGTACTGAGCTACTTTCCTGCCAGCTGGTAAAGAGACCTGAGCCCCCAAAGGGCTTCCACGCCCCGTCCCTCCCCAGGGGCCCCCAACCTCCCCACAATCCATCCTGATTATGGGTCGCAAAATATTTTGAATGTCACTCTGACCACATGCCACGGGAAAGCTCCCATTCTTCTCAGGCCAATGTTTATCGAGTATCATCAACCATACCCCTCTTTGGGGTCTTTGTAGATCATCTTTTATCCCGTAAGCAGGTACTGTTAACACTGTTTTACAGGTGACTAGACTGATGCCCAGCAACGTAAAGTCACCTGCCAGTGGTGAGCCAGCCAAGAAACCACAACATCGAACCCCAGCCTACCTGTCCGACCCTGAAACCCACCCTCTGCTTTCTGTTCTGGCTTCTTTCTTCCAGCATCTTGGCAACAGTTGGGACGGAGTTTGACCTAAGGACCCTGAGGGCGGTTCGAGTGCTTCGGCCCCTCAAGCTGGTGTCTGGAATCCCAAGTGCGTGAGTTTCCGACCCTGGCAAGGGGTCTGCTCAGGGGTCCCGGGAGCCCTCGGTTTCCTCTCTGCACAGCCTCTCATAGCGCCCCCCACGCCTGAGTAGGGGAAGCCTCCTCTTGGGGGAAGCCCCTCAGGGGATCCCCAAAAATCTGGCTGCAGGTCTGAGTGAGCTCCCGAAAGCCAGCTGGAACCTCACCCATCACCACAGCACCCATTTATTGAGCATTTATCCGTCAGGATCTCATTCCGTATTCACAACCCTGGGAAGTTGTTAGTGCTGATATTTCCGTTTTACAGAAGGGGAAACTGAGGCTCAGAGCGGCTGAACAATTTGAGCAAAGTCACATGGCTGAGAATGGCACGATTAGGAGTTAGTCGGACCCCAAGCCCGGTTATATTGGTGGCAATGACCCTTACCATTATTAGGTGCCGACTGTGTACCGGGTGCAGCAGAAAGAGCTTTTTGTGTATTGTCTTAGTGCATCCTCACAATCACCCAGCGAACCCATTTTACAGATGAAAAGGCAGAGGCTCAGAAAGGTTAAATTACTCACCTGAACTCTTACAGTTGGACAGTGACAAGCTCCAAAGTCTATAGTTGTTCCAGGCACTTTTCTCACCCTCCAAGGATATTTTTACTCCACCTTTTGGGGGTGGCTGCAATATCCAGTGTCAGGTTTAGGTTCAGCTGCGAAACCGAAGCGAGCCACGCCAAAACAGGGCTGACCCTTTTCTACTCTACTGTCTCAGTAGTAGTAGCAACAATAATAATTACTAATTTTTTATTATTTATAAGCACTTGCTATGTGCCAGGCACAGTTCTAAGTATTTGCCGTTTTTAATTTTTTAATTTTTGTTTTCTTCTGTCATTTTTTTTTTAAACTCACGCATCGTCACAACAAACCTGTGGGGTAGGTTCTGTTTTTACCATCACTTAACATTTCATTGGCTTCATTCTTCAGGTTCATTGCCACCCGGATTTAAAGAGTAAGATTTCACAGATAACCACCAGCAGGGTCTTTTTTATAGAAAGGAGGCACTTCTACTCAGGCGTCCGCAAGATCCCAGCGGGTGCCGTGTCACATTAAATTAAGGGCCAACCCAAAGCGAATACTAATAAGAGCTTCCGTTTAGTGACCACCTGGGCTGTGCCAGGTACTCTGCTGTGTATGAACCCTCTCGTTTAATCCCGCGCGGGAGGTGCTCTTCCAGTCCCCATTTACAGATGAAGAAGCCGAGGTTCAGCGTGGCAACCTGACTTGCTCAAGGTCACTGTGATAGCTGGTAGATGGCCAAGTCAGAGTCCCTGGAAGCCGACTGGGCTAGGTGTTCGGGTGCCCTTGCTTAAAGCGGGGAGCGCTGTCAGGAGAGAGGGAATGAGGGCAGCGGGACGGGGCAGGGGAGGAACTGAATGAGGTTGCCATCTCAGCCTGATCCCACGGGGAGCTCTGGAGCGCCGGAGGTGTCTCCCACTTGAGGCAAGAGGCTGGCCTTTTGTACTTCTGTGATTATGGGGGGTGGGAGGCGAGGAAGTGATAGCCAGGCCAGGAGCTTTTGATGACAGTTCTAGGAAAAGGGGGCAGTTCTAGAAAAAGGGGGGGGGGCACTTGGAGGTCCTTATGAACCAGTGCCCACAGCAGCTGGAGGGAGGGTGTACCAATGGCAAAGGAGATCTGGCCCGGGCATCAGCTTGCAGGCAGTTGTCCAGAGCCTTAGCCACGCTGCCACGCTGCCTCCATTGGCATCACCCTTGCATTTCGGACCCTTCAGAGTAGCATCGTCCCCTGGGAACTCCGCCCATCAGGAGGTGCTAGTTATGGGCCATGGGAAGGTCTTCCAATCAAGAAGCAAGGTATATATTTGTTTTTTTTTTTTTTTTTTTTTTTTTGTCTTTGCGCTATCTAGGGCTGCACCCGCGGCATATGGAGGTTCCCAGGCCAGGGGTCTAACAGGAGCTGTAGCCGCCGGCCTTCGCCACAGCCACAGCAACGCGGGATCCGAGCCGCGTCTGCGACCTACACCACAGCTCACGGCAACGCCGGATCCTTAACCCACTGAGCGAGGCCAGGGAGCGAACCTGCAACCTCATGGTTCCTAGTCGGATTCGTTAACCACTGAGCCACGATGGGAACTCCGCAAGGTATATATCTGAATCCTCATTTTAACCGTAGACTCTCCTAAATACATAAAACAGTGGTTACAGGCGTTCCCATTGTGGCACAGCAGAAATGAATCCGACTAGGAACCGTGAGGTTGTGGGTTCGATCCCTGGCCTCACCCAGTGGATCAAGGATCCGGCGTTGCCGTGAACTGTGGTGTAGGTTGTGGAGAGGGCTCGGATCCCGTTTTGTTGTGGCTGTGGCGCAGGCCGGCAGGTATAGCTCTGATTTGACCCCCTAGCCTGGGAACCTCCATATGCCAAGGGTATGGCCCTAAAAAGCAATAAATAAATAAATACATAAATAAATAAAACAGTGGTTACAAACAAAGGATTTGACACCATTCTGACCTGCATTCAAATCCTGGCCATTATTTCTCATGCCCCAGGGCGAACCACAAGATCCCTCTGAGCTTTGCTTCCCACCTCTGTGAAATAGGGATAATTTTACACGTGCACCCACCTCATGGGGTTGTTGCTAAAAAGCCAGTGAAGTAAAGTTTGATTTCTCTGGGTTGGAAGTGGACCATTGACTGCTTTCCCCCTACAGAGCTGCAATTAGCCTATGTGGCAGCTTCGTATACATTAGGAAAAGACGCCCCCTCTTGGTGGAAAAACATTAGAAAAAGGCATTCACCCAACACCCGAGAACAGGGTTCAGAAAGCAATGAATCTCCATCTCTTTCTTGCCCCAGATGTCGTCAGGTGGGACAGCCTATGCCAAATACTTTAAAAAATATTTTTAAATACAAATGCTTCAGAGTTCCCTCGTGGCTCAGTGGGTTAAAGATCTGGCACTGTTACTGCTGTGGCTCTAGTTACTGATGTGGTGTGGATTTAATCCCTGGCCCTGGAATTTCACATGCCACGGGTGTGGGTCAAAATATATTTTATATGTATATATATATAATATATGTAAAATGTATACACACACACTTATATATTAGGAGGTTTCGTACCTGTTATAATGAGCAGCCTTTGTGTCTTCTTTCCACCATCCCTCACCATCGCCCGGTCCTCAGCCCCGCCCCCACCCCGTGTGCTCTGGGTCCCTTCAGGAGGCCTCTTGGGAATGGGGTTTCAGGGGTGCCTTCTCACAGGCCCGAGGGGCCTCTCTCTCTGTGTCTCCCCAGGTTTACAAGTCGTCCTGAAGTCGATCATGAAGGCAATGATCCCCCTGCTGCAGATCGGTCTCCTCCTATTTTTTGCAATCCTTATTTTTGCAATCATAGGGTTAGAATTTTATATGGGAAAATTTCATACCACCTGCTTTGAAGAGGGGACAGGTAGGTCCGAGCAGCCTGATACGTTTTCTTTCCAGCCTTCCTCCCGCTTCTTTTTCGCTCTTGGGGATAAAGCCCCTGGAAGGGATCTGCAGGGTTTTGCTTCTTCCTCTTGGAAGCTGGGAGAACCTCTTCCCGAAAATATTGCAGGCAAGGTTGGGGGGTGAGGGCGGTGAAGCAGCCCCCCAAGATCTTGGTTGTTGCTGGGATGTTGCATTGGGGTCCCCGAGAAGCTTCCCGGGTTAAAGTGATCTCCAGAAATGCCAGCAGGAGAGTGGAAGAGAGAAGGGAAAAATGTCAAATAAAGGGAGTGTCGTCAAGCCGGTTACCGTTTTGGGCAACCAGGTCCCACAAGCATTGGGCTCCTTGGGGAAACGGTGGACACCATCTCTGAGCCATGCCACACCCAGGGCGAGAAAACCGGGTATTTGTCCACCGAATTCTGTCCGACCTTGGTGAGGACTGCTCCTGGATGGGCATGAATGCCTTGGCACAGCTGGCCGCCCCATATAGTGGGCTGCAGCAGGCATCAGAGGTGTTTTCCATGGGAGCCCGAGGGGCCAATGACAGAAGAGTATGGACACAATGCCCACAGCCACCCCGGTCACCTTGCAGCCACCCCAAACTCTAGCTCCTGCTGAGTTCTAAAGCAGAAAGAGGAGTTCCCGTTGTGGCTCAGCGGTAATGAACTCAGCTAGTATCCATGAGGATGCGGGTGGTACTGGATCCGTGTCCTCACTCAGCAGACTAAGTATCGGGTATTGCTTTGCGCGGTGGTGTAGGCTGCAGATGTGACTCGGATCGGGTGTTGCTGTGGCTGTGGCGTGGGCCGGCAGCTACAGCTCCGATCCAACCCCTAGCCTGGGAACCTCCATATGCCACCAGTATGGCCCTAAAAAGCAAAAAAGGAAAAGGAAAATAAATAAAGCAGGAGGAAGTGGTGGCAGCCTGGCCTGGGAAGGAAGGGTCCCGTGGCTTTGTGGGTGGTGACCCATTATCCTGGAGCGGGGAAGGGGGGGGAGGTGGGGGAGGGGGTGGGGTTCCGCCGGGCCTTCCCCAGAATGGGCCTTGGAGACATCCCACTGGGAGTCCTGGCATCAGCCAATCAGAACCTTAGAGTAAATGGGGTCTTGGCCCCTCTCCGCCTCGTCATTGTCAGACCCTTAGTGGCTGAGTCAAAAAGGCGGGGCAGGCGCTGGGGAGAGGCGGCGGGCAGGAAAAAGCCAGGAAGGCCAGGAGGGCAGGAGGCGTCGCTGCAGGCGCTGCTCTGAATCAGCAGTGGGGCAGCGTGGGTGACGCCTGCTCTCCCCACACTCAGGGACCAAGTGGCTTCCAGGTACATATTCCATTAAGTCCCCCCGCCCTCCACACCTAGCCGCTTGCTCTCTGAAGCCCAAGGAGCAAATGGGATCAGGAAGGAGGAAAGCATCTATTTCCATACTTGGACCCCTGGCCACTTGGGTGCAGACGGGCTGAGTGGCAGCGCTCGTCGGGGGGGGGGGGGTCAAGGCAACTGTGAATTGAGGGGATGAACAGCACGGACTAAAGCCCAGAGGGGAACCCGGCTGGGAGGGGAAAGAGGTTCCAGGCATGTCTCACTGGGAAGAAGATTCTGTCTAGAGGGGTGGTTTCCCACCCATCTGCTCTGCCCAGTGACCGGCAGGTGGCCGCGCCCTCTCCCCAGCGCTCCCAGGGGGCAGGAAAACCCAGCAGGAAAGGCTTATTCCAGATGCGCTTTTTTTTTTTTGCCTCCCTTTTTTTTTTTCCTGGCTCCTCCTGTCTCCTTCTCTCCTGGGCTCGTGAAGTTTGCTCAATATGGGATGTCCTAATTATTTCTTTCCCCGAAGAAGAAGGTGTTAATTGAGGCAGAGCTATTTCTGCGCCTGGCCTCATCACCGAGACGGAAAATGCTGAAGGGAGTGTATTAAAGGGCAGGGCCCCTCGGAAAAATCAGCCAAGGGCAGAAAAACCAGGACTCCTGGATCCTAGGGTTTGGGTCCCCCCCCTCTGTCTTTCTCTCCAGTCAAGGGGACAGAGAACTGGCGTGAGTCGGAGTCGGGGTTGTAAGGGGACAGATGTAGGCGGGGCGACCGGAGGGTAGGGAGCCTTGATTTAGGGAGGATAACTGAAAAGCTTGCGATTAAAAATATAAGGCGTGTGAGTAAGAGACGGATATATACAGACACCCAGGCAGCAGGTTAATTTTAAAATATATTTATAACCAAATTCCTCAGACTCGAGGGATGGTTGCTTTTCTAGAAGCAGCCCTCAGAGTGTTTCGTGATTAGGGGGCAGGGGTTGTTGGGGGAGGGGTGGCAGTTAAGAAGGCCACTAGGCAAAGCCGCTAAAGGCAGATGGGGAGTCCCCGCTGTGGCGCAGTGGGTTAAGGATCCAGCATTGTCTCTGAGGTGGCTTGGGTCGCTGCTGAGGCTCGGGTTCGATCCCGAGCCCCAGAACTTCCACGTGCCATGGGCACGGCCAAAAAAATTAAAAATAAAAAGATAATAACAGAGACAGATGGGTTTTCTCTTGCAGATAGGTTCTCCTTATGATCAGGAACCCGGTTCCTAAGCAGCCGGCACTCTGATAAACTACCCAGAGAAACGCAAAGGAAAAGCGGAAGTTTCCAAAATAGTTTGAGGAGACATGACCCCGTCATCTGTAGCCAGTCTGTAGTAATGCAGGTTAATAGCTGCCTTTTTCTCCCCATCGGAAGTGAGCATTCGGGGGCTATTGCAGAATCAAGGAAAGAGGAGACCAGTGTTCAATGGGTTAACCCAGTGGGGGGGCGAATGGTGGGTAGGAACTGAGCCAGGCTTGGACACGAGTGGAGATCTAGAAGGTTCTAGACAGAGGCAACCTTCCCAGCAAACAGTGGTTCTCATTCATTGCAGGAGCGCATGGAGTTTTCCCCCTTGCCCTGAGCCTTATGTTGAAAAGATTGTGCCTTCCAGTCTGTATTCATTAAATCGTAGTGATCAACGATTCAATGGATCAGTGAATCCATCTGATTCATTAAATCATCCCTGAACCAAGTCTGACATGAATGGGGAAAGCGTTTCCCACAACTTAAACTAGTAGTCAATGTGTCGTTCCTTCTTGAGTTCCTGTTGTGGCTCAGGGGTAACGAACTTGGCTAGCATCTGTGAGCATGCAGGTTCTATCCCTGACCCCACGCAGTGGGTTAAGGATCCCGCATTGCCGTAAGCTGTGACGTCGGTTTCAGAAGCAGCTCAGATCCTGCATTGCTATGGCTGTGGTGAAGGTCGGCAGCTGTAGTTCTGATTCGACCCCTAGCCTGGAAACTTCCATATGCTGCGAGTATAGCCCTAAATAAAATAAAAAATAATCACTGCTTATTGAGTAATAGGGGTTCCTTCTGAGATGGATGGGTGTCATTTTTGCCTGACCTAAAGTTTCCATTTAACTGGAGCTTGAAAGGCCGGTAACATTCATGCAGTTCAGAATTCCCTGGTGGCTCAGCACAATAAGGATCTGGCCTTGTCAGTGCTGTGGCTCTGGTTCAGTCCCTGGCCCTGGAACATCTGCGTGCTGCGGGCAAGGCAAAAAAAAAAAGAGAGAGAGAGAGAGTCGTGCATTCTGTGTTGACTTCTCTCTGTTGCTTGCTAAGTGGAGGTAAGGAATGGGTGCTGCAATGCCTGTAGCACATGCATTGAGATATATTTTTGTTTAGTGGGGAGTTTGCGTTTACACATTCAGCTGCCTGTTTTCTTGTCGGACAGTGTTACTCCCGGAAAACCTTCAAAGGTGTCACTCACTGAGTAGAGTCCTCTCATATCCGCTGCTCTGGTCCAGATGGGGGCAGGCCAGGGACGTTCTGTGCTCCCCTGCCTCTGTTCTCATGGACGAATCCCTGCTCCCCCTTAGAATTCAGACCCAGTCTTTATCACCCAGCCCAACTTTGCCAGGAAGCCGTGTTTGGATCCCAGCAAAAGGGGCATCCATTGACATGTGTCTGTTTCCTTGTGGCATTTTCACAATCTGCCTCCTGCTCTTTGGGGAGAAAACTTAGCTCCTGTGCCTAAGGGTGAGTACTCTGTGTACTGGTCTCCCTCGCCCCCAGAACAGCTCCCTGAGCCCAGTACATCTCAAGAAAAGAAAAAAACAAAACAGGCTACAGAAGAATAACACAACACAATTGACAAATGTGTGCTAATGGAAGTTTAGAGAACACTGCCCCCAACCACTCAAAATGCACACAGCGCATTTACCAAAACTGACTGTATTCAAGACCTTAAAGTGCATCTCAACTGATTTCAAAGGACAGAGTAATACACAACATGTCCTCTCACCACAATGCAATTAAGCTGAAAATAGGTAACAAAAAGATAGCCTTAAAAGTGTTTGCCAATTCTTATTTGTGGATGAAATGGAAGGATGTCTGAGATTTGCTTTAAAAACACTTTAGTGGCAAGGCAGAATATTTTAGAATGGGGGGGGATGTGGATGAAACAAGATTAGCCCTGAGTTGATAAATGTTGAAATTGATGATAGGTACATGGGAATTTGTTATATTATTCTCTTTTTCTATATATGTGACAAATTTTTAATGCTTCTTGTTTATCCATGAGTCAAAGAAGAAATAGTAATGGAAAATTATTAATTTTTTCCTTGAACAATAATGATAATAATGCATGACAGAATTTGTGAGTTGAAGTTAAAGCTGCACTTAAAGGGCAATTTATAGCCTTAAGGAATATTAATCCATCTCAGAAGTTTAGAAAAAGAACAATAAAAAAAGAACAAAGCTGGAGTTCCCATTGTGGCTCAGCGGTTAATGAATCCGACTAGGAACCATGAGGTTGCGGGTTCGATCCCTGGACTTAGTGGGTTAAGGATCCGGCGTTGCCGTGAGCTGTGGTGTAGGTTGCAGACGCAGCTCGGATCCCACATTGCTGTAGCTGTGGCGTCGGCCGGCGGCTACAGCTCCAATTAGACCCCTAGCCTGGAAACCACCGTATGCTGCAGGTGCGGCTCTAGAAAAGGACAAAAAAAAAAGAAAGAGAGAGAGCAAAACAGAGAAAATAAATTAATAAAATAGAAAAAAATTAATAGGTCAACAAGGCCAAACATTGGGCTTTTTGGAAGAAAGACTGGTAAATTCATCCTAATAGCTTTTTTTTTTTTTTTTTCCCAACAGCATTGACTCTTCACTGCCTCTTATTTCTCAGAGCTGGTTTTGCCGGCCTTTTCCCCTGACTTTTCTCCCTTTCTCTCTCATAGATGATATTCAGGGTGAGTCTCCAGCTCCGTGTGGGACAGAGGAACCTGCCCGCACCTGCCCCAATGGGACCAAATGTCAGCCCTACTGGGAAGGGCCCAACAATGGGATCACTCAGTTCGACAACATCCTGTTTGCAGTGCTGACTGTTTTCCAGTGCATCACCATGGAAGGGTGGACTGACCTCCTCTACAACGTAAGTGATGCGGGGTCGCGGAGAGCCGGGACCGGCCAGCTCCTGAGGTTTCAGCGGAGAGACCCTGAGCTGGCAGGACGGCCCGAGGACAACTCAGCATGGCCCCAGGAGAGCCGGCCTGTGGCTCAGTCTCTTGAAGATAGGGGGTCTCGTGCTCAGAACTCTTAAGTAGAGAAGTGCTCTTGAAAGATGGAAATATAGAGGGCACACGGGTGCAGAATGATTTTCAAGCATGCAAGTTTTAAAATATCATTTTAGGCTTTTGAATACATAAAGGTCGTGTGAGTCAAAGACCAACATAGATGAAAGAGAGAGAAATGTCCTTGGATCTATGCAAAGGGGTTCCGCACCGGGAGTCCGTGCCAGCCTTCCTCCAGCCACGGCCCGCCCTATGGGGCTGAGGGGACATGTCTCCCAGAACCCGCCCCGCTTTCTAGGTCTTGTTCTGGGTTATCTGAGATCCTAGGATTCCCCGCCCATGCCCAGATTCCCTGACCTTGCGTGAGATTCTTCCCCGGGTCCATTCTCTGACTGCACCGCCCATTTGTAACCCCCAAGGGCCAAGGGTGTCCTTGAGGTGGTTGTTGGAACAAATTTGACAGGAATTGGGGTAGGCAAGTTGGTGTGTCCACGCATGGGTGCCTGGAGCCTTCTCTCCCCTGCCTCTGGGCAGGAGATAACCGCGAGCGGGAAGGTGACAGGTCATGGTCAAGGGACCAGGCCGTAATGACTGTCCCCACACCATAATCCAGTACAGGCATCAGACTCTAAATTCCGGACGGACTTTCCAAGTGCTTCTGAAGGTATGTTTGTAAAGAGAAGCATACAGCATGTTTTATTTAATAGCTTTTAAATATTTACACAGCTTATGTGGGCCTCAGTTGGCACCCTTGTCCGAGGTCTTGGAAATGTTAGAGAGAGGTCTGAAAAGATGTGCACTCGTACCTGCCTCCCCTTTTCCTATTCTCCCTTCCTAAGGCCGCTCCGCACGGATACTGAATTGCCCGTTAAGACCCTGCCCGTGAGCCAGAGCTCGGCCTGCTGGGGAGGCAATACTGGGTTTCCTCCTGCACGCAGAGGTGTCAGGGCGCATGTCTATGAAGGAATTTCCCCCCTTGGGGGTGGAGGGAGATTTACAAGATCTCATCCTTTTGATCAGTGGCTCATTCTCCGGCTTAGAGATTCTCCGTCGTCCACTCCAATACCCCAGCCTCACATGGCCATCTTCTTAAAAAGACCCTGGCCGTGTTGGAATACGGTCCACACTGCTCCAGTATGATGTCATCCTAACTGGACATCTGCAACGATCCTATTGCTAAATCAGATCACATTCTGAGGTCCTGGGGTTTAGGACTTCAACGGATCTTTGGTCGGGGGTGGGGTGGGGGAGGGCACAATTCAGTTCATCACATCTGCCAAATAAGGTGCTTGCGCCGAAGTGTTGTCTGGGGCTTTCTAAATTACGACGCCCCCCATGACACAACCACCAGGGCCGCTCATTGCTAAGGTGGCGTCTCTGAGTTTCTGTTGGCGACGGTGGAGCTATTGCTGGTCCAGACTCCTTTGGGCCCCGCCCTTGTCCTCTGCCATCTGCCAACCTTGCCCAAGATGCCTCTAGCTCCATCCAGGCTCCGTGTCTGGAGTCTTCATCCTTTCTACTTGCGCTAGAGCCAAGCCCATGGGCACGGCCTCCACAGCCACTGTCAGGTGACCTCCATGGGGAGAGTCCAGAAGCACCTGCTCCAATCATCTTAGAATCCGGAGGCCCAGATGCCAAATGGGTGTCACCGCACTGGGTGAGCCGTGCCTTCTCATCCCAGCATCTCCTTTCTTGTCTCAATGCCACTGAAATCCATTTGTTTATTCCGTAATTCCTTACTGAGTGCCTAGTGTGCCAAGAAACGATCAGGTAGTCAGGGACAAGGCAGTGAAGAAGACAGACGGAACTCCCCACCCTTGCCGGGGAGACCAGTGTGACCGATAAACATGATAAATAATAAACTACTCAGAAAGTGGAAGACAGACATTAAGCAAATATATAAGGTGGGACGCGGGGACAGGCCCTCTGTCCCACGAGGACAACAGCAGCGTAAGGGAACAGGGGATGAGGTGTGGTGGCTGGTTTAGGTCAGGCAGTCAGGGAAGGCTCCTCAGAGGAGGTGACCTTTCCAGAAAAGGAAGGAGCCAGGCAGATGTTTGGGGAAGAACATTCTTGGCAGAGGAAACAGCAGTTTGCCCCAGAGTGTGTTGGGGCTCCACCCAGTTTTTCCCATTTTCAGTATGTCTCTTGTCTTTCTTGCCTGGCTTGACTTCCTTGTTAAAGTGCCTTTTAGAAAAAGTCTAACCTCAGAGTTCCCTTGTGGCGCAGAGGGTTAAATATCCGGCATTTTCACTGCAGTGGCTCTGGTTGCTGCTGTGGCATGGGTTTGATCCCTGGCCCAGGAACTTCTGCATGCCATGGATATGGAGCGGGGGAGGAAGGAAGGAAGAGGCCTAACCTCAACTAGTCGGCAGCACTGTTGAATGTGCACCCCAGGGTTATTTGTAAAAATAGAACAAAACTGAAAGCAACTGGTTAAATACCGTACAGTCCCTCCATATGATGGGATAGCATATCGTCATTAAAGATCATTTGGGAGAGTATTTAAGGATGCAGGGAAATGCTCGCCATGTAATGTTGAGTGTGGATGGGTTGATTTTTTTTTTTTTTTTTTTTTTGCCTTTTGTCATTTTAGGGCCGCACCTGCGGTACGTGGAGGTTCCCAGGTTAGGGGTCTAATCAGAGCTGTAGTCACTGGCCTACATCGCAGCCACAGCAATGCAGGATCCGAGCCGCGTCCGCGACCCACACCACAGCTCACGGCAACGCCAGATTGTCAACCCACTGAGCAAGGCCAGGGATCGAACCCGCAACCTCATGGTTCCTAGTCGGATTCGTTAACCACTGCGCCACGACAGGAACTCCCCCGGAGTTGATTTTTAAAAAAGAATCAAGGTGAGATAAACCTTATATCCTAGGTCAGGCTGCCATTACAAAATTCCATAGTCCAGGCAGCCTAGACAACAGGCATGTACGTCCTCACAGTTCTGGAGGCTGGAAGTCTGCGATCAGGGTGCCGGCGTGGTCCGGCTCTGGTGAGGGCTCTCTTCCTGGCTTCCAGACGGCTGCCTTCTGGCTGTGTCCTCGAGTGGTGACGGGAGAGAGACAAAGAGCCAGCTCCTGGTGTGTCTTCTTACAAGGACACTGATCCCATCGCCTGGGCCCCATTCTCAGCACCTCCTGTAACCCTCATCACCTCCCAAAAGCCCCATCTCCAGATGCCACTGCGTAAAAAAGCAAAACAAAACTGGAAGCCCCAGTACCAAGGTGGCCTCTGCATAGAGTGGGATTTGGGAATTTTTCTTTTCTTTTCTTTTCTTTTCCTTTCTTTTCTTTTTCCATTTTGGCCACTCCATGGCATATGAAGTTCCCGGGCCAGGAATCAGATCTGAGCTGCAGCTGCAACCTATGCCACAGCTGTGGCAATGCTGGATCCTTTAACCCTGTGCCAGGCCGAGAATCAAACCCGAGGCCTGGCCCTGCAGGCATTCAGCTGATCTTTTTCTGCCACAGCCGGAACTCCTGTTTTCTTGACACAACTCTTATGTTGTTAAATTTTTCTCCAATGAGCACAATTTACCTTTATTCTCTTTTTATTGAAAGATAGTTGATTTACAATACTGTGTAAGTTTCAGGTGAATAGCATAGTGATTTGGTTATTTTGCAGATTATATTCCATTATAGGTTATTACCAGCTACTGCATACCGTTCCCTGTACTAGACACTAAGTCCTTATAGTTTATCTATTTTATGTATAGTAGTTTTATAATTTTAGTTTTCTAATCGGGGAATTTATTTAAACTTGTCTTGCTAAGCGTTTAGGGGGAAAAAGAGATTTTTAGTTACTCCTAGATCAGGAGATGGAGAGGAAGGGAAGGAGAATGAGGGTTTTCCTGGGTGCCCCCTGTATGCCAGGTGTTCTTATATTACCTGTCCAAAGAGCGTCCGTGCCAAAATAAATAAACGACTGTTGATTGACATAACAGTAAATGGTTGTTTTACTATGAAATCAACAAAATAAGTGAAGAAGAGACAGATCTTCCTTACAAAAGAATTCCACTTAATATAGACGTTCCCATACCGTACACCAACTATAACGGAAAAAATAAAAATCGTTTAAAATAAAAAAGTTAAAGTAAGTAGAAATGTAAAAAAGACATTCCCCCTGCAGGGGTGGCATTTAATCTCCCTCCACCCCACCACTTTAAGGATGGGCTGGCCTCAGTGACTCACTTCCAAAGAATAGAATAGGGAAAGAAGATAAGTTATTTTACCCTGGAGAAACCTAGCAGCCTCCACTGTAGCAAGTGACCAGTTTACATCCCAAATGGATGTGTGATCATGGGATTTTTTTTCTTTTTTAAGATGCATTATGTCATTTCTTTTTTTTTTCTATTAGAGTATAGTGATTTACAGTGCTATGTCAATTTCTACTATAAAACAAAATGACTCAGTCATACACATATATATGTACATTCTTTTTCTCATGCTGTCTTCCATCAAGGTCTGACCCAAGAGATTGGATATAGTTCCCTGTGCTGTACAGCAGGACCTCATTGCTTATCCATTCTAAATGTAATAGTTTGCATCTACTAACCCCAAACTCCCCATGTCCATCCCACTCCCTCCCCCCTCCCCCTGGCAACCACAAGTCTGCTCTCCCTGTTCATGATTTGCTTCTGTTCTACAGATAGGATCATTCGTGCCATATTTTAGATCCCACATATAAGTGCTATCACATGGTATTTGTCTTTCTCTTTCTGACTTACTTCACTCAGTATGAGACTCTCTAGTTGCAACCATGTTGCTGCAAATGGCATCCTTTTGTCTTTTTTATGGCTGCGTAGTATTCCATTGAATTTATGTACCACATCTTCCTTTTTAAAAAATTTTTATTATAGTTGATTTGCAATGTTCTGTCAGTTTCTGCTGTACATCTTCTTAATCCATTCATCTGTCGATGGACATTTAGTTTGTTTCCATGTCTTGGCCGTTGTGAATAGTGCTGCAGTGAACATAGGAGTGCATGTATCTTTTTGAATGAAAGTCTTGTCTGGACATAATCATGGGATCTTTAATTTAATATAATGGGGGTGGTTTTCTTTGCAATTTCATAACCCAGTTAATCCTGGACAAAATATCAGACAAAGCCAGATCAGAGACTGTTCTGCAGGATACCTGGCCAGTCACTGTCAAGGTCATGACAAACAAGGAAACACTGAGAAACTGCCCCAGACCAGAGGATCCCAAGGAGGTGTGAGGACTAAATGCAATGTGGGAGCCTGGATAGGATCCTGAGACAGAAAAAGGGCATTAATGGAAAAACTGATGAAATCTAATGAAGTCTGGAGTTTAGTTTTTAAATAACTGGTGAGGGAGAGGTTACGGTCACCCATTTTACAAATAAGACTCTGGTTGAGAGTGGCCTGAGGTTGCCAGCCAGGGAGTGGTAGTACTAGCCTGTGAGCTCTGATATCTTCTTATCTGGGCTCTGAGTTGAACCCAGAGAAACAGAAATTGGGATGGGGATGGGGGGTTGAGAGAGGGAGAGAGAGGGAGGGAGAGGGAAAGGGCAGGAGGGTGGGTGGGCAGTTCATTTATAAAATGAATTTCTTGAAGTTCCCATTGTGGCTCAGTGGGTTAAGAACCCGACTAGTATCCATGAGGACCCATACCCGATCCCTTGCCTCACTCAGTGGGTTAAAGATCCAGCAAGCTGTGGTGTAGGTCACAGATGCGGCTCGGATCTGGTGTGGCTGCTGTGGGTGTGGTGTGGTGCATCTGTGATTCAACTCCTAGCCAGGGAACTTCCATGTGCCTTGAGTGCAGCCCTAAAAAGACCAAAAAAAAAAAAAAGAAAAGTAGTAAAAATAAATAAAATGAATTTCTTAAAACTCTCACTAAAGTCCAGGGCAGAAAGATGGAAGACCAGGGATAAGAAAATCCACCTCAAAGAATTTTAAACCTTGTTGAGCCACGGATCCCTGTGTCAGTCGAACAATTTTAAAGACATAAGTTAAAAGACAAGAGATGATGGAGGAAGCCAGATGTACCAAAATCATTATCAAAATATCTTGAAAACAGATTTGTGATGTAGTTTTAGAGTTTACAACACATTGCCAGCAGGACCTGGCAACGGGCCAGATAACCCCCATAATGTCATGGGCCTGTTGAGCCTAAAAGATTCTGTGGGATATCCGTGAATTGTCTCTGATTTCTGTTGGCGATGGGCATCAGCAATTTCTGCCCACATTGCTACAGTTTACTCCCTCCCCTCAAAGTGGGAGAAAATGCCCTGTTTATGGTGGAAATTAGGGGAAGTGAAGGATTAACTTTTTTTCCACACAAACTCACAGGCTCCCTGAATTCTCTTCTCAGACCCCCAAGCTTTCCTACCCTAGTTAAGACTAAAAGAATCTTAACAGTGACTTCTGTGGTTGCCATGGCTGGGAAGATCCTCCAAGGAGGTGATAGTTTAGCAAGTAACTGAAGTTCTTCCTGTCCACGTCTGGCTCAACCCCCACCATAAGCTATCCAGCCCAAAATATCAAGAGTGCCCATGTGAGAAGCCCTGCTCTAGAAGACCAGGGATCCTTGAAAATGGGGCATTGGGACATCCTTGGGCATGGTGGCCCCTCCCCAACTGGGACTTTGTGATGGGTGAGTGCTTAGCCAAGCCCGAAGACTGCAGAGGCAGGTATAGTGAAATTTTGTGCCAAAAAGTGAGGTCCAGCTCATGTCTTAACTGCTATAAAATGAACCTCAGGCAACATAGCTGAGCTCCACCCTTGTCCTGGAGCCTGTGAAGGACCCACATGGCTCCTGTGCCCACTGAACAGGCCTCATGCCTGGACTTTCCTGAGGCCCAAGCTAGGTGGCCTTCTGGGGTCATGGGGGGCTGTCAGTCACTTCCCCTGTGCCCAGCTCTTCTGGGTGTTTTTCTGTGCACCAGCCCATGATTCCTTGATGGTAACCTGCTCGGATAGAGCCTTAAATACCCCCAATTTACAGATGGGGAAGTTGAGTCCCAGAGCCACACACAGCAAACTATGATTGGAATCCTCTCTGACTCAACACTGGCTCCCTCAGCATCTGCCATGTACCACCTCCCACGGCAAACAGAATGGAGGACTGGCTCTCTGAGCTCCCGGGGGCGGGATGGGGAACACCAGGAGGGCTGCACGGGAAGCGTTTGCTAGAGACAAGAGCTGGTGGCTCTGTGTTGCTTCAGCGACAGGCAGCCTTATTTCACAGGGACCCCCCTCACCATATGTGCCTGCGTGACTCAAAAAAATAAGAAAGAAAGAAAAAAGAAACAGAAATCACCTCCATGCCACACAGAGGACGTCCCCCAGTGGGCTCTTCACCAGCCTAGGCGTGCAGAGTGGTAGTGAGACCTGCCCTCTCTTGGTTGCTACTGGGATGAGGAGAAGAGGCTGGAGTCTTGGCATGATGATCAGGATGTCTTAACTTTGTCTTTTTTTTTTTTTTTATAGGGTCTCACCCACGGCATATGGAGGTTCCCAGGCTAGGGGTCTAACAGGAGCTGTAGCTGCCAGCCTATACCACAGCCACAGCAACGCGGGATCTGAGACACGTCTGTGACCTACACCATAGCTCACGGCAATGCCGGATCCTTAACCCACTGAGCGATGCCAGGGATCGAACCCGTGTCCTCATGGATGCTAGTCAAGTTCATTAACCGCTGAGCCACGACGGGAACTCAATCTTGAGTTAACTTTGGACCATTTGCTGAAAGCCTCCTGCATACCCACGTCTTCCTGATATCATCAACTGACCCATAAAGCAACCTCAGGAGGGGACATATTTGTAGCTCTGTCTTCCAGATGAGAATACTGAGGTGCACAGGGATGGAGGGACCTGCCAAGATCCTCTAGTCAAGGGTTCAAACCCAGCACTGGGCATTAATTATTATACCCCTCTTCCTCTCTCTAACTCTCCAGTTCTTTCTCTTTCCCTCTCTGTCTTGGTCTCTCTCTCTTTCTCTCTCTGGAAGTTCCCAGGTCAGGGAATGAATCTGAGCTGCGGCTGCAACCTGAGCCACAGCAGCAGCAATGCTAGATCCTTTAACCCACCACGACTGGAAGGGATCAAATCCACGCCTCCACAGCCACCTGAACTGCTGCAGTCGGGTTTTTAACCCATTGCTCCACGGTAGGAACTTCTGTCTTGGTCTCTCTTGTTCTTGGCCTCTCTGTTTTTTCTGTCTCTCACTCTCCTCCCTTCCTTTCTTTGTCTCTTTATCCCCCTCCCTCCCCACCTCTGTATTTTCCTCTGTTTCCCTTATTTTCTATTTCTCCCCCTCAGTTAATGCCAATTAGGAAAGCAGCAAAACTGCTTAATTGAAGATGATAAATGGAAGTCCCTTGGCAAATGGTCACTGATGCAAATTGATCTTTGATCTAAGCCTTTTTGCAGTTCATAGATGTTCATTTTGACCAACATCAAAGCAGATCTTGAGGGACTTCGACATCAGATCTTAGTGACTTCAGGTCACACATTCATTCAGCAAACATTCATTGAATGTGTACTGTATGCAGGTAGTCTTCTAGGCACCGAGGATATACAGCAGACAGAAGAGACGAAAGTCCCTGTTTGGGGGGGGGGGAGTTGACATTTTGGTGGGGGAAATAGACGATCAACAAGATAATTAAGAAATTTGGAGGTCCTTTGTGGCTCGGTGGGTTATGGATGTGACATTATCACTGCAGTGGCTTGGGTTGCTGCATGGTGCAGGTTTGATCTCTGGCCTGGGAACTTCCACATGCTGCAGGTGCAGCCAATATATATATATTCTATCTGATATACAGATCAGATAGAATCTTGAAACATTTTAGTCTTTGCAGGCTATGCAGTCTCCATCACAACTATTCAATATGCTTTCATAGCACAGAAGCAGCCACAGAGAAAATATGTAATGAATTGGCGTGGCTGTGTGCCAATGAACCTAATTTACAAAACCAGGTGTCTAGCGCATGGGCTGTGGTTAGCTGCATCCTGTTTAAGACAGTGATGAAAACTCAGGAGAGAAATAAAGCAGCAGAGGGGTGCAGATCATCAAGGTGAGAGGTTTAAGCTCTCCTACTAAGATCTGAAAGATGTGAGGAGGAGCCGCGACGCTATGTCAGGAAAGAGAGACCCACAGGTGGATGAGACAGCCAGTGCAAAGGCCCTGAGGCAGAAGTGGTCCTGGCTTTTGTAAGGAGCATCCGGGTGGCCTGCGTAGCTGGAAACAAGGGACTGAGGGTGAGCGAGGGAGTTGATGAGGCCGGGGGAGTTGACAGGAGACCTCAGAGGCATATAATTTACCGCCCAAACCAGGACAGTTTTGAGAGTAAATGGGTAAAGAGGGACTCAAAAAAAAAAAAAAAGTTAATGTGGAGTGCCTGCTGTGGCGCAAAGGGATTGGCAGCATCTCAGCAGCTCCAGGACACAGGTTCGATCCCCAGCCCAGCACAGTGGGTAAAGGATCTGGTGCTACCACAGCTGCAGCTTAGGTCATAACTGCAGCTGGAATCTGATCCCTGGCCTGGGAACTCCATATGCCTCGGGGCAGCTAAAACAAAAACAAAAACAGGTATTGCATGATTTAATAACATTTTAAGTGGGACAGACATATGATGTCCTTCATGGCCGCTGTGGGGTTTTGGCACTTCCACGGTCAGATCCACTCCCTTTTTATTCCATGTGCTAGGGAACTGGTTCTCTTGAGCTGAGGTTTCTGTTTTTGTTTTAACATCCTCTATACTTTTTCTGAATGAACCATGCTGAAAAAAAATTAGAGGAAAATAAGCCATAAAGCAGAAGGCACTTAAGGATTTTACCGGGACTCAGCCATTAATTTGATGAGTATGTATCGAGCGCTTGCTAAGCGCCAGGCACCACGCTAGGTACCAACCGTGCTGAGATGAATCAGTATTTTCCCTCTCCTTCAAGGCTCTCACAGGCCAATTGTTGTAAACGTAAAATACTATGTAAGCACAGTGAATGGAGTGAAGTAGAAAAAAAGCAATCAGATGCAAGCCAGAATGATGGACCTACCCAGTGGTGCCGTCCACCCCTCCGAGTGAGCCTGGCAAGTCATCTCTCAGCCTCAGTCTCCCCATTCGCTGGGTGTGGAGACTGTAGGAACTGAGGGGTGTTATGTCAGCTCAGACGGGGTTGACTAAAGTGACAGTGGTTGTCACACCAGCCTCTCCGTTCCCAGGGAAACAGCCAGATCACCGGGACTTGGAATAAATACACTTTCCTGTCATTATTGTTATGTAAACAATCTGCCCACAGGGACGTCAGAATGATGTATATTCACCATGCAACCAGTATTTAGTGAGCACCTACTATGTGCCAAGTGCCACTCAGGGCACCGGGGAGCTGATGTTTTAAGGAACAGAGACAACCCTCAGGGTAAATGTGTAAATCGACAGAATGATTCAGAAAGCAAAAAAGTACTGGGAAGAGAATGAAAGGTCAGGCTGTGCTGTGGGGAAGGGGCAAACCGTTTTGGCTGGAAGGGCTGGGAAGGCTTTTCTAGAAGGAAAGGCTGAGTGATGAGAGTGAATCAACCAGTTAAGGTTTAGGGGAAATAGGTTTCCAGGCAGAGGCTCAGAGAACAGTCAGCACACTGTAATCTTGAACTTTAATTTCTCTATCAGACACACAGGAAACATTCCTTTTCCCCAGCTGCCTTGTCAGAGCCATAAAAGAGTCGATGAGAAAGTGATATTTAAGTGAAACCTAAAGGAGGTAAGGGAATGAACCAGGGAAATATCAGGGTGTATCAGTCAGGAAACCTAGGTTATGCTGCAGTAACAAACATCCTCCATTGTCTCTGTGATTTTAACAACAAATGTCTTTTCTGGATCATGCTACATGTCCAGTGCAGGTTGGCAGTGAGGAAGAAGGGAACTATACTCAGCAGAGTCACTTGGGACCTAGCTAATGGAGCAACCAACACTTAGAACATTACCAATTGGTATCCCAGAGGAAAGAGAACCCCAGAGGGTCCCACACTGGCAGTTCAGTGCTCTGGTCCAAAAGTGACACAGCTATTTCCAATCAGTCTTTATTGACCAACACTCATCATACGGCCCTTGGCCAACCACAAGGAGACCGGGCTGGGCCATCCTGCCATATCTCAGAAAATATTTAGTGACGGCACTAATGAGGAATAGCATTGCCGGCTGCAGAACTCTTTGAAAAGCCTTCGGAAAAAAAGACAAGGTGATCTTGAGAGCATATTCTTCCTGGTATTATTAATGATTCTGACAAGCAAGCAAGTTTCCCTCCCCCCACACACACACCCAGACTTGTGCACGCAGCCACCCTTAACCTGAACCGCCAAAGAGGTCAGACCCAGGAAGGAAGGTTTGTGCCCCCACATTCTGTGCTATCACAGAACAGCCATGGCCACTCCAGTCTTTGTGCTTGGGAAATATATTCCCTATTTTGCTCCTGAGCAAACCCCAGAGAAAGCCAGTCTACTAAGACAAAACCCGCACCCAGCCCTCCACCAACTTCTTCTCTGTGACTTGTTGGATCCAGAACATGGAATTGAATCATTTGGACTAGCTCAGGAAAGAACAAGCGTCTCTAAAATTCAGGCAGCAGAACCCCAGTCTCCAGGGAGAGAAAAGCAAACAAGGGAGGAAGGAGAAAGGAGGAAGAATGGAGCACAACTTGGCATGGAGGATGTGGGCTGTTCGGGGAGCCGTCTCTCATTCAGTCATTCAATAAACATTTGCCGAGCACTCCCTGCACAGCACGCATTGTGTGGAGGGAATATAACACAAGGTAAAAAGCACATTGTCCCTGCCCCACTCCTTGTGAAACTGACGTAACTGGGGAGATGGACAGTGAGTAGGAGAAGTAAGTATACAGGAAGAAACACACTAAGGGAAAAATAGAGCAGGAAATGAAACTAGAAATGAAAGGTTCAACAGTAAAGGGCCATCAGGGAAGGCTTCCCTGAGGAAGTGGCATTTGAGCAAAGATCTGAAAGAAGGGGAGGGGAGTCGTGTGGGAAACTGGGGGGAGAGCATTCCAGGCAGAGGGAGTAGCAGGTGCGAAGGCCCTGAGGCGGGACTGTTCTTGGTGCATTTGAGGAGCTGCCAGGAAGCCATGTAGCTCCAGTACTCAGCCAGCGGGTGGGGTGGGAGATGAAAGGAGGAGGACCTGGAAGTGATGGGGCTGGGGGGCACCTCTGCCATTTAGTAGCTCGGTGATTGCGTTCTTTGTCTGTGGCTCCCATCACAAAGTTCCACAACTAGATGGCTTAAGACAACAAATGTATTCTCTCACAGTTCTGGAGACCAGAAATCCAAAATCAAGGGCCAGGGCCACGCCTCCTCTGAGACTCAGGGTAGAATTTTTTTCTTGCCTCTTCCTCACTTCTGGTGGTGACTGCCAACCCTCGGCAGTCCTTGGCTTGCAGCTGCATCCTTCCAATCTCTGCCCCCTTCGTCCCATGGCTGTCCTCCCCCTGGACGTCCCTGTCTCCACCTGGTGTTTTCCTCTTCTGAAAAGGACACCAGTCATATTGGATTAGGGACCATTAATCATGACTTTACCTTAACTCAGTAGCAACTGCAAAGACCTCGTTTCCAATTAGAGTCACGTTGACAGATACTGGGGGTTAAGATTTTATTTTATTTTATTTATTTATTTTGCTTTTTAGGACTGCACCTGCAGCATATGGAAGTTCCTACCACATCTTCAAGCTACACCACAACTCATAGCAGTGCTAGATCCTTAAGCTACCAAGCGAGGCCAGGTATCGAACCCGAACCTTCATGGATACTAGTCAGGTTCATTACCGCTGAGCCACAGTGGGAACTTCCAAGATTTCAACTCTTCTTTGAAGGAGACCCATGGCAGCCTACAACAGGGACCTTGGACATGAGCCTTTGCCTCCATGTGCCTTAGTTTCCTCACCCAGGAAGATGGGAAGGATTTTGTGAGAGGATTAAATGGGCTGAGGTGGTTTGAGGACCTGGCCTTGTGAGCGTGTGTTATGCTGAGCAGCATCACGGGGCCAGGGTGGTTCTAAGGATGTTGGGGAGCTGGGGTGTGGGCAGATCCTGAGGTGGAGGGGCTGCCTTGGCACTGAAGGACCTCAGCAATTTCTCCGAGTTCTGCCCTTCCCCCTGCCCCCACCTCACTGTGTCCACCCTCAAACTTGCTTCCTGAGACAACCCAGACTTTCTTCTTCTGCTGGCCAGTGCGGGCTTCCTCTCCCTGGGCTATGTTTAGCCCTAAGAAATGGAAACGAAAGGCCTCAGCTGCAGCTGCAGCAAGTGGAGAAGCACAAAGCCAGTCCTGCCTTCTGTCCAGCCCTGTTCTGCTGACCTCCTTCTTCCTTCCAGAACCTTCCAGAAGCAAAGCATCGGAACTCTTGTTAGATCAGGAATGTGAGCATGTTCATTGTCTCCAGAATCTATTTGTGTCCGTGATGACAGCTGGCTTTTTTAGTTTCTTTTGGGCTTTTTTAATTACTGCGGTAAAATAAACGTAACCCAAAATTTACCATCTAAACCATTTTTAAATGTCCAGTTCATTAGCATGAAGTACATTCATGTTGATATGCAGCCATCATCACCATCCACCTCCAGACCTTTCTCATCTTGCAAAACTGAAACTCTGTCCTCATTAAACACTAACCACCCCCCGACCCCTCCCCCACCCCCTGCCCACCGTTCTACTTTCTGTCTCTGAATCCGACGATTCTGGGGACCACATGTAAACTGTAAAGGATACAGTTTTTATCCTTTTATGTCTGGCTTAATTTCACTTAGCACTATGTCCTCAGGTTTCATCCGTGTTGTAGCATGGATCAGAATCTTCTTGCTTTTTAAGGTAAAGTTGACTTTTAAAAATTGTTGTTAAAAAGCTTTTCTTTGGGATCCAGTAAAATAAACATGCAGAACACTTCATAGATCGTAAGTGAGGACTTTGATGAATTTTCACAACTGAACACACATGTGCAACCAGCACCCAGGTCAGAAGAGACAACCTTTTCAGCCCCAGAAGGCCCCCTCTCATGCTCCTCCGTCAGTGATGACCCTCCCCAGAGGATGCCCTCTCTGGACCTCAAGCATCGTTGACCCACTTGCTTGTCTTTGTATTTTGCATGAATGAAATCTTACGTAGGTGCTCTTTTCTGTCTGGCTTCTTTTGCTCGATGTCAACTCTGTCAGGTGTCGTGTGATGAATGGCAATTATTCATTACACAATATTCCATCTATTTATTCTATTTCATGTTGACAAGAATTTGGACTGTTTCCAGCTGGGGGATGTTATGAAGATCACTGCTGTAAACGTTCTCCATTTGCCTTTGGCACACACAGGGTCACTTTTCTGCTGGGTAACCCCCAGGAGTGGAGTTTTCAAGTTTAGTGAAGGTGCATGATTACCTTTGGTAGAAATTCTCATCCCCTTTTTTGGAGTGGTTGTACCATGCATAATGGATTGAACTGTGTCCCTTCCAAAATTCACGCTGAAGCCCTAACCCCTAGCACCTCAGAATGTGGTCTTATTGGGAGATGGGGTTGTCACAGGAGTAATTAGTAAAGATGAGGGCATTGGTGTGGACCTTAATCCAGTATGATTGGTGTCCTTACAGAGAGGGGAAATTTGGACACAAAGACAGACTTGTACATAGGGAGAGTGTCACGTATTGACAAAGGCAGACATCAGGGTGAGGCATCTATAAGCCAAGCCACCGAAGATTGTCAGAAAATCCCCAGATACCTTGGTAGAGGCATAGGACAGATTCTTCCTCAGATCTTCCAGAAAGAACCAGCCTTGCTGATAACCCAGTCTTGGATTTCTGGCCTCCAGAACTGTAAGCCCATAAATTTCTGTTATTTTAAGCCATCTGGTTGGTGGTTCTTTGTTACAGCAGCCACAAGAAACTCATACACCATGTTACCTTCCCATGGGCAGCATGTGAGGGTTCCAGTTCCTCCACAGATGCACCAGCGACTGGTAGTGTCAGTCTTTCTTATTTGAGCCTTTCTGCAGGACAGCAGTAGCACTGAATGTGCTTTTAAAGGTGAGCTTTTAAAGCTACATTTGGGAGTCCCACATTCTGCAGGTGCCACAGAGCTAATGAGCCACCAGAAGTCTCCTCTCTGCTCTGGCTGCTAAAGCCGAGGCTTCCTCAGCACTGAGGTCAAGTCCAGAGGCTCTGGGGCCTGACCACCGGGTTCAGATCCCATGTCCACCACTGTCTAACTCTGTGACCTCAGGCTGACCATTTTGTCTTTCTGAGCCTCGGTTTCCTCAATGCGTAACAGTAACATAGGGATATCACGAGGACTAAGTGACTAAATAAGCCAACATAGGTAATATGCTTAGAAGAGTACCTTACAGATAAGGACTCTGTATGTTTCTTTTACTGTAAGTGCTGGGAGGGGGGTTACATTTCTTTCTTTCTTTCTTTCTTTCTCTATTCGTGATTTTCTTCCCTTCCCCTCACTTCCTTCTTGGCACAGTGTTCTGTTCTCTCAGAGAAAAATGTGCTATATGTGAACTTCTCCCCCCCTTGAAAATTGATCTGGACATTTTTGGGAATTTTGCTCTGGTCGACATTGAGGCTGCAAGCAGTAGAGGAAGGAGACACTAGAAGAAAAGAGTCACAGCCCTGCCACCTGAGTTCGTGATTTAACCTGTCCACCAGCCTCTGCCATCATACACCTCCTCTAAAGGGAGAATGTGACTGTTTGGGGGAGAGGGGAGGGAACTGGGCCTTCATTCCTACATTTCAATGGGCTTTTTCTTCTTGTCCTCATGGAGTTTGGTCTGGGGAGTCCTCCTGAGTTTCATGCTGGTTTCTGGTTCTGTAAGGGACTGCGTGAGCAGGAAGGGGCTTTGTCCTTCTAATGGTACCTTGGGAGTTTTCCCTACTGGCTGATCCTTTATTCTGTTTCCCTTTCTGGGCTGCCAGAGCTCCAGGACTCCACAGTTCAAGGACATTTGAAGGCAAAGCCCCAGGAGAACCAGAGTTCATCGCCCCCGACCTGTCAGGTCATACCCGAGTCCCGCTCAGTGCTCACCTGCTTTCCTTCCTCACCCCCGTAGAGCAACGATGCCTCAGGGAACACTTGGAACTGGTTGTACTTCATCCCCCTCATCATCATTGGCTCCTTTTTTATGCTGAACCTCGTGCTGGGTGTGCTGTCTGGGTAAGTCTCCGCTACTCCCCCATCCCATGTCCCTTCAGCATCTTTCTCCCAAGAAGAGGCCGTCAAAGCTCTGTGTTCATTCTCCAGGTAGATTGTCCTGCTTTGGTTAGCCGGACAGTTATTAGTCAGCTGTACAGACGCCTAGGTTGTGCACTGCTGGGGGCGCCCTTCACTGGCCCCCAGCAGTGAACAGCCTTCACTTACTAAGCCGTGCCCCTGGCACTAAGCTTCCTCCACCCAGGAAAAGGGAAGTTTCTTTCTAATTTAGACCTCTTATTCGAAAGGTTTTTCTCAAAATTTTCAGACCCACAACCCAAAACACAAGCAAATTCTATAGAGCTTCAATTTCTATAATTTATATTTAAAAAAATAGGTTGGGTTCCCCCCTCCTCTGTTCTCCAAATGTAAAATCATAGCATACAATCATATGTGTATTTTCACAACACATGTTTTCTCCTACCTCCAAGACTGTTCTTCTGGCGTAATTATAAGTGTTTCATTTTTCTCACCACAAGAAGTCTGGGGGCTGGTTTGATGGCCCCATGGTGCCATCGTGGACCCCAGTTCCTTCTAGTTTTCCCTTCTGACATCCTCATTAGAGACTTTCAATCTCATGGATGCTTCGTGGTCTCAAGGTGGCTGCTTCCCACTCACAGATGGCCATTTCCTGTTCCAAACGGAAGCGGAAGAAGGGAAACTGGAAGGGGTGGGGTCCATGTCACAGAAGTAAGGCTGCTGCAGAAATCTTCAGCTCATGTCTTATTGGCCAAGTTAAAAGAGGGATGAAAATACTCTTTAGCCAGGAGTACAAAGAATGAGAATAAGATATGCAGCCAGCAGTGGTTAGCATGGCGTGGTTTATGGTTTTGTTTTATTTGGTTTTTTTTTCCTCTAACTGGGTACAGTTGTTGGGAAATGTAGGAAACCGGCAGAAATACCCACTCCTATGATATATGATTCTCCCAGAAAATACCTGATTCCTCTTATTGAAATGCACTGCCCTCCAGGAATTCTGAGCCACACACACACACACACACACACACACACACACTCCCTAAAATTTCTAAAACAACAAGACCTGGCCCTTCTGTGCCTCTTCAGGGAGTTTGCCAAAGAAAGGGAACGGGTGGAGAACCGAAGGGCTTTTCTGAAGCTGAGGCGGCAGCAGCAGATTGAACGAGAGCTCAATGGGTACATGGAGTGGATCTCGAAAGCAGGTGAGGCCCTTTCATCCTGGGGCTCAGGACGTGAAATCTCAGGACGTGGAGAGTCTTGCATGCGGTGTGGAGGTGGGTGAGGGGAGGGTGGTGATGAGAGGAGAAAGAGAATCTGAACGGGGTGGGGTGATGCCCTAATTTTTGGCGACAAGAATCCAGATAGATGGAGCCAGCAGTGACATACAGAACGCTTCAGCGCTCTAAAACCTAACACTGGTTTATATACCAACTCTCCCGACTCCGAGCAATGTACCTGGCCTCCCCGCATTTCAGTTTTCCTGCCTGATAAACAGAGATAATGACAGTACCTACCTCCTAAGACAGTTGGAGTCTCTAAGGTGATCAAGCGAGGTTACTTAGAAAGAGCGCTGCCTGCCATACAGTAAGCGTGCGTTTCTTCGCTCAGCCATTCAGACACTTACCGGGCACCTGCTGTGTGTGAGGCACTGTTCTAGGCACTGAAGATATGGCAGTGGGAGTTCCTGTTGTGGCTCAGTGGTTAACGAATCCAACTAGGAACCGTGAGGTTGCAGGTTCGATCCCTGGCCTTGCTCAGTGGGTTAAGGATCCGGTGCTGCTGTGAGCTGTGGTGTAGGTTGCAGATGCGGCTCGGATCCCGCGTTCCTGTGGCTGTGGCGAAGGCTGGCGGCTACAGCTCTGATTAGACCCCTAGCCTGGGAGCCTCCATATGCCGTGGGTGCGGCCCTAGAAAAGGCAAAAAGACAAAAAAAAAAAAAAAGATATAGCAGTGAACAAAGCAGACCAAATCTCTTGCCTGCGGGTCTCTGAGAGTCTAGGGGAGAGGCAGAAAATAAGCACATGCGTATAATGCAGGGTGTTACCAAACGCTGGAAGACAGACGAAACAGGGTAGGAAGCAGAGAAGAGTTGGAGAAGGCAGGCTGATCAGAGAGGCCCTCTCGGAGGAGGTGACCCCTGAGCAGAGACCCGAAGGAAGTGAAGAAGGAAGCCACGGGGTTGTCTAGGGGAGGGGCTTTCCAGGCAGAGAAGACAGCAGATGCAAAGGCCCTGAGGCAGGAGCAGAGCTGATTCGTAGCAAGGAAGCCAGTGTGCCTGGAGCCGGGTGAGGGGGACAGCGGGAGGAAGGGAGGACAGGCTGATGGGGGCCGAATCCTGCCAGGCTTCATGATAAGGAGACTAGTTTTCATTTTGAAGGAAGTAGGGATGATGTTGGCTTTAGGACGAGGTGTCGGTGAGCAGCACGTTTCTGGCCAGTTGAGCTGTCGCATCAGCAAGGGGAGAGTGGAGTGGCCGGGAGGACCCTTCTCCTTTCTGGTCCGGGGGACCCATCCCCGGGAGAGCCCTCCGACGCCGGAGCTTAACTCTGTGCTCTTCCTCTTCAGAGGAGGTGATCCTCGCCGAGGACGAAACCGACGGGGAGCAGAGGCATCCCTTTGATGGTAACTGTGCTGAGCTGGGCCTGGGGGGCGGGGGAAGGTGTCCCGGGGACACAGGAGCCATGAGTGCCGGGGGACAGGCTGCGCCAGTCTAAGGGCCTCCGGGGGAAGGGTGCTCGGGCGATGCCAAGAACAAACACAGGACCAGGTCAGGCACAGGAAGGGTGGAAATCTGCTTCCTCCAGGAACTTGCGGATCTTGACATAGTGTTTTCATTTCCTTTCACCTGCTCTTTCTGCTTTGACCACAGGCCCAGCTTCTTCTGCTTTGTATCTCCTTTTTTCTCCTCCGTAAAAGGGGCACGATTAAAAATAATAATAAAATTGGAGTTCCCGTCGTGGCTCAGTGGTTAACAAATCCGACTAAGAACCATGAGGTTGTGGATTCGATCCCTGGCCTTGCTCAATGGGTTAAGGATCCGGTGTTGCCGTGAGCTGTGGTGTAGGTCGCAGACGCGGCTCATATCCCGCGTTGCTGTGGCTGTGGCGAAGGCCAGCGGCTACAGCTCCTGTTAGACCCCTAGCCTGGGAACCTCCATATGCCGCGGGTGCGGCCCTAGATAAGGCAGAAAGACAAAAAAATTTTTAATTAATGAATTAATTAATTAAAATAAAAATAGTAATAAAATAAAAAATTAAATGAGGAGTTCCTGTTATGGCTCAGTGGGTAAGAACCCACTGAGTGGGTAGTGTCCATGAGGATGCGGGTTCAATCCCTGACCTCATTCAGTGGGTTAAGGATCCAGGACTGCCACATGCTGTGGCATCACTGGCAGATGCAGCTCAGATCCGGTGTGGCTGTGGCTGTGGCGTAGGCTGGTGGCTGCAGCTCCAGTTCAGCCCCTAGCCTGGGAACTTCCATATGCCGCGGGTGTGGCCATAAAAAGAAAAAGAAGGAAAACAAATTACATAGGCACTATAATAATAACACCTACCTCAATGGAGTATGCAGATTACTTTAATTATTGCAAATAGAATGCCTAGGACAGTGTCTGTCTCAGAGTCAGCCCCCTTTGTGTTCAGTAAGTAAAATAAACAAATGATGGTGATTTCACTGGGATTCCAGCTTATAGTTAGGGACAGTTGTCTCCCATGTTAGACATTTGGCTAAACAGGGCGATGACCTTTTTTTTGAGGGGAAGGGGGTTGCTGGACCCGTGGCATGTGGAGGTTCCCAGGCTAAGGGTCGAATCGGAGCTGTAGCCACCGGCCTGCGCCACAGCCACAGCCACGCCAGATCTGAGCCACCTCTGCAACCTACACCGCAGTTCATGGCAACGCCAGATCCTTAACCCACTGAGCGAGGCCAGGGATCGAACCTGCATCTTCATGGATACTAGTCGAGTTCGTTACAAGTGAGCCACAGCAGGACCTCCCAGAGTGGTGACTTTTGATTGAAGAGTCGGGAGTGAGGAGGAAGCGAAGGAGCGGTGGAGTCCCAGCAGGTTACAGAACGGGTTTTACTACGTGGAGGAAGGGAAACAGATTACTCTCGGGTGTCTAAATCACTTGACTGGAAATGCGTGGCCTGAACCCACGGCCCTCTAGAGAGCTCATGGGGGCGTAGAACCTAAACAATGAGAGTGGGCACCTGCAGTCCCAGCAACCTAGCAAGTCTGCCGAAGCTCAGGGGTGGGCTATTTTAATAGGGGTCCCTACGTATTCCAGTCCCAAGGCTCCCAGAAAGTGACAGCTGAGAGCCCAGACTTGGAGTCAGACTGAACGGGACTCTCTTCTCATTTTTACCCCTTGGGCCAAGTCATATAACTTCCTCGAGCCTCTGTCTCCACATCTGTGAAATGGGCAGAACTTTCTGACCTCTCACCCACCCGGACTGCCATGAGGGCGAAATCCAGCAACACATAGAAAGGCCCTGGCTGGAGTTCCCGTGGTGGCTCAGCGGGTTGAGAACCTGACGTAGGGAGTTCCCGTTGTGGTGCAGCAGAAACGAATCTGACTAGTATCCATGAGGATGTAGGTTCGATCCCTGGCCTCGCTCAGTGAGTTAAGGATCTGGGACTGCCACAAGCTGTGGTGTAGGTCACAGACATGGCTCGGATACCGCGTCGCTGTGGCTGTGGTGTAGGCCGGCAACAGTAGTTCCAATTCTACCCCTAGCCTGGGAACTTACATATGCCATGGGTGCAGCCATAAAAAGAAAAAAAAAAGGTCCCTGGCAGAGCACCTGGCACCCAAGGTCACACTGGCATGATGCTTTTGTGGCAAAAAGGGTAACGTCTTTGTCTCTTGCCATGTTTCCATTGTTGGAGCTGTGCGGAGAGCCACCATCAAGAAGAGCAAGACAGACCTGCTCAACCCGGAGGAGGCCGAGGACCAGCTGGCCGATATCGCCTCCGTGGGTAAGTGCGTCCCGCCGCCACCTGGCCAGCGATGATTGCCGAGCACCTGTGAGATGGAGGCGGAGGGCTTGGGGACCAGGCTGCCTGGATTTGGGTCCCGATCCTGCCCCTTCCCGCCTGTGTGTCCTGGGGCAGATGCTGTGGTTCTGGGAATAACAGCAGTGCCTGTCTCCGGACACTGTTGTAAGAAGGAAAACTGAGTCATGCACATTAAGCATTAAGCAATGCCTGGCCGAGAATAAGGTCCCAGTGATGTTGCCTAATGTTATTATTCGTGGATAATGTTATCATTCATTAGTTCTCATGGAGGGGCTTTTTGTATTAGGTGCCCAGTTGTGACCCAAACAGACCAAAGCCCTGCCCGTGTGGAGCTTGCTGCCCAGTGCACGAAATGGATATTACACAGATAACTCCCTGAAAACCATCTGGGAGTCTGGGGAGTTTTGAGCATGAGCCACTTGTTCGCCTTGCTTCACCCAGCAACAAACCTTTCTCTGCTCAAAAAACAAAAACAAATACAAATATAATTACACATGCACAAATAAACCAGTAATGATACTGGCACTGCAGAGGAGATGCCTCACGCTTGGTCCGCTCTGGAAGACTGGAGTGTGGTCAGGGAAGGCTTCCCGGAGGAGGTGACGCAGAAGCTGGGAACTGAAGGGTGGGTAGGAGTTCTCCATGGCAGTGATAGCGGAGAGAACCACATGGAAGGCTGTGCTCAGGCTCTTGCTGTCGGTTCTTGCAAAGGACAGAGTTTGAGGTGGGCAGGGACACTGACTCTTTTCCTTCTCACACCTCTTGAGACTGTGTGGCTTTTGACCTTTTCCAAGGAGATTATGTTGTTTTTTGAAGTGGATCTGTCAGAACTCCAATTCTGAAGAGTAGATGGGAGAGCTTCCAGGCAGAGGAAATAACATAAGACTTTGAGGGGAGAAGACATTAAGGCTGATGTGGGGTTTGCGGGGGACTCTGGCTGGAGGACAGACAGAAGGATGGGAGAGGGAGGGAAGAGAGAAGTTAAAGCACACACAGGCCACTTTGCTGTGCACCTGAAACTAACACAGCATTGTAAGCCAGCTATACGTCAAGAAAAGATAAACTTTTAAAAATGATTTTAGGAGTTCCCTGGTGGCCTAGCAGGTTAAGGATCTGGCATTGTCACTGCTGTGGCTCTGGTTACAGCTGTGGCACTGGTTCGATCCCTGACCCCGGAACTTCTGTGTGCCACAGGCGCAGCCATAAACAAATAAGTAAGAATAGAAAATAAGAGTCCCCGTCATGGCTCAGTGGTTAACGAATCCGACTAGGAACCATGAGGTTGCGGGTTCGATCCCTGGCCTCGCTCAGTGGGTTAAGGATCCGGCGTTGCCATGAGCTGTGGTGTAGGTTGCAGACGTGGCTCGGATCCTGCATTGCTATAGCTGTGTATAGGCCAGCGGCTACAGCTCCAATTAGACCCCTAGCCTGGGACCTTCCATATGCCATGAGTGCGGCCCTAGAAAAGGCAAAAAGACAAAAAAAAAATTAAAAAATAAATAAATACATGAATAAAGTATATACGTGTTTTTGGAGTTCCCGTTGTGGCTCAGCAGAAACGAATCCGACTAGGAACCATGAGGTTGCAGGTTCAATCCCTGGCCTCGCTCAGTGGGTCAAGGATCCGGCGTTGCCGTGAGCTGTGGTGTAGGTTGCAGACGCGGCTCGGATCCCGCGTGGCTGTGGCTGTGGCGTAGGCCGGCGGCTACAGCTCCAATTGGACCCCTAGCCTGGGAACCTCCATATGCCACGGGTGCAGCCCTAAAAAGACAAAAGACAAAAAATAAAATAAGTATACACGTTTCTAATCCCCGGGCACCAACAACTTGATACTCTGCTTTTCCCACTCACTCCTAGTTTATAACCCGACTGCTGAGTTTCAACATGATTTCCTTTGCCCGCCCACATCCCAGAGGGTGGCCACACTAGAGTCTGCACAGCCGTGGCTCTATTATATGGTATTTGAGTTTGTTTCGAATTTTTGCCCTTACGAGGAGCACTGCCGGGGACATTTATGTACGGTGACTCCCCCCACCCTCGGGGCGTATTTCCTTGGGAGTAATTATAGGATCAAAGATATTAACGGCTTTTCCACTCATTATTCACAGAGCCACTCTGAGTTTCAAAAACATCGAGCCCATTTATAAACCTGCCAGAGTGCACGTGCGCTTAAGGACGCCCCGCCCCAGCCGCCACCCAGTGTCCATTTAATTTCCTTTCCCGGGTCTGTTCGTAATGACACCTTCGAGCTTGTTTTTGTTTGCATTTTGAATTTCTAGGCCAGACGCTGGTCTTCCGAATGATGAGCAAGTCCTCTTTCCACTTGTGGACACATCTGTTTCTCTCTTTTCAGCAAGTTCTAGAATCAGAACGCTCCCTCAGTGCTCTGTGCATTTGATCAGTTGTATCTGTCCCACCTATTTTCCGATTTAGGGGGCTTCCGTTTTTCTTTATCTGTTTTGTTATATTCCGATGGGCAAACTTTTTTTTCATCCACACCCCTTTTGCTAAATGCCAGGCACCGAAAAAAATTGGGTACCCAGGTCAGCATCTCCTCCAGGGATAAGAGTGGCTACCTGTTCTTAATTGACAGGGAGATGTTATTTTTCGTCAGTCCTTCTAGAAGAGATGAACAGGTTCTACTACCCACCGTTGGCAAGGATGCGGAGAAATGGGCATTGCCATATGCTGTTGGCAGGAAGGTAGTTTGCAGTGTTTTTGATGTACGGTTTGGCATTGCTGAATTATTGATGTTTATATTCTTTGACCTAGAATTTCTGCTTCAAAACATTTCTTCACATAGGCAAAAGATCTGTGTACCAGCTTCTTCTCAGCAGCACTGTTTCTGGTATGCAAAAGAGTAAAAACCAGAAACAGGGAGTTCCCTGGTGGCTCAGCGGGTTAAGGATCCAGTGTTGTCACTGCTATGGCTTTGGTTATAACTGTGACGGGGGTTCGATCCCTGGCCTGGAACCTCTGTGTGACATGGGCTTGGCCAAAAAAAAAAAAAGATAGAAAGAAAGAAACAACCTGTGTGCCCCTCAAAAGGGAGATGGTTAAAGAAATTATAATATTTATATACAGTTGGACACTGTGCCACCAGGAAAAAGAATGGAGTTGCTACTGGCGTGGAAAGGTGTCTGAAATATATTTTTTGGTTTAAAAAAAAAAGCAAGTTGCACCACACTTTATAAAACATACGATCCTGTTTTTGAAACAATATTAGGAAGTGTAAGAGGGGAGCTCCCGTCGTGGCACAGTGAAAACGAATCCAACTAGGAACCATGAGGTTGCAGGTTCGATCTCTGGCCTCGCTCAGTGGGGTTAAGGATGCAGCGTTGCCGTGAGCTGTGGTGTACGTTGCAGATGCGGCTCGGATCCCGCGTGGCTGTGGCTGTGGCGTAGACCAGTAGTTGGAGCTCCAGTTAGACCCCTAGCCTGGGAACCTCCATATGCCACGGGTGCGGCCCTAAAAAGAAAAAGAAAAAAAAAAGAAGTGTAAGAGACTGAATGATGTAGAAACTGCAGAATTGTGAGGAATTTTCACTTTCTCCGCAGTGTTTTCCTAGAATGGATGAATCAGTGGCAGGCATTACTTTTGAAGTCAGGAAAGTAATGAGATAAGTTTAAAGTGACTTAAAAGCACAGAGACTGATTATACGGCGTCTAAATGGCTGTACATGGCAGGGAGGAATTTGTTTGGTGGCAAAGCCAAGAAAGCTTCGTGAAGGAGGCTTTTTTAAAACTGTGCTTCATGGGGTGGGGGTGGGGGTTTATTAGTTTTCCGGGGTCACCCCAATAAAATAGCATAGACTGGGTGACTTATTTTTTGAAAAAAAGAAACTTCCTCACAGTTCTGGAGGCTGGAAGCCCAAGGTCGAGGCTGGTCTCTGGTGTGCTCGCTCTCGCTGGCTTGTGGGTGGCTGTCTCCCTGTTTCCAGGTGGTTTTCCCTCCAAGCGTGTCTGTGTCCGAATCACCTCTTCTTTTAAGCACACCAGTTGTAGAGGATTAAGGCCCACCCTCATGCTGTCATTTTTATTTGATTAGTTCTTTAAAGACCCTATCTCTGAATACAGTCATATTCTGAGTTGTGGGGGGGCTGAGGCTTAGACTTTAACCTGTGAATTTGGGGAGTTCCCATGATGGCTCAGTGGGCTAAGAATACGAATAGCGTCCATGAGGATTCGGGTTCGATCCCTGGCCTCGCTCAGTGGGTTAAGGATCTGGCGTTGCCGTGACCTGTGGCTTCGGTCACAGATTCGGCTCGGATCCAAGTCACTGTGGCTGTGGTGCAGGCCGGCAGCTGCAGTTCGGATTCCACCCCTAGCCTGGGAACTTTCCGTATGCCGCACTTGTGGCCGTAAAAAAATATATATGTATTTGAATCTGGGGGAGGACACAGCTCAGCTCATAACGGGGAAGGGATGGATCCGGGAAGCCGAGACAGCTGCACAGATAGTTTGTCCATGGGAGACTCCACACCTGAAGTTGTGGCTGATGTAAGAAAATTTGCTCCCTGGAGAACTCGGATTCAAGGCCAGTGTTTGATAAAATGGCATTTGATAAAAAGGAAGACGAGAAAGCAAAGTAGAAAGCTGTCAGACTGAGGAAGAGCCAGCGCTGTCCCGTGGCACCTCTGTTAAGAAAGCAGGTGAGGAGTTCCCATGTGGCTCAGTGGGTTAAGGACCTGGCATTGTCACTGCCGTGACTCTGGCTACTGCTGTGGCTTGGGCTGCTGCTTGGCGAAGGGTTTGATCCCTGGCTCTATACTTCCTCATGCCACGGACTCAGCCAAGAAGAAAAAGAAAAAGAAAGCAGGCGATTTTCAGCTTTGCAAATGGGTCTAAAACACAGGCCAGTGGCTCGGTCATCCAGGACCAGGTTGGCTACAGGTAGACCCACTGAAAGTCAGCTCCCTTGCCTGGTGGCTCAGAAAGCCACAGGAAGGGACCCCTACACTAGCAGGGGCTTCTGGAACCATCCTAAAGGAGTACTCTGAAATTCCAGAGTTCTCACAAGGAAATGCCTTCAACTTTACCAGTTTCTGTAAAATAATGATAATAAGTATCTCCGAGTAAGGCAAGAAACCATGTGGCATTTGTCCACGTGCTGCACCCTAGGAAATGCAGTCGTGTGTAATTGGTGATTCTACCATGGTGTCAAATCAGTTGATAAACGCAGGACAGAGCCATCTCGTACAGCTGGTCAGCAGACCCCTGAAATATTGACCTTGAATCATTTTTAGGAAAAGTTGTGGTGGAGTTCCCATGGTAGCGCAGTGGAAATGAATCTGACTAGCATCCATGAGGATGCAGGTTCGATCCCTGACCTCGCTCAGTGGGTTAAGGATCCGGCATTGCCCTGAGCTGTGGTGTAGGTCTCAGATGAAGCTCAGATCCCGCGTTGCTGTGCCTGTGGTGTAGGCTGGCAGCAACAGCTCTGATTTGACCCCTAGCCTGGGAACCTCCATATGCCGCAGGTAAGGCCTAAAAAAATTAAAAAAAAAAAAAAAGTTGTGGTGTGAATGGAAGCTGCCATTATAACACTAATTCTTTAGGGAGATCAGATTCTGGAGTTCCCGTTGTGGCACATCTGGTTAAGGACCCAGCATTGTCTCTGTGAGGGTGCATGTTCAATCCCTGACATCACTCGGTGGTTTAAGGATCCGGTGTGGCTGTGGCTGTGGCGTAGGCCAGCAGATGCAGCTCTCATTCAACCCCTGGCCTGGGAATTTCCATATGCTGTAGATGCGGCTGTAGCAAAAAAAAAGAAAGAAAATCAGATTCCATTTAGGTGATTTTCCTGATCTAAGTTCACTGTGGGCTGTGCACTGTTTGCTAAGGCTGCTGTTACCAAGCACCATGAACTGAGTGGCTTAAAACAACAAAAATCTGGAGTTCCTGTGGCGGCTCATCAGATTAAGGACCCAGTGTTGTCTCTGTGAGGATGTGGGCTTGATCCCTGGCCTTGCTTAGTGGGTTAAGGATCCAGTGATGCCGTGGCGGTGCAGGTCGCAACTGCAGCTCCCATTCAACCCCTGGCTGGCCCAGGAAATTCCATATGATGCAGGTGCGGCCTTAAAAGAAAAATAGAAATGTACTGTCTCACAGTTCCAGAAGCCAGAAGTCCAAACTGAGATCAGATGTCAGCAGGGCCGGGCTGCCTCTTAGCTCCTGGTGTTGTCAGCAACCCTGGCCTCACTTTGGCCTTGCTTACTTCACTCCAGTTTCTGCCTCTGTCATCACAAGGTCTTTTCCTGTGTGTCTCCACGTCTCTTCCTTTAGAAGGACATGAATCATCGGATTCAGGGCCCCTCTAATCAAACCTGGCCTCGCCTTAACTTGATGCCATCTGCAAAGGCCTTATTTCCAAAACAAGGTCACGTCCACAGATACCAGGAGTCAGCACCTCAACCCATCTCTCTGAGGGACAGTTCAGCCCACAGCTTGGGCAGCACCTCTTTCAATTTGCAGATAATTTTAAGGGCGTATACATTGCCCCAAATCCAAAGATAAAACATTGGTGGCGACATATCTCTGTCCTCACCATGGAACATTCCAGACGAGGACCAGCCGCCTCCGGCTCTTGACTCCTTGAATGTAGCTGATCGGAACTGAAATGTGCTTCATTCTAACACATCGGGTTTGGAATACTTAGTACAAAAAAAAAAAAAAAAAGAGTGCAAGGAGTTCCCTGGTGGCTCAGTGGGTTAAGGATCTGGCGTTGTCACTGCTGCGGCTTGGGTTGCTGCTATGGCGAGGTTTCCGTCCCTGGCCCAGAAATTTCCACATGCTGCAGACACAGCCAAAAAAAAAAAAAAAAAAAATAGTGTGAAATATTTCTTTCATATATTTCTATGTTGATTCCCATATTGACATGGATATTTTAGATATGTCAGGTTTCATAAAAAAACTTATTAAAATTCTCTTTAAAAGCTAAGGATTGCCTGCAATTACAATTCCAGACCACACTGGAAGTGTGGAAACAAGAGTGTGTAGAAAAAGGGCGCATAAGTCAGAGTGAGGATGAAATGCAGTAAGTGGAGGAGACAATACAGAGCAAGCGCAAGGCCTGGCACACAGTAGGTGCTCAGTTAGTATTCACTTTGCCCTCCCTTCCAGACGCTTGGTGTGCCTGTTGTGGGGTGTCGTTCCAGGCCCTGTGATCAGGAAAGATGTCCTTGATGAGCTGGCATGTGAATGGGTCTTGATTTCAGCTCTCAGGGTTGTAGTAAGAGATTTTATGCCCAGTTAGCATAATATGCCGGCATCATGCTAGGGTGTATTAACTCATCGAGCTCTCCCAATGGCCCTGTGAGGTGGGAGGCACTGGATTCTTCAGGTGCAAGGTGACTTGTCCAAGATCATCTGCCCAAGGTCACTCACCAGTTGGTGATGGAGCCAGGGTTTGATGTGGCTCCAGCAGGAGAAGGGGTCAGAGGCCTCCTGCTCCGTGTCATTCTAGAGCCTTGGGGATGCTTGTGGGTCTGGGCACATCTTTGGGAGCCACAAGGACCAGAATTGTCCCAACTGGGAAGGGCCATGAAGAGCCACCCTAGGTTCCCAATGCCTGTGGGGTCCGGCAGGTGATAGACACGAGGGAAGGCTCTAGACGCAGGGTCTGGCCGGCTGCTGTCAGGCAGGAACGTGGCCCCTGCCTCACGGCCACAGGTTCCAGAAGTGAGTGCAACGTGGTGGCCGAGAGCACAAGCTCTGAACAGACTGGACGTTTCTGAGCCAGTGACTAGACCCCCCTCGGCCTCTGTTTCCTCGGGTGTAAAATGGAGTTAACCATGGTAGCTGCTCCCTAAGCTTGCAGTGTGGAGCAAGCAGCTTACTGTGTAAAACGTGTCCCCTGCGGTGCCTGCTAAGTGTTCGATAAATGTCAGCTGTGATTTTCACTCGTGAGAAGGTGAAATCCATATTTTTATGGAAAGCCTCCCAGTTTTTCAAGGTAGACCAATAATTTCAACCTTTACAAATCCAAGATGAACCCGTAGGACCCCCTGGGGTGGCAGCTCACAACCTCTGTTCAGAATTTTGCTAATAGCAAGTGACACTGAGTGAGATGTCTTCCATGTCCCATGCCTGGCGGGTGGGATGTGACTGACGGACACGCAGGATGAATGGATGAGTTAATGAGCAAATGAATGATGGGTGGATGGATGGATGGATGTGTGAATAAATGATGAATGAAGATATGAATGGACGGAGTTCCCACTATGGCACAACAGGATCACTTGTGTCTCTGGAGCACTGGGATGCGAGTTTGATCCCCAGCCCAGCACAGTGGGTTAGGGATCCAGCATAGCTGCAGCTGCATAGGTCACAACTGCAGCTTGAATCTGATCCCTGGCCCAGGAACTCCGTGTGCTGTGGGGTGGCCAAAGAAGAAAAAGAAAAAAAAAAGAAGTGAACGGATGAATGAATGAAGGCACTAATGTATGAACAAATGATGAAAGAATGAATGAGTGACAGACATACCAATGAGTGGACAAATAAATGAATGAACAAATGAAAACAAAAGCTGGAGTTCTCCCCACAACCCCCAAGCCCTTCTTAACCTACCCAGTCACCTCCCTGCCCTCACCTCCTCCCTTTTAACACTTGAACCAGTCCCCTCCAGCCATGCTGGGCTCTTTATGCTGTTCCCCAAATGTGTCAGGCAGGCACGTTCCTGCCTCAGGTCCTTTGCACACACTATTTTCTCTGCCTAAGATACCTAAGATACTAAAGTGTCTCAGGTCAACACCTTCACCTTGACCGCTTGATTTAATACTGTAGCCTGCCCAGTAGTCGTTCCTGGAAGTCCCAGTCCCCTTATTCTACTCTACTTTCTCTTTTTCCCAAAGCGCTCTTTGTCTTCCATCACACTATTAATGGACTTATTATATTATGCTTGTTCTCTGTCTCCCCCTACTGGGGCAACCGTTCCAGAAGTGCAAGGCTCGGTCAGTTCACTAGCATATCCTGCACACCTGAAACAGAACCTGGCACAGTAGATGCTCCATAAATGCTTGAGAGCAAAAATGTATGCAGGCAGAGGACACAGCTGGCTCATCCTTTGGTGATCATATCTAAAGTAAGATGTCCATGGAAAGCAAGGAGCCTCTCCACACGTCTTCCTGAAGACTTTCCAAGTACGGTCCGTGCAACTCCGCTGCTTGCCTCTGCACCAGGGGTCCTGAGCAGAGGCTCCTGCCGCATCCTGGGTGGCCAAAAGAAGATACAGAAAGTTGGCTCTGGCAGTGGAGCCATCAGCCTCCCCCCTGACATCCTAGGCTCTCACTGGTTATTTCCAGCACTTATTTCCGGGGATATCACCTTCTCCTGAGCTTCATCCCTGGAAAGCTCACTAAACCCATGGGTCATGGTGGTTCTTGGAGACTTACTTGCTTGGGACATTAATGGATTCCCTGGCCACCATCTGCACCCGGGCCCCACACTGATTAATTTCCTCTGCAGGGACACCCTGACATGCTCCATCCTTTCCCCTGGCAGGCTCTCCCTTCGCCCGAGCCAGCATTAAAAGTGCCAAGCTGGAGAACTCGACTTTTTTTCACAAAAAGGAGAGGAGGATGCGTTTCTACATCCGCCGCATGGTCAAAACTCAGGCCTTCTACTGGACTGTGCTCAGTCTGGTAGCCCTCAACACGCTGTGTGTCGCTATCGTTCACTACAACCAGCCCGAGTGGCTCTCCGACTTCCTCTGTGAGTACCACCTGGCCCTGCCCCCACTGGCCCCCTGATCCCTACCTCACACCCTTTATTCACTTCTCTCTTTTTTTTTTTTTTTTGTCTTTTTTGTTGTTGTTGTTGTTTTTTAGGGCTGCACCCATGGCATACGGAGGTTCCCAGGCTAGGGGTCAAATCAGAGCTACAGCTGCCGGCCTGTGCCACAGCCACAGCAACGCGGGATCCAAGCCGCGTCTGCAACCTACACCACAGCTCAAGGCGGCACCAATCCTTAACCCGCTGAGTGAGGCCAGGGATCCAACCCTCATCCTTATGGATACTAGTCAGGCTCTTAACCCACTGAGCCACAGCAGGAACTCCACGTGATCATTTTCTAAGAAAGGCAGATGGGGTGCTGGTGAAGAGGGCACTGGAAGAGAGAATCAAAGACTACAGGAGAGCAGGGTAGAGAGAATCATCATGTCATTTCCGGGTGCATCTCTGGGAACGTTAAATCATTAATGGTTGAGAAATGAGGGTGCCTTCAAGACAAAAATGTGACCCGTATGCTGGGCCCATTTTCTCTGCTCATTTCTGAGTCTCTGATTCTCCACTCTTCTTTCAAACCTTCTGCTTCTTTCCCCTTTTCTCTCCTGTCCTTTTTGACTTCTGTATGTTGGGAATTCATTCCTAGAGGATACCCTCCCACAAATGTGAGAACATTTGCCCCCATGGTGGGTACCAGGATGCCCAAGCCTTTGCCCTTCTGAGCCTATTCCTAGATTCCAGGAATTAACATGAGATAGCATCCAAATTGATGCTTGGGTAGGGGGAGGAGAAGCAGTGAAAGGCAGAGAGACCTCTGAGCAGGACTTAAAAAGTAAAGAGCTCCTAGGAATCAACAAGAGTAGTGGCTGGACTGTGAGGAAGGCAAGTGGATACCTTAGCTCTGGCTTATGGGCCCAGAGTGAGGGCTCCCCCAAAACTTTCTTGCCTGCTGGATGCCTTCCTCCTGTGGCTACTGGCTTGTCTGACTTAGGTCTGTCGATTCTCTGCCCTTCTGACCTGGTTCAGAATTAACCCAGACAACCATTGGAGAACTCAAGTCTTCAGCCTAGAGAGGCCTGTGAGCCTGGTCCAGGTCATTGTCTCCTTGTAACCCTATTGTTCCCAGTCACATTGTCTGACCCCCTAGGACACTCCCCAGGGGCCAGTTCTCCTTCAGAGATCCCTGGCCTAGTTCCATCCTTAGTAATTGCATTTGGTCCCCCAGAGTCTCTTATAAATGAGGACTATTTACTTTTTGTCTTAACCTCCTCTGATAGCCTATTTTTAATCTCCCATATTCTCGCCACTAATCACCTTGCTCTCTGTGTCCTGGTTCAGGAACAGGAGGTTGGGAATTCCTGCCTGGAGCCTCTGTGTCTCCAATCATCCTTTAATTATCCCCGCTTTCCTATTGAGAAAACTGTCACACAGAGAGGTTCAGTAACCTGCCCAGCATCACACAGCTAGTTAACAGTGTAGGCAGAATTTGAACCCAGAGTCCAAGCTGTATCTGATCATCCCTGCCCTAATCACCAGGTAACCTGGGTTCTCAAGGTCGGCTCTGCCCCAACTCTCAGTGTGACCTTGAACAAGTTATTACCATTGTCCATCAGTCGAAGATGTCTTCAATTATAAGGCACTCTTTTTATTTTTATAAAGAAATAAAACGAAGCTGCCATCCCAACTAGGACATGCCGATTTTAAGATAGACCCCAGTTTCAGAGATCACAAAACACGAACCAAAATGTGTGTCTTGGAATCGATGAAGTGTAGTCATTTCTCTAGATCTCAAATTCCTCTCCTGACTTAGTGGAAATTGGGTTCGATGGCCCTGAAAGTTCTTCCAGACCCATGGGTGCTACTGACAAGTAATTCTCTCTGGTCCTGTGCATCATGGGACTTCCTTCCTGGATCCTCTGTGGAGACCGTGGAGTACCAGCGATCATGTTTCCATGGTAACTGGGGAACAAGCATCTTGGAAACTTGAGCCCTCCCAGAGTTGCTTCCAGGGGTCTTTGAAACGCACTAGATGCTGTGGACAGATTTCCATCACTGGCATTTTCATCCTGGGGGCCCTGGAGGGCCTAGGATTTCCCTCAGACACTAGGAGCTCCCCAGAGTCCTAAAACTAAGGGAAAGTTTCAATCACGAATGAGTGAGAAAGACCTCGATAGTCGGTTCAAACCGCCTCTTAAAAGAATGATACAGCAGATACCCTTGACCTTCAAACAGAGTTAGCTGTGTGACCGAAATCGAATTCTTGGAAGTTTGGGTCCTTTGTCTTTCCTTCCTGTGTGCTTTCTTCCCCTCCGAATCTCTCCTTCCTCTCCTTCCCTTTGTTAGGTGAGTACCCAGGCCCCTCCTGAGTCATCATGTGCGTGCCCCACCGAGGAAGCCTCTCAGAAAAAGAACTGCTACTAATCACGTTTTTGGCCAGAGCAAACAAATACCCATGAGTTACCTCTCCATAAGGCGTTTGCACCATTATGCTTTCTCTTTAAAAACAAAAACAAAAAAGAGGGGACTTTATCTAGCTCAAGACTTTTAGGAGTTCTGTTGTGGCTCAGCTGTAATGAACCCGACTAGTATCCATGAGAATGCGGGTTCGATCCCTGGCCTCACTCCTTGGGTTAAGGATCTGGCATTGCCATGATCTGTGATGTAGGTCGCAGGTGCGGCTCTGATTCAGCCCCTAGCCTGGGAACTTCCATATGCCATGAGTGTGGCCCTAAAAAGCAGAAAGAAAAAAAAAGGAGAAGACCTGTAGACATCAGCAAGACAGGATTTCCAAGGGACATCAGATGGGTTTTCCAAGATGGCAGAATAGCCATGCCTTAGATGGGTTGCCTGTGGTGCTCCAACTAAGCCCTTAACACAAGGATTACAAATAGGACACTGCTATGATTTCTATTTCTCTTATTCCTTTGGAGCGCAGGCATAGGAAAATGGTTTAGCTATGATTTTTAGTTGATGACACATTGGCATCATGGGACCATTGTTATTTTGTTGGTTACCCAATTAGAAATAGTTGGTCTGTTGTCCATTAGCCAGTTAGTTAGCCAGTTAGCTAATTCCTTTGTTGGTTCGTTCATTTGTTAGTTTTAAAAATACAGCAAGGTATTTAAAATGGGGAGTTCCCTGGTGGCTCTGCAGGTTAAGGATCTGGTGTTGCTGCTGCTGTGGGTCTAGTTACTGCTGTGGCATGAGTTCAGTCCCTGGCCCAGGAACTCATGTGTGCCGCAACCACAGCTACAAAAGAAAAAAATATATATATATATCTATCTACATATACACACACACGTACATATAAATAATAAAGACCTGCTGTATAGCACAGGGGACTATAGTCAATATCTTGTAATAACCTGTAACAGAAAAGAATCTGAAAAAGAATGCATATATGTATAACTGATGCACTTTGCTGTTACATGAAATATTGTAAATAGCTTAGAATTTTTAATACATAAATAAATTTTCTAAAAACATAGTAAGCACCCAGAAACCCACTAGCCAGGGTCGCAATTTGCAGGCATGTCAGAGCCACCTGGAATTTCCCCCTACAAAATCTAACCCCGCTCTCTTTCCCCTCCCTCCCCCGCTCCTCTCCCTTCTAGACTATGCAGAATTCATTTTCTTAGGACTCTTTATGTCCGAAATGTTTATAAAAATGTACGGGCTTGGGACGCGGCCTTACTTCCACTCTTCCTTCAACTGTTTTGATTGCGGGGTAAGTGCTCTGGTTTCTAAGGGGTTCGTTTCTCCAGCTCTTGCTTAGAATGGCCTGTACCCCGGGAACATCTGAGAGTGGGCAGTGGGATTCCCCCGCGGCTCCGCGGGACGCTGCCGGATGCAGAAGTCCCAGACTTTGGCGAGGATGCAGAGCTCCCGGATCCCTCCTCGGCCACGGGCAGTGGGAGGGGAAATTTGTGGATCCCCTTTGGAAAGTAAGGGCGATCTGGCAGTTGCACTGCTAGCGGATTCGCCCTAGAGAAATTCACACCGATGTCCCGGGGACGCATTCAAGAATACCCTAAGCGGTCTTGCCAGTAATAATCTGGAACCAAATGACCCAGATACCCCTTCGCAGTAGAATGGATAAGGAAGTTGTGGCACAACCCTGTAATGAGAGGCAGCCAACAACAGCCACACCCATCAGCCACGCAGTATTGCACCCGAAGGAGGCAGAGGCGGCCCAAAAACCTGTCCCTACGGTGTGACTCTGCTCCTGGAGCTTCAGACGGACAAAACTAAGCTGGGTGGGTTAAGGGTGATACTTGAATACTTTAAAAAGGCAAAGACCTTGAAAACATTATGCTAAGTGAATGAAGCCAGATGTAAAAGGTCACATATTGCATAATTCCATTTATATGAAATATCCAGAACAGGCGAATCTCCGGAGATGGAAAGGAGGTTAGCGGTTGCCAGTGCGCGCGCGCAGCGGGTGAGGGGGGGGACAAGGGGGCTGGAAACGGACTGCCCACTGGTACGGGGTCTCTTTCGAGGTGATGGAAATGTTCTGGAACTAAAGAGAGGTGATGGTGGCGCCATATTGTGATGCACTCAAGGCCACTGAACAGTGCAGTATTTTAAGATAACTGTTTTGAAGAAAATTAAGATAATCGTCTTGGTTAACTTGATGTTATGTGGTTATCACCTCATTTTTTTTTTAAATGCCAGGCAATGGTAAAATTATAAAATTCAGAATAGCGGTTATGCCCCCAGAGGCTTTCGAGGTGCTGACATGTCCTTTTTTCTCCACATAGGTGGTGGCTGGGTGGGCATTCGCTTTGTAATTATGTTTCAGGAACTCTCTGCTCTCATCAGCCCTTACAATAAGTTTAAAAAAAGAGAGAGAGAGAGAGAGAGAGAGAGAAGGAAGGAGAGGTCTCTGAGACCCTCACCCTGTTTCCCTTTGAGGGTGGGAGCAGAGTCGGGTTCCTGCAAGGTTCAGGCCCAGGCCATGTTCTAGGTCATCATCGGGAGCATCTTTGAGGTCATCTGGGCCGTCATAAAACCCGGCACATCCTTTGGAATCAGCGTGTTACGAGCCCTCAGGTTATTGCGTATTTTCAAAGTCACAAAGTAAGTCTTTGGGGTTCCCTGGCATCCCAGGGGGTCAGGGTGGGGCCGCCTCCAGCGAGTTGGGAAGGTGGGTTCAGCTGCTGCCACCCTGGCCGAGGCTGACCGGCCCCCCCACCAAACACCCCCCCCCGCACGCCCCAACCCCGGCCTCTGTTGGCAGGTACTGGGCATCTCTCAGGAACCTGGTCGTCTCTCTTCTCAACTCCATGAAATCCATCATCAGCCTGTTGTTTCTCCTCTTCCTGTTCATCGTCGTTTTTGCCCTTCTGGGAATGCAGCTCTTCGGCGGCCAGTAAGTGCTTGGCAGATGCTCTGATCTCTGCTCCCCTGGGGTCCGGCCCAGGGCCCCGCCCCCAGCCCCACGCACCCCGTTCAGTGCGTCCAGAGCCCCGGGCCCAGCTGTGTCACACACTGCCCTCCTCATGGCCTGGATTTGTGCGATGCACTCACCCAGATGGGCGGGGCCTTGGGTACCACTCCGGGTGTCCTTCCAGAGGGCAGGGATGCTGGAGCTGTTGCCCTGGGAACGAGAACAGAGCCAGGCCCTCAGAACCCCTGGGGTGGGACCAACATGAGATGTCCATGTCCTCTCCGCAGGTTTAATTTCGATGAAGGGACTCCTCCTACCAACTTCGACACTTTTCCAGCAGCAATAATGACAGTATTTCAGGTACAGCCTTCACCCGGCCCCCGTGAATGCGGGGCCACACAGGGAGGCACCAGCGTTCTTCAAGAAGCAGAGGGAGAGGGGGACCCTGGGCAGGACATTGTGGTTTCCACAGGAAGAAATGGGTAAAGCAGGCCAGGGAGGCTTAGGATTGGCTAGTTTGAATCATTTCAGCTGGCCCTGGAGCTGTCCTGAGTTGGCTGGGACCCTGACCCTGGGATGATTTGGGCAAGAGAATGTTGGCCCTGAGTGTAAGATCCCAAGAGAGGAGGCGGTTGGAAGTGTGGGCGCCTGCTTGGTTGCTTTGCATTTGAAAAGCACGTTCAGGACTTCCCATCGTGGCTCAGCGGTAATGAAACTGACTAGTATCCATGAGGATGCAGGTTTGATCCCTGGCCCCGCTCAGTGGGTTAAGGATCCGGCATTGCTCTGAGCTGCGGTGTAGACCACAGATGCTGCTCGGATCTGGCCTTCCTGTGGCTGTGGTATAGGCCGGCAGCTGTAGCTCCAATGCGACCCCTAGCCTGGGAACCTCCGTATGCTGCGGGTGTGGCCATAAAAAGCAGAAAACAAAGAAAAACACATTCATGGGCAAATTGTTTCCTGTCTCTCAGAGTCAGCCAGTCCTGATTCCCTCTGATGTCGACGCATCAGAACACAGGAAACAACAGACGTGGTTAATGCACTGTCCTTCCCCAGGCTGGAAGGCACCCCAATCCCGTATTCCAAGGCACACAGATTGACCCTGGGTGGTCTCCCCAACCACCGTCTATGTGGGCACATGGCCTTGAGGTTTAGAACTGGCCAAACAGAGACCTCCAGGGCCTTCCCAAGTGAGTCCTGTCTCTTTAGGGGAGAGTTTATGGAAAGTGTGACCACACTCCTCTCGGCTCCTGGGGGGAGGAGTAATTTCTAAATGAGACCCCCAGACAAGGGGACCGTTTATGAAGTTGCGAGCCCTCACCTAAACGATTAGCAATAGTAATCGCCACACTTAGACCTTCAGCGCAAGGGTTCTCGTCCAAGAGGGAGCCTGTCCCCCAGCAACACCTAGATGTTTCTGGAAACATTTCTGGTTGTCACAGCCGGAGGGATGGGGTGGGCTGTTACTGGCATCTCATGGGTCCAGGCCAGAGATGCCACTCAACATCCTACAGTGCACAGGACTGCAGGAAGTCCCCAAATGTCATCCATGCCCAGGCTAAGAAACCTTGCATTAACGGATTCACGTTTTTGGAGTTCTTTCACATGTACTTTATCCTCATGGAAGTCATACAAAAGGGGCAAGTTGGATACTTTGTGACAACTGTGCGGCTGCCACATAGGCTCTCTTCAGCCCTTCCGAGACACATCAGCTCAGCGCCTTTTTGCCAGCACCTGAGTCCCATTACCTGAGACTTCCTCTGGTCACGGGTACCACTCCCACCCCACGCCCAGACACAGCAGTTCAGAAGTACCAGTGACTATATGGCCTGAACAAGAGAAATTTATTTCTCACAGTTCTGGAGGCTGGAAGTCCACAGTCAGGGCGCACGCAGGGTTAGTTCCTGGTGAGGACTCTCCTCCTGGCTTGCAGACAGCCGCCTTCTCACTTCTCCCCCACCTGGCAGAGGGACAGAGGGAGACAGAGACACCAAGTTCTCTGGTGTCTCTCTCCCTCTCTCTTTTTTTTTTTTTTTTGCCACCCCACGATATATGGTGTTCCTGGGCCAGGGATCAGATCTGAGAGCCACAGTTGCACCCCGCACCGCAGCTGCAGCAGTGCCAGATCCCTCACCCCCTGTGCTGGGCCAGGGATTGAACCTGCAACCTGGCACCGCAGAGATGCCACCGTTCCCGCTGCACCACAGTGGGAACTGCTCTGGGGGTCTCTTCTCATAAAGACACTAATCCCACCACCTGGGCCCCAGCATCGTGTCTTCCTCTAACTCTGATCCCCTCCCAGCGCCAGATACCGTCACACAAGGGTTTGAGCTTCAGCAGCCGAATTTAGGCAGCACAGCTGCATCACAAATCCCCTTTATCCCATCAGGGAAGATGGAGCTACGGAAAGATTCGAGACTCCCTCCAGGCTTGCTTTTCCCTAGAAAGCAGGCTGAGAGCCCCTCGATGCAGGGACAGCCCAGCGATGAGGGACCTGCGTGGCAGGTTCCGGCTCCACAGCTCTAGCGCCGAGGGGTCCGAGGCTGAGAGGGGGGTTGGCTGTGTGTTTCTCGCTCGATTTCAGATCCTGACGGGCGAGGACTGGAACGAGGTCATGTACGACGGCATCAAGTCTCAGGGCGGCGTGCAGGGCGGCATGGTCTTCTCCATCTACTTCATCGTGCTGACCCTCTTCGGGAACTGTATCCTCTGCTCGGGGCGACGAGGATGCGCCTGGACCTCGGGGAGAGCTGATTGGGAGCGCGCAGGGGGGGGGGGGCGGTTCAGGGGTTCCCAGCTCTCTGGGGTCCAAGTGGCGCTGCTTTCCCTGACTCCAGCGTTTGCAGACACCCTCCTCAATGTGTTCTTGGCCATCGCGGTGGATAATTTGGCCAACGCCCAGGAGCTCACCAAGGTGGAGTTGGTGGGAGAATGATTCCGTGGCAAAGTTACCACCTGCTCATGGCAGATCAGGACCGAGCCCAGCAGTGGGGGAGGGGAGGGTGGAGGACAGGGATTGGGGTCAGAGCTTTTGCCCTGGATGCTCCAGGGAGAAAGCACCGTCTTCCCCCACCCCCAAAGTAGACTGTTCCTAATCAAACAGATCCTGCAGCAAAGTGGGGCGGGGGTGGGTAAGGCTACAGGGTTGCTGCAGGAAACAGATGGCAAATGCCACCCGAGTGCCCACCTATAGGGAGTGGGCAGTGTCAAGGGACTTCCAAGGAATGTGGCAGCCCCATGTCACCACCCTAAATCTGAAAGGACGAAACAGATGGAGAATAATCTGGACAAGGTCCTGAGGCTTAGCGCATGTCCCCGTGAGCCTGGGAGCTGGCCAGACCTCACCCCCCTCTCAGCTGGCAGCAGTAAAGAATTCCATGGAGTTCCCATCATGGCTCAGCGGTAATGAACCCAGCTAGTATCCATGAGGATGAAGGTTCGATCCCTGGCCTCGCTCAGTGGGTTAAGGATCCAGCGTTGCCACAAGCTGTGGTGTAGGTCATAGACGCAGCTCTGATCCTGTGTTGCTGTGGCTGTGGCGTAGGCCAGCAGCTGTAGTAACTCCTATTCGACCCCTAGCCTGGGAACTTCCATATGCCTTGGGTTTGGCCCTAAAAAACAAAAAGAAAAAAGAAGAAGAGTTCCGTGATGCTTATGGTGGCAGGCACTGCTGTTCTCTCCTTTTGCAGAAGGGGAAACTGAGTCTCAGGAAGGCAAAGTCACTGGCCTGAGATGACATGAGGATAGTCGCTGCTATTTGTTGCATCATGCTAGACACATCAGGTGCACAGCACAGATCTTGGCACACAGTAGGTGCTCAGTAAAGGGAGCCTTTGGAAGTCACTTGGCATGAGCAGGCCCCCTAGACCTAGAGCTCTCATTTTACAGAGCTGGGAAAGGGAAGGCTGAGATTCAAACCCAGATCTGGCAGTTTCCAGAACCTGCGTTCTCTGCCCACACACCCTGCCAGCTTTCAGTCAAGCCCCAGCTGAGCAGGTAATGACAAAAATAAAAATAACAACAATAAACAAAAATGGGATTGCCCCTCTTGTATGCCAGATACCAGAAAGCATAAGAGATAGGGAGTTGTTATCAGCTCCATTTCACAGATGGGAAGACTGAGACCCAGAGAGGTGTGACCTTAGCACATAGCTAGAACTGAAAGAGCAGAGGCATGACCCCTCAAAGAGCAGAAAAGAGAGGAGAACAGAAGAAATGGAGATGGGAAGAGAATTTGGGGAGAGTAGGAGGTGAGAACCATCCATGCAAGGGGAAGCCCAGTTTTCATTCATGGTCAGTATTAGATTATCTGGGCAAAACCTGGTGCCACATGCCCGTTGCGGCAGTCTTGGACTCCCTGGGGCTCAGGCTGACCTTAGCAAAGCACCAGGTAAGCAGCATTGTTTTTGGTAATACAGCTCACACTCCTGGGAGAATCCATGAGCGAGGCCATGGGGAACAGTTCCATAGGTTGTGGACTGCACAAAGGAAGCTGGGCACCTTTCTGCAATTTGAGGGGAGGGGGTGAGGAACAAAGGCTTCTTAGGAGCCAGCAGTGGTCTGGTCTAAGCCCTTCGCCAGCAGCCCCATCACATGGAGAACGTGAGCAGTCATTGAGCCAAGGAGGGACAGGCCTGGGGCCTGCCTCAGCTTCGTGCCTCGAGGTGTTCAGGGACCTGAACTGAACGGAGCAGACTTTGCCAACCCTCCATCTGCCAGCCCTGGCAGGAGGGAGAGAGAATTTCCCAGGCGCAGCTCCGACTGGGGGAAATCGGAAGTCTTCGTCATCCCCAAGCACACGGACAGAGTCGTGGCCACCATGGAGCTGGCTGGCATCAGTGTTCCAGGGGCCGATCCAGCCATAAATTCACTCAGGTTTCAAGAGCCTATCCTCAGGGGCTGTCGAGGGAGGGGATACGGCAGGAAGGTGGGAGGAGAGGAGGGAGAAAGTGCATTCGCCATGAAGTGTGGACATCCTCCTCCAGGCCGTCAGTCTTTCCTTCATTTATTCCACAAGCATTTCTTGGGCATTTAATATGTGGCAGGTACCCCACTAAGCCCCTAATGTGGGTTTTTAAAATTTTTTTCCTAGGGCCGCACCCGCAGCATAGGGAGGTTTCCAGGCTAGGGGTGGAATTTGAGCTGCAGCCGCTGGCCTACACCACAGCCACAGCAACGCCAGATCCAAGTGCATCTGCAACCTACACCACAGCTCAGGGCAACGCCGGATCCTTAACCTACTGAGCGAGGCCAGGGATCGAACCTGCATCCTCATGGATACTAGTCGGGTTCTTTACCACTGAGCCACAGTGGGAACTCCTGGGTTTTTAAAACTGAGTTGATTTATAATGTGTTAGTTTCTGGTATACAACTAAATGATTCAGTTTCATATATGTGTGTGTGTGTGTGTGTGTATACACACACACGTATATATATCCATTCTTTTTCATTCATTCTTTTCCATTACAGTTTATTACAAGATACTGAATACAGCCTCCTCTGCTGTACACTAGGTCCTTGTTGTTTATCTATTTTATATGTAGTAGTGATAGGTTTATGTCTCATTTAACCTTCACAGAAAACCTAGGAGGCAAGTTCTCTGAGCCCCATTTTACAGATTTTATCATTCATTTAAAAGCATTTAGGGAGTTCCCATCGTATCTCAGTGGTTAGGAACCTAACTAGTATCCATGAGGACGCAGGTTCGATCCCTGGCCTTGCTCAGTGGGTTAAGACTACGCCATTGCCGTGAGCTGTGGTATAGGTTGCAGATGTGGCTGTGGCTGTGGCGTAGGTCGGCGGCTGCAGCTCTGACTCAACCCCTAGCCTGAGAACTTCCAGATGCTATGGGTGCTGCCCTAAAAAGACAAAAAAAAAAGGCATTTATTGAGCACCTGCTATGAACAGGGCCTGGTCTAGGAGCCAGGGACACGACAGGGAACAAAACAGGTAGAAACCTCTGCTGTCACGGAGCTGATGTTCTAGGAGAGACAGACCAAGAAATAATTTTGTCAGATGGCGATAAGTGCTAGGGAGAAAAATGGAGTGGGGAAAGTCAGGCAGAGTTGAAATTTTAGATGAAGACTGGGAGGCACAGAGAAGTTGAGAGACTCATCCGAGGTAAGGAGCTGGGATCTGAGTCCAGACGGCTCTAGAACGTGTGCTCCCAACCACAGGCCGGGTTGCTCACACTTGAGCACATTTCAGACTCACCCAGAAGCTTGGTGCAAATGCCGATTCCAGGGCCCGGCCCAGGCACTTCGGGGGGGTGCCTGGGAATCTGCATTTGCAGTGCTCCCGAGGCAGGGGTGTTCAAGGACTGGACTCCCAGAAATGCTGGGTGTGATGCCAGGAGGAGGGGAGGCCCCGGGGGAGAGCAGAGTGGCCGGCCTGTCACTGACAGAGTGTCCTGATCTGCCCATTGCCGAGGTGGTAAGGTTGCTTCTCGCCCCAGGAGTCCCCGCGCAGTGGCGCAGGCGCACTGCCCCTGCACAACCTTTCTTAGCGGCGGGTTCGCCTCCGGCCATTTCCTTCTCGTTGCTTTTTCTTTGCTTTTTCTTCGTTGGCTTTTCTGTTTTACGAATGAGGCCCTGCATGAAGGCTGAAGAAGGATTTAAAGCCCCCAAACGCCTTTTTCTGTATGTATTTTTAAAACCTCTTCCCCCATCCTCCTCCTCTCTCAACCTAACCGGCAGAGACTCTTAAGTTCCTTTCCCGATTCCCCTTCTGGAGGCTGTTGGCAGTGCACGGGCTGGGCCATGGGAGCCCAGATTCTTCTGCACGTGGGGGCTTGTCAGTGTTTTGTTTGTTTGTTTGTTTTTAAGTCTTGGTTCAGAGAGCTTAAATGGCCCAGGAAGTAGACTGAGAGGGGAATCCTTTGCATGGATGTCCCGCTCACTAGACAGGGTACAGAAAAATCTCCCTTGTGGGAAGGGCAGGGGGTCTTTTTTTGCCTTTTCTTTTCTCCTGACCATGTGTTAAAATGGCGTTAATAACGCACTGGAGAGCGAGCCTTTTACATAACGGGAAAAGCGGAACATTTAATCAGGGGCCATCCACTCGGCCCGAGGAGTCATGGGTTGACACCCTGGCCAAAGCTGTTTGTAAATATCTCAAGTGTCGCACCCCTGGTTGACAACAGGGTCAGAGGTGAGGCCCCAGGGCCCAGTTCGTGTTTTGTGATCAGAGATCCCGTGTGCCTTTCAGGATGAACAAGAAGAAGAAGAGGCGGCCAATCAGAAACTGGCTCTCCAGAAAGCCAAGGAGGTGGCAGAAGTGAGTCCTCTGTCCGCAGCCAACATGTCCATAGCTGTGTAAGTGCCCCCAACTCCAGCATGTTATGTGGCATGCTCAGCCGCTGCACCGCCCCCCCATTCAAGGATTTGGGGGCAGGGAGCCACGCCTGACGGGGTTGAGCCTCAGGAAGGGGGACCTCTGGGAGTTCCCACTGTGGCTCAATGGGTTACAAACCCGACTAGGAACCATGAGGACTCAGGTTCAATCCCTGGCCTCACTCAGTGGGTTAAGGATCCAGAGTTGCCCTGAGCTGTGGTGTAGGTCGCAGATGTGACTCAGATCTGACGTTGCTGTGGCTGCGGTGTAAACCTGCAGCTGCAGCTCCGATTCGACCCCTAGCCTGGGATCTTCCATATGCCGCAGGTTTGGCCCTAAAAAGGAAAAAAAAAAGGAAAGGAAGAAAGGAAGGAAGAGGGACTCCTGCCCTCTCACCCACTTTCACTCAAGAAATAGTTAAGCACCTACTATGTGCCAGGCACTGTTTTGTTGCTGGGGATACAGCATCACCAAGAGGTTGAGAGGTGTAGAGAGGGCAAGCGGGGATGCGAGTCGTGATTTTAAGTGCAGTTGTCAGGGAAGGTGTCACTCAGAAGGCGACAAAGCCCGAAGGAGGAGAAGGAAGAGCTCTGAGGGTGTGGGGTCTGAGGGAAAAGCATCTCAGGCAACGGGAATAGCATGTACAAAGGCCCTGAGGTAGGAACATGCCTGGTCGTGTTTAGGGAACATGAAGGAGGCCAGTGTGACTTAGCGGAGGGAGGGAGGAGGGGTGATGAGCAGATCATGTGGGGCCTTTTGGGCTACGGGAGGACTTAGAATTCTGCTCTGAGCTGGGGGGAGACATGGAGGGTTCTTGAGCAGAGGAGGGATCAGGACTCAGGTGCCCACGAGGATGCCATCGGGGGAACAGCAGTTGGAGCCAGGAGACCAAGCTGGAGAAGACCGCACCAGGGTGGGGCCCCCACGATCTCTTTTGCAGCAAAAAAGAGCAGAGCGCTAATGGGTGTAGCTGAATTCTGGACGGATCACGAAGGTAACTCAGACAGAATTTGCTGGTGGGTCAGAGGTGGTAAGGCAGTGAGAGTTAAGGCATCTTGATCATAGAAAGATCTGCTAACACCGATATTCTGAATTGTGCCTTTGTTGAATTTTGCAAACTGGGGCAGTGCATCACGGGACAATGGGTAGGGCTCTTTCTTTGCCAAAGTGGAAGGAGGTAGTGATGACAGGGGAGCCTAGGAAGGTACATGCTGAGGCAGGAAAGCCTACAGAAGGTGAGGATGGTCTGTATAAAACTATCAATATAAAAAAAAAATCTGTCAAAACACGTGGAACCCCTGAAACAATCTGTATGCGAGATTAAAATATTTTGAAGGTCAGGACCACCTCCAGAGCCGTGTGCTACAACTTCAAGAGGAGTAGAGAGGTCGATGGGGATATACACTTGGGCCGAGGCCCCTTTTAGACCAAAATGTCCAGCCGGGCCAGGCTACCCTACTGGATGGAGACAGCCAGCTGGGCCAAGACACCTGTAAGGCCCAGAAGCCCAGCCAGGTTGAGTTTTCCACCGAGGCTGAAACACCTAGCTGAGCAGAGATACTGAGCCAGGCTAAGATACCCACCGGGGCCAAGATGCCCATCTGAGCCAAGGTACCCACCTGGCTGAAAATGCCCACCTGGGGCAAGACGCGCACTGAGGTGGAGACACCCACTGGGCCGAGACGCCCACTTGGGCCAAGGCTCCCGTTAGTCCCAGTGGTCCGTGAAGACTGCAACACCCAGCAGTGAGTGCCCTAACCGCTGCACCCTTCCGTTGCAGGAAGGAGCAACAGAAGAACCAGAAGCCCGCCAAATCCGTGTGGGAGCAGCGGACAAGCGAGATGCGGAAGCAGAACCTGCTGGCCAGCCGGGAGGCGCTGTACAACGAGATGGACCCGGACGAGCGCTGGAAGGCCGCCTACGCCCGGCACCTGCGGCCCGACATGAAGACCCACCTGGACCGGCCGCTGGTGGTCGATCCCCAGGAGAACCGCAACAACAACACCAACAAGAGCCGGGCGGCCGAGCCCACGGTGGACCAGCGCCTGGGCCAGCAGCGAGCCGAGGACTTCCTCAGGAAACAGGCCCGCTACCACGACCGGGCCCGGGACCCCAGCGGCTCCGTGGGCCTGGACAGCCGCAGGCCCTGGGCCGGCAGCCAGGAGGCCGAGCTGAGCCGGGAGGGGCCTTACGGCCGCGAGTCGGACCACCACGCCCGGGAGGGCGGCCTGGAGCAGCCGGGCTTCTGGGAGGGCGAGGCAGAGCGGGGCAAGGCGGGGGACCCGCACCGGAGGCACGCGCACCGGCAGGGGGGCAGCCGCGAGAGCCGCAGCGGCTCCCCGCGCACCGGGGCCGACGGGGAGCCCCGCAGGCACCGGGCCCACCGCAGGCCGGGCGACGAGGGCCCGGACGACAAAGCCGATCGGAGGTCCCGGCACCGTGAGGGCAGCCGGCCGGCCCGGGGCGGCGAGGGCGAGGGCGAGGGCCCGGATGGAGGCGAGCGGCGGCGGCGGCACCGGCACGGCCCTCCGCCCACGTACGACGGGGACGCGCGCAGGGAGGACAAGGAGCGCAGGCACCGGAGGAGGAAGTAAGTGGAAGTGATGCAATAATAGTGATAATGAGGAGTTCCCGTCGTGGCTCAGTGGTTAATGAATCCGACTAGGAACTACGAGGTTGCGGGTTCGATCCCTGGCCTCGCTCAGTGGGTTAAGGATCTGGTTGCCGTGAGCTGTGGTGTGTGTCGCAGGAGTGGCTCGGATCCCGCGTTGCTGCGCCTATGGCGTAGGCCGGGGGCTAGGGCTCCGATTAGACCCCTAGCCTGGGAACCTCCATATGCCGCGGCTGCGGCCCTAGAAAAGGCAAGAAGACAATAATAATAATAATAATAATAATAATAGTAGTAGTAGTAGTAGTAGTAGTAATAATAAGATTGCCAAAGTGGCATCTGCTGTATACGGTATTCTTTTTTTTTTTTTCCATATTAACAATGAATTTTATTTCAGTTACAGGTGTACAAAGATCATAAGTCAATATGATAGATTTTGTGTCCCAAACCCACAGTGCATCCCCCCACCCCCCTGTATACGGTATTCTTCTGAGCTACTCATTTCATCTTATCGTCACCCCCCCCACCCCACCCCCCGTGAGATCGAGTGCATTGTCACGGCCCCATTTCACAGATGGGAAAACTGAGAGAGCGACTTGCCCAAGGTCACACATCTAATAAGTGGCCTTGAACCCAGGCCATCTGGCGCCAAAAGCTGGAGACAAAGTACCACGTCCTTGTACGCCTTGGGGAAACGCCCCGAGAACTTTCCCCCCGAATTACAGGCCTCTTCCCTATGTTTGCTGTGTGGCCTTTGGTAAGGGACTTCACATCTCTGGGCCTCGGTTTTCTCAACCTGTAAAATGGGGATAGTGGGATCTAACTGGGTCGTTGCTGAAATTAAGTGATGTAATATATGCAAAGGGCCTGAAAGAGCAGCTGACACGTAATAAGTTCTAGGTAAATTTAGGCCCTTTTTAGCAGTTATTGTCATAATCATTTTTTTCCACCTGCTGCTATTCCTGGGTGACTTGAAAAGCCAGTCTGGGCCCTCAGAATGGAAGGGAGAGCAGGGTTCAAGGCTTTTGAAGGCATCTCCCAGGCCAGCACCTCACCCCGTCAGAGGCAACACACTCTTTTGTGTAACAGCGTTTTGCTAAACTCCTTAGAAGATCCTTCAGTGACTGCACATTTAGGAGTCCGAGGATTTAACGTGTTGAAACAGCCATTGTTCTTTATTAATGTTTTCTTAGTCTTTGTTTATATCACCTGCCACTGGGGCATCATTTTGATTTTTTTTTTCTTTATTAAAAGAAACTCTTGGAGTTCCCATTTGTGGCTCAGTGGGTTAAGGACCCAAGTAGTATCCATGAGGATGAGGGTTCAATCCCTGGTCTCATTCAGTGGGTTAAGGATCCAGTGTTGCCACAAACTGTGGTGTTGGTCGCAGATACAGCTCAGATCTGGCATTGCTGTGGCTCCAGTGTAGGCTGGCAGGTGCAGCTCCAATTCAACCCCTAGGCTGGGACCTTCCATATGCCGTAGGTGCGGCCCTAAAAAAAAAAGAAGAAGAACCAATGGCAGTTCCCTCTGTGACACAGTGGGTTAAGGATCTAGCATTGCCATAGTCATGGCATAGGTTACAGCTGCGTCTCGGATTCAGCCCTTGGCACTTCCATATGCCAAGGGTTGAATCCGAGCCGCAGCTGCAATCTATGCGACCAAAAAAAACAAAAAACTAATGGATCACTATTGCTATTATTGATACTGCTACTAATGCTGTTACCGTCTTTGTTATTGTATCTACTCCTGGCATTGAAGGAGGCAGAATGCCAGGGACAGGAGTGGTGCAATGGAAACGAGTCCGACTAGGAACCATGAGGTTGCGGGTTCAATCCCTGGCCTCGCTGAGTGGGTTAAGGATCCGGCGTTGCCATGAGCTGTGGTGTAGGTCACAGAGGCAGCTCGGATCCTGCGTTGCTGTGGCTGTGGCGTAGGCCGGCAGCTACAGCTTTGATTTGACCCCTACCCTGGAAATTTCCATATGCTCTAGGTGTGACCTTAAAAAAAAAAAAGCACAGCCTGGTGGTGAAGGACCAGGATTCTGGTGTCAGAGGTCACACTGCTGCCCCATCACTTCCTGTCCGTGTGACTTGCAGCGTGTCACTTCCCCTCCCTGGGCTTGTGTCTCCTCATCTGTAAAGTGGGGATAAGAACAGTGCGGACCTCCTAGGGTAGGCATAAGGTTCAAAGGAATTGATACATGTGAAATGCTTTAAATGGTGCCTGGCTTATGTAAGTGCTCAGTAAATATTAGCTATTATTAGGATAAATATTATTCAATACTCAGTAAATGGCAACTATTTTTAGTCGTAGCAGTCCTAAGAAGCATTCAGTAAGTTTCAGCTATTTCTGTTATCATTGTTAATATTAAGGCTCTTTCATCAATAGACGTTAAAGAAAGAAAAACTTTAGATCCATAGCCTTTAGATTGTCCTCTCAAACTCCTTCTTTTTACACTCGGGAAAACTAACGCCCAGAGGGAGGTTTCCCCAGGGCCAGCCGGCTGATAGCAGAAGTGTGATGAGGACCCGGCTTTCCTGAGTCCCACGAGCAGCCCCTGCTCTCCCTTCTCTCCAGAGGAAGAAGGTACCTCCCCGTTTCCACTCTCAGATCTTCAGCAGGAGGGCACCATTCATTCCATTATCACTAGACACATCAAATGCCCTGGCCAGGAGAGGGGCTATGCATTTGGCTGATTAAAAGTTCTAATGCTCCTTGAAGAGTTCCCGCTGTAGCACAATGGGATCAGTAACATCTTGGGAGCACTGGAGCACGGGTTCGGTCCCCAGCCCAGCAGTGTGGGTTAAGGACCAGGGGTTACCACAGCCGCCGTATAGGCTGAAACTGCAGCTCGGATCTGATCCTCGGCCCGGGAACTCCATATGCCCCGAGCGGCCAAGAAAGAAAAAAAAAAAAATTCTAATGCTCGTTGGAAATAAAACGTCATAAAGATTCAGGCACTTTTGAGAAAAAAAAAATTCAGGACAAGCCATTCATCTGCTTTTGAAAAACAAAAAATAAGAATGGCAACGATAAAATTTTATTCAAGAACATAACATACTATTACTGAATCAATCTGCTGTACACCTGAAGCTAACACAATGCTGTAAATCAACTCTTCTTCAATTTGAAAAAAAAGAAAAAGAAAAATACAGTGCTGGAGGAAAGAAAAGAACATAACATACTAAAAATACATTTTAGTTCTACGTTCTGATGATGCCAGTTGTGCATTTCTCCTCTTGTCATTCCTTAGACCTTTCCCCGAACATACTCTGTGCTTCTGGGTTGTTTTCCCCTCCAGCCCCCAGCTACGCCTGCAGCATGTGGAGGTTCCTGGGCCAGGGATCACTGCGGTGACAGCGCCAGCTCCTTAACCCACTTCGCCATAAGAGAACTCCCATACTCTGTGTTTTTGATTCTCCGGAGCATGGATAAGTGTAATTGTTTTCTTTCTGTTCTCCCGTCTCCTCCCCCTGTTTCTATTTTCATCTCTTTCTCCTCAGTTTCCCCAGGTTTAAGTGTTCGCCTCCTCTGAGGCTCTCACTGGCTTTCTCCAGTAAAAAGTGGATGGAAGGAGTTCCCGTCGTAGTTCAGTGGTTAAGGAATCCGACTAGTATCCATGAGGATGCGGGTTTGATCCCTGGTCTTGCTCAGTGGGTTAAGGATCCAGCTTTGTCATAAGCTGTAGCGTAGGTCACAGACCCAGCTCGGATCCATCATTACTGTGGCTGTGGTGTAGGTAAGCCGGCAGCTGTAGCTCCTATTAGACCCCTAGCCTGGGAACCTCCATATGCTGCGATTGCAGCCTTTACAAAAAAGAGGGGAAAAAAAAGGTGGATGGAGCACATTCTCTTTTGTATCCTTAAACAGTTGCTGGCCTCTGATCCCCCACACTAGGCGGCTGAGCCCCGTGTTGCCACCAAAGTGAGGATGGAACTTTCTCTGACTCCCAGTTTAAAAAAAAAAAAAAAAATTATGGATCGCAGGGCATCCACCGCTCCGCAGTGGGTAGGCAGCGCCTCCTGCTAGATTTGGCTGAGCAACGGGACCTTTTGCCAAGACCTGCGCCACCCCTGAATTAATATATCAGCCATTTGCATACTAGTGCCACCTGCTCCCATCACCATGGCAACCTGCTCCCCAAAAGGAGCAAGAAGAGAGATACTGGATTTCTGAGCCTCACGGTTTATCCTGTGTGGGGTGCGGGGAGGAGCTTCATCCATTAACACTCTGATTCTTACCGCACCCCCAGTTTGCCTTAGCTGGTGTCCTCAGCACCTCCACTCCACGCACCCCAAGTCACCCATTGCCCTGTTTTTCTCACCGAGTGGAGCTGTAGCTTGAGGTCTCTAGGACCAGAGTCCAGCCCAGCCCTTTCCATCTGAGTACCGCCAAGCAAATGTCTTTGCCTCCCTGGGCTTCACCGTCCTCATCTGTAAAATGGGTCTGATCCTGATACCACCTCACTCGGTGGCTGTGGTGGGGACTAAATGAGTTAATACGTGCAGGTCTTAAGGACAGTGGGAGCCCAGGGAAGCAGGATCGAGAGACTCGAGCATGCCCCAGGCAAGCTGTCCACAGCCCTTGGCAGAGGATGCTGTAGTGATTAGCTGGCAAAGAGATGCGGTACAGGGCAGGCATTATGCAATCAGCTGCCTATTCCGGGCAGATGGTGGCAGATCCCCACGAGGGAAGGGGGCGGGGGCCCTGACTTCAAAGTTTTCTGCCCCTTTTGAGTTCTCCTTGGAGACACTCGGAAATGAGATTGATATTAGGCCCCTGCAGGCTGAGCTTGTTAAAACGCCACAGCAAAACGCCGTGACAGGCAGAGCTAACAGAAGAAACAAAAGCAAGACAGAATAAAGACCCTCGGATCCCCTTTCCATCCGAACAAGGGGCTCTTGGTCCCTGCGTGAGGCTGTCCCTTGAACAAAACCTACACCTAGATTTCATCGGCTGTGTTATTTAGTACAGTCTCTCTGAACGGTGACCAGAGGATTCAGATGCTCTTTGAAATGATAACCTCGCTGAGCCCGCTTTTTGGTAGGGATATCATCAGAGCTCCCGTTGTGGCTCAGTGGGTTAAGACCCCGACTAGTGTCTGTGAGGATGTGGGTTCGATCCCTGGCCTCTCTCAGGAGGTTAAGGATCTGGCGTTGCCACAAGCTAAGGTGTAGGTCACAGATGTGGCTTGGATCCAGTGTTGCTGTGGCTGTGGTGTAGGCTGGCAGTCGCAGCTCAGATTCGACCCCTAGCCTGGAACTTCCAAATGCTGCAGGTCACTCTGTCTTCTGAAGTGTCAGTCTAAGACCTGCTCACATGACTGAGAAGTGAGGGATTTGCCTGGCCTGCCCTTCTCCCTGTGTAGCCTTAACAGAGACAAGCCTGAAAATAAATTACCTCCTCTCTTCTGCTTCCTAAAAACACCGTGGACTTTTGCAAGTTAAAGTTTGGGGCTAGTAGATGCAAACTATTACATGGACTGAAATAGGCATCCATTCTTAGAATGGTTGGGCAATGAGGTCCTGCTCTACAGCACAGGGAACTGTATCCAGTCTCTTGTGATGGACCACGATGGAAGATAATATGAGAAAAAGAATATATATATATATGATTGGGTCACTTTGCTGCACAGCAGAAATTGATAGAACATTGTAAATCAACTGTACTTTAATTTTAAAAAATTATTATTATTTTATCTGCAAAAATAGCCGTTCCTACTGTGGCACAATGAGTTAAGAATCCAACTGTGGCAGATTAGGTAGCTGCAAAGGTGCAGGTTCTGTCCCCAGCCCTGCACAGTGGGTTAAAGGATCTAGCGTTGCCACAGCTGCTGGTCACAACTGTGGCTCGAATTGGATCCCTGGCCTGGGAACTTTCATGTGCCACAGGTGTGGCCATTAAAAAAGAAAATGCAAGAGTTCCCGTCACGGCACAGCGGAAATGAATCCGACAAGGAACCATGAGGTTGCGGGTTCGATCCCTGGCCTCACTCAGTGGGTTAAGGATCTGGCGTTGCCATAAGCTGTGGTGTAGGTCACAGACACGGCTTGGATCTGATGTTGCTGTGGCTGTGGTGTAGGCCGGCAGCTGTAGCTCCGATTGGACCCCTAGCCTGGGAACCTCCATATGCCGCGGGTGCGGCCTTAAAAAGCAGGAAAAAAAATACAAAAATAAAACAAGGAATGTGGTGCTGGTGGCTTAGCTAATGCAAGGTCTTCCAGGGGAAGCCAGCATTTTTTTATTCTTAAGTGTTAGGTAGGTTTAGGGTTCCAGACTGGGTCCAGGGAACCAGGCCCATCCTACCCAGGAACCAAGTTTTGTTCCTTAATTGCACCTAGTCTCTCAAGTGTTTGATGAGTGGGTACTACCTGAGGGCTGTCTTTTGCTCACTTCCAGTCTCTTGAGTGAGCGTGTGATGGCGACAGCCTGACAAAACCATTTCTAGTGTGCTTGACTCAGTGTCTCCGGGCCTCAGTTTCCTCATCTGAATAATGGGGGCAGTAACAATCCAGGCCTCATAAAATTGTTCCAGAAGTTGAGTTAAAATAGAACAGATGCTGGCTCACACTATTGGCAGCTACAGTGAGTGCCAAGAATTCCCTGTAGCCAGCAGCTATGGCCTCGTCCTGGGAGACCTCAAACTGCTTAGTAAGAGAGCTGCAGTATCAGGTGGGGGCTAGTGTGGGGCCTGGAGCCATGCTGTCTGGGTCCAAGCTGCCTCTGCCGGCAGCTGACCATGTGGCCTTGGGCAAGGCCCTTCCCGTCTCTCCCGGCCTTGGTTTCCTTATCCGTAAAATGGGAATAACACCACCACCCACTCCCCACGGCTATTCTGAGGATTAAATGCACTGACATGTGTCATGTCTGGCACACAGCAAGTACTCAATTAGTGTGAGCTCTTACGAGATGGCAGTGGCACGGGTTGCAGAACTGGGGGTTGCCTTTAAGAAAAGCCAGAGGGCTGCGTTCCCGCTGTGACCGCGATGGGATGGGCAGCGTCTCCGCAGAGCTGGGACACGGTTCAATCCCCAGCCCGGCACAGTGGGTTAAGGATCCAGCATTGCCGTAGCTGTGGCTTAGGTCGCAACCGTAGCTCTGGCCTAGGAACTCCATGTGCCACGGGATGGCAAAAAAAAAAAAAAAAAGAACGCCAGAGGGAGAAGTTTTAGACCGCAGAGTCCTCTGAAGAAAGGAGTCGTTGAGATTATAAACCACAGATGACCTGGTGTTTCCGGGAAACAGACTTGGCCAGGGCCAGTCGCTGGGGATGGGGGAAGTAGGGAGCCTTTTGGAGTTTGAGTTGTGGCTCAGGGGTCATGAACCTGACGCGTATACATGAGGACGCAGGTTCCATCTCTGGCCTCACTCACTGGGTTGAGGATCCGGTGTTGCTGTGCTGTGGTGTAGGTCGCAGCCGCAGATCTGACTGGACCCCTAGCCTGGGAATTTCCATATGCTGCAGACGGGGCCCTATAAAGAAAATAAATGAGAAGAAGGAGGGAGCCTCTTAACTGAGGCTCCAGGGTCCAGAGGGGTGTCAGAAGGCAGACAGCAAACTGGGAGTCAGTTTATCCAGATCCACGCACAGGCGGGCAGAGCAGGGGCCAGCCGGGACACGCAGTGAGCAGAGCCTGTAGCCTGGAAGGCACCAGGGAGACTCCAGACCCCAGCCACCTCCCAGGGGCCACAGCTCCTGAGGGTCTCCGGCAAGGGGGAGTGAGCACACAGGTGGGAGAAGGAAGGGGTTAATGGGGGGTCTGGGCCCGTGGGACTTCTGCTGGGCCTCAGCGTCCTCATGTGAAAAAATGGGGACAGTCACTTGTCATTTGACAAGAAGTAACCAGGCCCTAAACTTGTTTTGGGCACTAAACTCACAGCTATGAACAAGAGAGACAAAAATAAGCCCCTTTCGGAGTTCCCTGGTGGCCTATTGGTTAAGGATTCAGCACTGACACTGCTGTGGCTCGGATCCGATCCCCGGCCACGAAACTTCTGCATGCTGTGGGCGTGGCCAAAAAAATAAATAAAAATTTAAAAATTAACTCCTTGCCTTGCAGAGCCGATGTCTCAATGAGCATTGAGGTCAAAAAAGCTCAGCAGGGACCTTTAAGTTTTTTTTTTTTTTAAGAGTATAATTGCTTTAAATTATTATGTCAATTTCTGCTGTACAGCAAAGTGATCCCATTGTATGTATGTAGACATTCTTTTTCTCATATTATCTTCCATCGTGTTCTGTCCCAGGAGATCGCATATAATTCCCTGTGCCGTGCAGCAGGACCTCATTGCTTATCCCCTCCAAATATTAAAGTTTGTGTTTGTGTCTACCAGTCCCAAGCCCCTCGTCCATCCCACTCCCTCCCGCTTCCCCCTCGGCAACCACAAGTCTGTTCTGGGTGTCGGTGAGTTTGTTGCTGTTTTGTAGATCGGTTCATTTGTGCCTAGACCTTTAACGCTTTGCTCCCTTCCTCCAGATGCACTGAACAACTCCTGTTCTTTCCTTCTCACATCTTCTGCACCGTGTTAATTATTTGAGTAACTGGGGCACAAAGTCCTATCCATCTTGCCGACGCCCACCCGCACCCCGCACTCTCCACCTCCAGCCCCACCAGCTCCTGGAACTCAACAAGCCTGTCCCTGTCTCAGGGCCTTTGCACTGGCAGTTCCCCCTGCCTGGAATGCTTTGCCCACCACACCTGTATCCCTTTGAGAAATTACATTCTTTGCCTTCTGTGTGGCCTTGGGCAAGAGCCTCGGCCTCGCTGAGCTTCAGTTTTCTCATCTGTAACGTGGTGCTGGTAGTGGTGCCTCTTAGGGCTAAGGACGGAGGGGTTATTCCGAGCCAAGTGCTTAGAAGCACCTGGGGATTTGTGTCACCGTAACGTTTGCTGTTATGATTTCTCTTGTTATTTTTTTATGATGTCAGTGTGCATATGTTCCCTGCTTCCTACAAGCATTTAAAGCCACAAGGAGTTCCCTCCCTAAAGAGGCGGTGTCCTTGTGACTGCTTCAGCCACTCCTGGGATAGTCTGGGCCCCAGCCCTGCCTCGGAGCTAATGTGGGACACAGGGCAAGGTCAGGGGAGGTTGGGTCAGAGGATGCAGGCTCTGGCAGAGAGCTTTTTCCCCCTCTGATTTCCCCGTGAGGAAGTAGCCTTGACTCCTCGGCAGTCATGTTCACTCGGGGCCTTGATCCCCTGAAGAATGGATCAGGGAGCTCCCACTGTGGTGCAACGGGATCGGCAGCGTCTTGGGAGCCCTGGGACACAGGTTCGATCCCTGGTCCGGCACAGTGGGGTTAGGGATCCGGCATTGCCAAAGCTGCGGCTTAGATCACACCTATGGCTCGCATCTGATCCCTGGGAACTGCATATGCCACGGGGAGGCCAAAGGAGGGAAAAAAAGAAAAAAAGGGCAGAACAGACCAGGACCTGGAGAGTTACAGGACACAGCCCTTCTGTGGCCAACTTGTACCTTGAACAGTGGCCTCAGGCATTCTAACTCACTTATGGGTTCTTTCTCGTTGGCCCACCTGCCGCAGAGAGAACCAGGGCTCCGGGGTCCCCGTGTCAGGCCCCAACCTGTCGACCACCCGGCCGATCCAGCAGGACCTGGGCCGCCAAGACCCGCCGCTGGCCGAGGACATCGACAACATGAAGAACAACAAGCTGGCCACCGCGGAGCCGGCCGGTCCCCACGACGGCCTCGGCCACACTGGCCTGCCCCCGAGCCCGGCCAAGATGGGGAACAGCACCGACCCCGGCCCCATGCCGGCCCCACCCGCCGCCGCCACCAACCCCCAGAACACCGCCAGCCGCCGGACGCCCAGCAACCCGGGGAACCCCTCCAACCCTGGCCCCCCCAAGACCCCCGAGAACAGCCTTATCGTCACCAACCCCAGCAGCACCCAGACCAACTCAGCTAAGACTGCCAGGAAACCAGACCACACCGCGGTGGCCATTCCCCCAGCCTGCCCGCCCCCGCTCAACCACACCGTCGTCCAAGGTAGGGGCTCCGCTCTGACACCTCCCTGGGCGGCGGGGCCTGGTCCGGGCTCCATCCCCACGGCTCAGCGGGGGTGGCCCCAAGGGTGACCCCACCTCTCCGGCCTCTCCGGATGCTCCCTCTAGAAAATGGGTAGAAACACAGTTCCCGCCCCACAGGGCTGCCGAGAGGATTAAATGAGACAATCTGCTCCGTAGCTTAGTGACACTTCCTGCATCCTGATGGCCCCACGGGGGAGCCAGGGAGCCACCATATTTGGGGAGCAGCCGATCCCTCTGATGGAAATTGGGGGGTGGGGGATCAGCTGGTTCCCTAGGCCAGCGCTGTCCGAATGTGACACAGGCCACCTCTGTCATTTTAAATTTTCTAGTAGCCGTGTTCAAAGAAGGAAGGTGGCATTCACTGGTGCTCCAGTGGTTAGGATTCGGTGCTTTCACTGTTGCTGCCCGGGTTCAATCCCTGGTCTGAGAACTGAGATCCCACATCAAGCTGCTGCACCCCATGGCCAAAAAAGGGGGGGTAGGGAGGAAGGAAGGAAGGGAGAGAGAGAGAGAGAGAGAGAGAGAGAAAGGAAGGAAGGAAGAGAAAGAGAAAGAAAGGGAAAGAAAGAAAATAAATGAATTTAAAAATAAAAAAGAAATAGGTGAACTGAACCTTAATTGTAAATTGTATTTAACCCTAAATGCTCATTTATAGCTAAAATGTCAACATTTCAGTGTGTCAACAATACCTCTTAAATTACTAATGAGGAGTTCCCATTGTGGCTCAGTGGGTTAAGAACCCGACATTGTGTCTGTGAGGATGGGGCTTCCATCCCTGGCCTTGCTGAGTGGGTTAAGGATCCAGCGTTGCCACAGGCTTCGGTGTAGGTTGCAGATGCGGCTTGGATCCAGTGTTGCTGTAGCTGTGGTATAGACCGGCAGCTGCAACTCCGGGTCAACCCCTAGCCTGGGAGCTGCCATATGCCACAGGTGCAGCTGTTAAAAAATACATATATATATTAATGAGCTATTTTACCTACTTTTTCTTATACTCAGTCATGGAAATCCAGCATGTTTTACACTGACCGCATAGCGCAGTTTGGAGTGACCGTGTTTCAAATGTTGGACAGTGCGGGTCTAGGCCCCAGAGGGACTGTCTGTTTTTGCTCCCCCTTAAATCTCCCCCATGTAAAATCATGGTCTGAGAAGCATTAGGAATTTGGGAATTACCCCCCGAGCTTATCGATTTCACGATCATAACAGTAGCTCAGTTCCTTCGTGTCCGTTCTGCGCAAGAGCTGTCTGAGCGTCTGCTCAGCAAATGCTCACCACGGCCCCACAGGCAGATCTTGTCATCGTGCCCGTTTCACAGATGAAAAAAACTGAGGCTCAGCCTGTCCACAGACACACACAGCAACTCGGCTGCAGAATCAATGCTTAGGAGGGTGGTGCCTCCCCGCCCCAGTGAGAAGGGTGTTAACTGAGGGAAACCCTGCAGTTTGACTGTAGGAGAGCTCAGTATTCCCATCTGTGCAGTGGGGCTCTTGGGACCCACCCCGCCTGCCTCCAAGTGACAGTAGGATGGTCATCATGGGCTGAGGGCGACTCTGTTAATATCTTGTTAATAACGGACCTGGGGGCAGGTCTGTTAATACCAGACTCGCAGCTGTAGAGGGGTTAAGAGCAATCACTCTGGATCCTGGCTGCCCAGGTTCAAATCCCAGCTTTGCCAAATCCCAGCTGTGTGACCTTAGGCAAGTCCTGTCACCTCTCTGTGCCTCAGCTTCCTTGAATATAATAAAGTGGGGAATCATGAAGTACCAAGCTCGCAGGGTCATGTGAGGGTTAGACGGCTAAAGAGGGGGCCCTGGCACATCGCAGGCACTTTCTAAGTGCCAGCTGCTTTGTGCCTGCTCTGGGAGCGGACAGGAGACCAGAGACTTGTGGGAAACCGCGGAGGGAGCCCTGTGTTGGTTCTTGTCCCAACAGTGAACAAAAACGCCAACCCAGACCCACTGCCAAAAAAGGAGGAAGAGAAGAAAGAGGAGGAAGACGACCCCGGGGAAGACGGCCCCAAGCCCATGCCCCCCTACAGCTCCATGTTTATCCTCTCCACCACCAACCCGTGAGTACGGCCCACAGCCCGGGCAGGGGGCTCAGGGCTTCCACTGGGGCAGTGGAGGTCAGGCCAGAGGGCAGCCCGCACAGGGGTGGTGGGGAAGAGTCGCCTCTAGGACCACCCTTAGTCCATATGAGACCTTGGAGCAAATTTCTAAACGATGCCCTGCAGAGTTCCTGTTCTCCGCTCGGTGGTATGAGAACGCAGGTTTGATCCCTGGCCTCTCTCAGTGGGTTAAGGATCTGGCGTTGCCGTGAGCTGTGGTGTAGGTTGCAGGCGTGGCTCGGATCTGGCGTTGCTGTGGCTATGGCGTAGGCCGGTGGCTATAGTTCAGATTTGACCCCTAGCCTGGGGACTTCTATATGCTATGGGTGTGGCCCTAAAAGATCAAAAAAAAAAAAAGATGCCCCTTTCTTAAGTCATAACATATAAAACTTAAAAAGTACTGATTTTATTGGAAAAGACCCCCCTCCTACCTTCAGCGGGAAAATCGCTGTCATAAATTTCCAAAGCTACACTGTCTGTGGTGTGAGAGGTATCGAAATGGCTGCCTTTTGCAGTGCACAACCTGTACAACCATCCATGGCAGCCCTGGTCCCTGAGCTCTGCTCCACAAAAGTTTGGATTCTGGAAAGATGGTCTCTGAGTTCCATGGCCCTCTGTCTTGGCATCCTTGAGAAGGATGGATTATTTCGTGGAGGCATTTATCACATTTATGTCTTGGTGGCTCAGGAACTGTTTTAGAATTGCATTTTTCCAAAGGGTGTTTCTTGAAACCCTGGCTCTCAAGATGCTTCTTGACGAACAGTCATGTCAAATAAGCTGCAGGGGAAACTGCTTTCTCTCACCTGCTTCTCAGAGACTCACCCTGTGCATTTAATTTTTTACTTGGTTGGCTTTCTGTTTTACTAAAGAAATGCTTAACGTGGCACTTAACAACAGGCACTATTCTGAATGCTTTACACATTAAAAAAAAAAAATTCTCATAATAACCCTATAGAGTTTGGTACTAAGTTTATCCCCATTTGACGGATGAAGAAACTGAGGCCCAGAGAAGTGAAGTCACCTGGCCCGAGGTCATACAGCAAGCAAGCCGGAGAGGCCAGACAGACTGGCTCCAGCATCTCTGTTCTTAGCTATTCAACCCTGTTGCCATTCATACAGTGTCATGACAAATTTATCATAATTAGCTCCACTTAGGAGGTTAAATGCTCAGGTATTGTCTCCTTAGCACATTAAAGACTCTGATAAGGCCTGCTATTTAAAATTTAAGTAACTTTTTGGAGCCTCTACCATGTACCAGGCGTATGTATTCCCTTTTTTGATCCTCACATTCTTGTGAGGTAGGCACTGTTTTCAGGTCATTTCACAGATGACAGCACTCAGATACAGTTAACTTGCCTAAGGTCACTCAACTAATTAAAAAAAAAAAGCCAGGATGCGGCATTACCGCAGCTGTGGTGCAGGCCACAACTGCGGCAGGGGTTTGATCCCACGGCCCAGGAGCGTCCATATGCTGTGGGCGTGGTGGGAAAAAAAAAAGGAAAGAAATCTTCGTAACCCAGAATTTCCCAGTGTCTTTTGACCACGTGACATATTTTTCATCTACCGCAGAATCAAGGACAGTGTTTCTTCAACTTGTCCTGTGAATGGAGGTTCCAAGGGCGTTGCTTGGAAGGGATGGGAACTTCCGAGCAGAGGTGTGACCATCCTCCCTCGCCGAGGCCGCCCCTGCCCCAGGGGGGCCCCCACACGTAGGAGCTTGATGCTCCGCTGGGTGCAGGATCTCGGGCGTTAGAGATCTCGGGTTAGTGGCGGGTGACGTGAGGAGATTACAGGACGAGAGGGCGCAGTCGCCTGTGGTCTGAGTGGACCTCTGCCCACCCGCCTCTCCCTGACAGCCTTCGCCGCCTGTGCCATTACATCCTGAACCTGCGCTACTTTGAGATGTGCATCCTCATGGTCATTGCCATGAGCAGCATCGCCCTGGCGGCCGAGGACCCTGTGCAGCCCAACGCACCCCGGAACAACGTGAGTGGCGCCCAGCGGGCTTCTCCCCCCCCACCCCTCTGGCATGGGCCACTGCCTCCTGCGTCCTGGAAGCCGGCCGCCGGGGTGGAACGGATGTTGGGGGGCGACCCTGGACACAGGCGCCAGGGGAGCTTTGGGTCTTCAGGGGTTTCTGGAGGAAGGGTGGTCCTTGAGGCTCTGCGTGCCTGGTAGGGAGGAGGTGGCCTTGAGTGGCTGGAGCTGAAAATTGCTGGAATCTCTGACTGGGGTGGGGTGGGAGTCAGGGAGGCTGGCAGAGTGTGGAGGTGTGTGTACAAGCTCCGAGTGGAATGTGGGGGTACCGAGACAGCCCCTCTGCAGCCAAGTCTCACTAAACAGCCTTTTTTTTTCTTTTTTGGGACTGCACCTATGGCATATGGAAGTTCCCGGGCTAGGGTCAGATCGGGGCTGCAGCTGCTGACCTGCACCGCAGCTCACAGCAACCCTGATCCTTAAGCCACTGAGTGAGGCCAGGGATGGAACGCGCATCCTCATGGATATTAGTCAGGTTCTTAACCCGCTGAGCCACAACGGGAACTCCCAAAAAGACTTTTTTGCTTTCACGTGAAGCTTTGAAAGAAAGAATTATTTTGACTCAGAAGCACATGTGCCTAAACTTTTAGCTTTGGGGAGAGCTAAAAAGCTTCGGGGGAAGTTCCCATCGTGCCGCAGCAGAAACAAATCCAACTAGGAATCATGAGGTTGCAGGTTTGGTCCCTGGCCTCACTCAGTGGGTCAAGGATCCAGCATTGCCGTGAGCTGTGGTGTAGGCTGGTGGCTACAACTCCAATTAGACCCCTAGCCTGGAACCTCCATATGCCACGGTTGCTGCCCTAAAAAGACAAAAACCGAAAAAAAAAAGAAGCAGCAGCAGCAGCAGCTTCGGGGGCTGGGGGTCTGCTCACAGCCCCTGTCAACTGAGCGCTTGCTGTGTTCCCAGCACAACCCCAGGCACTTGAAATATCCCCATTGGGTAGATGAGGAAACTGAGGCTCAGGAAGTATCTAGGGTCACACAGCAGAATTCCAGTTCCGCCTCCCCTAGATTCCCTACTGCTTCCCCCCCAGGTCTGTTTTTGAGACCTACTGTGTGCAAGTCACCCCTTGAGTCCTGCCAAGGAGGAGTGTTGGCAGTGGTTGAGAGGGGAAACCAAGGCACCAGTGGGGAGGAAGGCGTGGCCGGCGGCTGGGCCGGCGGCCGCGCCTTCTTCCCCGGCTCCTTTCTCTATCCCCATCACACACAAGCCTCCCCACCACCGCAGAGCCAAAGGTACATTTTCCACTGGGAGCCAGGCCCTGCGCCCTTGCTAAGTAGGTTAGGAGCCTTGGCGAGGCTGGCAGGTCCCATAAATCAAGCCAGGTCTGCAGCTTACTTTGCACTTTCCCTTCCTTCGCAGGCCTGGTGGGCCCCCTGGGGACCCGATGCGGGAGATAGAGGGAAATAATTAGAGCAAGGCTCCCGGAGGAAACTGGTACCAGGGCAGGGCAGAGGCTGCACTCTGATATCTCCTGCAGCCCAGTGGCCCCCGGGGAGCCAGGCTCATGGAGGGGGCGTCCCAAGAGAAGTCGGCAGATCCCTTGCCAATTCTGAGAGACAGGAGCAGGCTTTATCTCTGGCAAGGAGGGGACGGGTGTGTGGGGCCCGGGGTGGGGGCGGACCGTGGGGCTGGAGAGAACCCTGGCAGGGCTGAGACCAGCCCCCACGGAGCGTTTGCAAAGCGCTGGCTCCTCCCAACACTCGATACCACCCCCACAACCGCCCCACCTCATCTCACGATTGAAGCATCTCTCCTCAAACCCTCCCCTGTTCAGAAAGTACCTGGCCCCATACTGGCTGCGGATGCCCCGGGACTCCTCCCCGAGTTCTTTTCATTAGCGGATCTAGAGAGGGCCTCAAGAATTCCTGCTGTGGCACAGCGGGTTAATGATCCGGCTTGGCTCTGCAGTGTTGCTGGTTCAGTGCCCTTCCAGGCGCATAGGTCGGATTCAGTCCCTGGCTGAGGAATGTCCATATGCCGTGATATAGGGTTTATCAAGGTTTTTTTGTTGTTGCTTTTTATTTATTTATTTTTTGGTCTTTTTAGGGCTGCACCCATAGTATATGGAAGTTCCCAGGCTAGGTGTTGAATCAGAGCTACAGCTGCTGGCCTATGCTACAACCACAGCAACACAGGATCCGAGCCACATCTGTGACCTACACTGCAGCTCGTGGCAAGGCCAGATCCTTAACCCGCTAAGCGAGGCCAGAGATGAAACCTGAATCCTCATGGCTAGTCAGATTCATTTTTTGCTGAGCCGCAGCAGGAACTCTATCAAGGACTTGAAAACATGCACACTGTGTGACCAGCACCCAGAGTAAGAAGGAGAACATAACTCCCCCGATCACAGGCACCTCCTCCGTCACCCGCTGTTGTCAGCAGTGCCGCTGGGTTCACAAGCGGCGACAATGTCTGCAGACACGTTTGGGTGTCATGAGTTGACGTAGTCAGGGATTGCTACTGGCATCGAGGAAGGGGTGCAGCAGGGGCGCTGTTCATCACCCGCTGTGCACAGGGCAGTCCCGCCGCAGAGAATAACCGGCCCCTAACGTCAACAGTGCTGAGCTTGAAAAACCCTACCCTAGAGGCGTCCGCAGCTCTGACTCCTGGAAGGAGCATTTCCTAGCTCATTTTCCTACCTGTGCATGCATCCTTAAACAGTAGGAAAAAATTTTTTTTGCCTGTTTCTAACTCCAAACAGATGGAATAACTCTTTGCCTCTCTTCTGTCACCCAACATTGTGTCCCCTGTGAGATGAGCGTATATCGCTGTGGATGGTAACGGATTCTTTTTCATTGCTGTTTAATATTCCACTGTGTGGCATAATTTGTTTATCCATCGTCCTGTCGACAGGCATTTTGATTGTCTGCAGTTTAGACAGCTGTCACCACACCCCTTACCCCCCAACATGTCTCCTGGGGCACCTGGCCATGCCTTTCTCCAGGGTATAACATCAGAAATGGAGGAGTTCCTGTTGTGGCTCAGCAGGTTAAGATCCCAACATAGTGTCCATGAGGATGCGGGTTTGATCCCTGGCCTTTCTCAGTGGGTCAAGGGTCCAGCATTGCCCCAAGCATGATATAGGTCACAGATGCAGCTCAGATCCTGCGTTGCTGTGGCTGTGGTGTAGGCCAGCACCTGCAGCTCCTATTTGACCCCTAGCCTGGGAACTTCCATATGCTGCAGGTGAGGCCCTAAACAGAAAAAAAAAAAGAAGAAGAAGTGGAGTTTCTGGATCGTAGAGTTTGCATGTGGTCAGTCCCACCAGCATGTTTACTGGGTCATACAGTGACACTCGCACCAGCAGCATATGACGCTCCCACTGCACCACAGTCTTGCTAACACTTGGTGCTGTCAGCTCTTTGATTTAGCCAGCCTGGTGGGTGTGGAATCTCACTGGGACTTTGATTTGCATTTCCCTGTGATCAGTGAGACTGAGAACCTTTTTGGAGTCCGCTGAGCCACAGAAAATTGCCATTTGCATAAATCAAAAGGATCTACATATTCGATATAGTTGAACCTGATTTTTTTGGTCTTTTGATTTCCTCTTGTCCACTTACTAAGCTCTTCAGAATTTGATTCACCCAACCACCTGGTCGGCCTTTCTCCTCACTCCTTTCCTTCCTTCTTTCTTCCTGTCCTTCTATGTTCATCGCTTTATTTAGTGATTATTTAACGAGCTGCTGTGTGCCAGGTGCTGAGCTAAACATCAAGGACTGACAAGGGACGAGACAGTCCCTGCCTTCCTAGAGCTCATGGAGCACCAGGCTTTTATCCATGCTGTACCCTCTGCCTGGTACACCTGAAATGCTCTCCCACCTCCATCCCCTCAGCCTTCCCAGCCCCTTCCAGCCCTTTGCACCTGCCACCCATCCCAGGAAGCCAGCCATCCCGGCCACTCTGGTCTCCCATGGCCCTTCAAGCGCCCCGCATAATGGGAATGGGAGTTGTGACCGCACAGATCCCAGAGCCCAGCTCCTAAAGGACCCAGTACAGTCCCAGCTATTCATGCATTTTAGTCAGCAAACAGTTCTTGAGTGCCTGCTGTATGCCTGGCCTTGTGCTATAAGTTGGAAATGCCAAGGGCGCAGACAACCATCCCTGCCCTTGTGAGGTTGATACTCAAGTAGAGGAGATGAACAGCGAGATTCTTAATAACCATAATAAGTGATTTGTCAGGAAGTAATCAGTGCCGGGGTGAGGGGTGGAGAAAAGGGGTGGACTTGGTAGGGAAGATCACGAGCACCAGGAGAATGGATTTTAAACAGGCAGTCGGGGAAGGCCTCAGTGAGAAAGCGATATCTGAGTCAAGTCCTAAAAGAGGAGAGAGAAGGAATCAGGTGGGACATGGGGAAGAGCATTCCAGGCAGAGGGAACAGCCTGTGCGGAGGCCCTGAGGTGGGAACATCTAGGGTGGCAGAAGCAAAGTAAGTAACGGGGAGTGGAAATGAGGTAAAGGCAGAGAGGTGACAGGGCAGACTGGGCCTTAGGGACCATAAAGAGGACTTTGGCTTTTACCCAGAGTGAGGTGGGAGCCACAGTTTCTTGATCGGGGCGGGGCTCTGACGGGTGTTCACGAGCGCCTTCTGGTGGCAATGTTCTGTAATTACAGCTCTTACTTCTCCAAGGCAAATCTGACAGTCGGGCCCCCTGTGCTTACCATATGCTGGGCTTACACCGGGGTCACACCAGAGGCAAAGTATGGCATGGACATGGCCAGGAAAGGGGCCGGAGTGCAGGACACTGCCCATTCAGAGAGAAACCACTAATGCTTGGTCGTGTAAAGTGTTGGGGAGGGAAAGAATCAGCCAGCTCTGGTGAGGATGTGGCCACTGATGGGGGAGGGAGATGGACACCACAGTAGAGCTGGTCCCCAGTGTCTAGAGGACTAATCACGTTTAGGAAACCCTGTGTGGGAACAGTTTCTCACCCGAGAGACCCAGCAGGTCAAGCGCTCTGGGAGATCAGGCCTGTCACCAGCAGAGACAGCCCTCCCTGAACTTCCCTCTCATCCATATAGGGCTTCGGGCGAATAAAAAAGGCACCCTTCCCAATGGCAAGCAAACCAGCCTAGTAGAGTGACTTTCGATAAGACTTTTCTGCCATCTGCTGGAAATTTTCATTCACAACATACAACTGTGCACTGAGACAGGGTGGGAGGGGCCCTCGCGAAGTGCACGACCTGCTCAACTGTAGTGGCCAGAGCATTTCTTCATGTGGGTGGAGACGCTGCTCCCTGAGGACTTTGCTGGAGGCCACACACCCCCGGTGTGTGGAGGTGGGGCATGGCTAGGTTCACTGGGGCTATCTATGTCCGAGCAAGCCAGTGATCTGCTGCCCCCTGGCTTTTCTCCCCTGCAGGTGCTGCGCTATTTTGACTACGTTTTTACGGGCGTCTTTACCTTTGAGATGGTGATCAAGGTGAGTGCCAGAGCTCCATAGGATTCTGCCCTCTCGAGAATGCCGCCCAGGGGTTAGGCGGCTCACCCCAGGGGTCAGGGCTCACCCCTTACAAATGCTTGCTGTGTTTGAGAAGCAGCAGGGAGGCCCGTGTGACTGAGAGGAGTGAAGGAGGAGGGTGGGGAAACCAGGGCAACGAGGTGACAGGGACGGCTCATGCAGGAACTTGGGGGCCACAAGAAGGGCTGGGGCTTTTTATCCCAAGTGAAGTGCCCTGGAAGGTTCCGAGCAGAGGGACTCTGGTGCTCGCTGGCGCCCTCTAGCCTCCGTGAGAAGGAAAGACTTGGGGGAGGGAGCAGGTTGGCTGGGAGCCAAGAGACCTGGGAGCAGGCGATCCAGGCAGGAGAGGATGGGAACCCGCCCACGGTGGTGGCAAAGAAGGTGGTGAAAAGTAGACAGGTTTCTGGAAGGTGTGGAAGGCGGAACCAGGCAGGTTTGCTGATGGATCTTGGATGGGGTTGAACACAAAGAGGAACCAAGGGCAACCCCAAGGTTTTGACCTAAGAACCATCAAGCTAGAACGACCTTTGCAAGGTGGGAGGGTGCCTTGGGCAAGGGCTCCTCACTTCTCCCGCAGGTCCCCTGGCCTCTGTCCCGGCCCCCCAGGATCAGGTGATCCCACTGGCTCCCATCCCCCTTCCTGCTGCCCCTCCCCCTAGAAGCGTAGCTGCTGCTCCCCATGGTGGGGCTAAGGGCTCAGAGTGCCATCTCTTCTCCCCGCCACCACAGATGATCGACCTGGGGCTCGTCCTGCACCAGGGTGCCTACTTCCGTGACCTTTGGAACATTCTCGACTTCATAGTGGTCAGTGGGGCCCTGGTGGCCTTTGCCTTCACGTAAGTCTCTCAAAGACTCCCCTTGCCTCTTGGTTCCCCCCACCCCCAGCCCATTGGATCAGGGGATGTGTTATTGGGGGTGGGGGTAGAGATGGGGAGTGTGGATTCTGGGGTGGCGGGAAGCATCCGCATGCCACCAGAAAGAGCTTCGATTGGCTTTTGCATGTTGCCCACCGTGGAGGAAGAAGAGAAGGGCCCCCCCTTCTACCTCCTCAGTCACGCCGCCCACCCCCTGCTGTGCTGCTTTCCGTAGACCAGCCCCACCGGGACATCTCATCTTCTTTCTGCTCTCCAAGCTCTGCCCAAGCCGCTGTCTCTTTGGGGAGCCCCTAAAAAGACAATCAGGAGATGAATGTGCATGAGAATTCAGACTCCCCTCCTCCCCCCGCCATGCTTGAAGGCCCTGTAGTTGTAAACCTTACGACTCCCCTTGTGTGTCTCACTTCTCCTGGCAGTTATAGAACACTCTGCCCTCTGAAAGGTCATGCCTTACCACGCAGTGCCGAGATGGCACACAAGTTGCGGGCGTCATTCCAAAGTAGCGCCCAGGGACTGAGAATAGCCATTCCAAAATGGCGCCCAAATTCTGGGCAGCTGTGTCAAAATGGCAGCTGAGTTCCGGGCAGCCGTTCCAGGAGGACACCCAAAGGCTTCCTACTCGTTCCAAGATGGTGCCCAAAGGCTTCAGAACCATTCCAAGACGGTGCCCAAATTCTGGGCAGCTGTGTCAAGATGGCGGCTGAGTCCTGGGCAGCCGTTCCACGACGGCATCCAAAGGCCGTGGTGGCCATTCCAAGATGGCGCCCGGGTTCTAGGCAGCCATTCCATGATGGCGGCTGAGCCCGGGCAGCCCTTGCAAGGTGGTGCCGGAACCCTGGGCAGCCATTTTAGGGTGACCCCTGAGGGCTCAGTAGCCCTTGCAATAGGATGCCCAGGTTCTGGATGGCTATTCCAAGACGGCATCCATGGGCTGCATAGCCATCAGCGCTTAGGGCCCTGGTAGCAAACTCAGCGTATGTCCCTCAAGTTACACACCCCTGGGGCAGGACGGGAAAACCCAGTCAGCCCCTGATCCAGAAACTATGCTTCTTAGGGACCTTGTCTGTGCCCATCAGAGCGGATCATTCCCAGAAAGGAAGGTCTGAGGGATTCTGACCCACCTTACCTACCGAATGAGACACCAGGGGCTTCCTCTGCGGCTCTGCCTCCTTAGGCCCCCCACCCCTGCTCATCAAGTCTGGAGGAGCCCTTGGGTGGGCCGCCTGACCGAACAGCCAGGACTTGGTTTGTCAGAGCGGTGGCCCAGTTCCAAGGGAAGGGCTAAAGTGGGTCACTCGGATTCTTCCCTGGGAGCACAATGAGGTCAAGTCGTGTTGGAAGAGCAAGAAATCTCCAGAGTTTCTGGGTGCCCCTGAGCCGCTCAAGATGTACAGTGGAGGTCAGGAGGCTGAATGTATTTCTGACTCTGGCCAGACCCCCCTCTCTCCTTTTCTCTCTCTTTCTTCCTCTCTCCTTCCTCCCTACCTCCTTCTCTCTTTCCCACTTTTTTAAGTAATTGAATATTTGAGTATTAGAGCAACACAAGAGGTCTTTTTTTTTTAATCAAGAAGTTTGGCTACATAATCATTAAGATGCCCTGTAGTTTAATAGTAATAATAAAGTGAATAGTAATTGACAGGGGAAAGATTGCAGTGAATAAAGTGTCCGTGGCCTTCATATGGAAAAAGTAGTCACAAATCAATAAGAAACACTGAACCCCAATAGGTAAGTGAGCAAAGGATTTACACAGAAATGTCACAGAATGCTGGCTAATGAAATCTTTCTAAGTGCAACCTTGTTGGAATTAGGAGATATATAAAATACAAACAAGATTGAATGTGTTTCTTATCAAGTTAGCACAGATTTCTTCCTCCAAAAAAGATTTTAAAAGGTATGTGAGGGAGTTCCCAATGTGGCACGACGGGATCAGCAGTATCTCTGCAGCGCCAAGACGCAGGTTCGATCCCCAGCCTGGCACAGTAGGTTAAAGAATCCCGTGTTGCCACAGCCATGGCAGAGGTCACAACTGAAGCTCGGATCCGATTTCTGGTTCAGGAAACTCCATATGCCACAGAACGGCAAAAAAAAAAAAAAAGTGTGTGAGAACATAATGAAATATGATTTTCCCTCCCCCCATCAGTTATTTGAGCAGCTCCTACAAGGAGGCACCATGCTAGGTCCTGAGAAAGTTTCCACTGTAAAAAGCCAAAACATTTTATGGCCCTCAGCCTGGAGCGAATCCAGCTCAGTTCCCCTTCCCTCTGCTCTTTCTGCCTTTGTTCTTCCTTTTCTTTCCCCTTTTCTGTTTCCTTCCCTCTCTGACTCCCTCTCCTGCCTGGATGAGCTCTCTCTCTCTCTCTCTCTCTTTCTCTCTTCCTCCCCTCTCCCTCCAGCCCTCCAGGCCATCGCCAAGTCCCTTCTAAGTCATCTATCTCTCCACGCCCAGTTCCGCCCCCTTTGCCAGCTGTGCGCTGGCAGGTGGGTTTTGCCTCCGTGACCACCAGTGGGTATGACGCAGAGAGCAGTGTCTGATGCCCGTCAGGTCACCGCTGGCACTTTCCAGCAAGCGTCAGTACTGAAGCCCCGTCCCACCCCCACCTCCCATTTGACCTCACAATTTGGGGAAAGGGTGGCCTTCAAAAGTCCTGGGAACAAGCCTCTCCACTGCAGTGCTTTCACCTTGGTGGGCCTTGATAGTTTCCCCGGAGCGACAATTAGGTTCAACTTGAAGCAAAGCTAATCTGCAAAAACAAAATTATTTTTCCACCCAGAATCAATCAGCAAAATGATTTTCCTTGTGTTTGCCAAAGAGTCTGCCACAGGGAGCTGATTTTTTTTTTAAACTTTTGAGTTTTCATTTTAAATGTAAAGTTCTACAAAGGCGTTCAGAATGAGCCTACAGCTCCCAGAAATTTGGCGGCCTATTTGCAGAGTCCATCTTTTTAACTGGTTTTATGAAGTTGCTACAGGCATAAAGCCACAGCCAGTCTATGTCCTTGAAAAATCCCTGTTTCGATTGTTTTTTAAATTCCTTTGCCAGGAAAGGGTCTGGAAAGGGATTTAAGGCCACCCCTATGAGTCTCAATGAGCTCGTAGATCTCGCAGGAACCGGGGTGTGTAAGATTCTGCCAGTGGGACCCTGACAAGTGTTAGGGACTCTCATGGGATTTTAGAAGCACTGACAATCCCAGGAGCACCTTCATGTGATGGTCATAGCTGTGGAAGAGGTAGCCTCTGAGATTCCCCCACACCCTCCCCACCCCACTGCCAAGAATCCATCTGCACTGCCACTCTTCCTCCAGCGCAGGGCTGCAGGCCAGGCACAGCTGGCTTGAGCACCTTGATCAAGCCACTCCTGCATGCCCAGGGGGAATCTGCCCAAAAGCCAGAGGAGGTACCCCCAAGCTGCTACCTTTTCCCCCAGAAATTTTCAGAATCCTCCTTCTGGCTTCAGGTTTCCAGCATCTCTTACCTGAGAAAGTCTCTCACCCTGCAAGGACTTTGATTATTGTCTTTCCTTGTTACCAGAAAGATGTGACATTGTCAGGGGTAGGGGATACTCTGAGAGTCTCCTGGAGTCCTTTGCTGCTTTTCTTTCTGTCCCTTTAGCTCCCATTTTCTGTTCTGTTTGCCTCTCTCCTCACAGACAAGGCTGAGAATCCCGGCAAGTTTTAGATTAAGCTGACTGTTTTAGGAAAAGGTTCCTGCAAGTCTGTCCGGTTCCTTTGTAGGCCTGCAGGTTCTTTAACCTCTCCGTGCCTCCCTTTCTCCGTCAAGGGGAGACACTTGACCAGGAGTAATGACTGTAACAGCTTTCATTTACTTCATCTTTGCAACAACCTCACCCAGGAAATTGTTTTATCATTCCCTTTTTGGACATGAGGAAATTGAAGCCAAAAGAGATTATGGAGGAAAGTGAGTCTAGCAAGTCTAGCAATCGAGAAGTTCCCATTGGGCTCAGCGGGTTAAGAACCTGACTAGTATCCATGAGGACTCAGGTTCAGTCCCTGGCCCGGATCAGTGGGTTAAGGATCCGGAGTTGCCGTGATCTGTGGTGTAGTTCACAGATGCTGTTCGGATGTGGCGTTGCTATAGCTGTTGTGTTTGCCCGCAGCCACAGCTCCAATTCAACCCCTAGCCTGGGAACTTCCATATGCCACAGGTGCAGCCCTAAAAAGAAGGGGGAACAAGTTTAGCAATCTAGAGCAAGTTTGAGTTCAACCCTCAAGTTCAGGATTGCTGCCCATCTCGCCGCCCTGAGCGTGGAGGCTTTCACAAGTCAGCAGAATGAGACTCGGCCGCCCAGCCAGCCTGGGTTCCTGGAGGCCCCCGCAGGGCCTGGACATCCAGAGGAAGGGGCATGAGTCTATTCCCTTCCTTGGTGAAAGGAATCTTGCTGTTCCCGCCTGTTGGGGTGGAGGCAAGGATTCTGCTGCAGTGCCGTGATTGTGGCCCCGTCTCGGATATGGGAACACTATCCCTGTGGTCCCCCCAGGGATGGGTCGAAGCTCTCCCCACAGTTTCCACCCCTCCTGCACCTCCCCCAGTCTGTGTGTGTGTGTGTGTGTGTGTGTGTGTGTGTGTGTGTCCTGCCCTATCTACTGCGTACCATGTCCGTGCCACCACCAGTAACACGCCATTTCATGAGTCATCCCACATGACGTCACGCTCTGTGCCCATGCATCCGAGTGGTCCACTGACATTTCTCAGCAGATGGCAGAGCGTGATCCTACCTTCACTGCCAAGAGTCCATCTGGGGCTGCCACCCCTCCCTGCAGGCAGGCCAGCACCGCTGGCGGAGCACCTTGATCAAGCCACTCCTGCGTGCTTCCAGCTGCCAGGAAGCCAAATGAAGGAGCCCCCAGGCTGCCACTTTTTAAATCCTCATCCTCAAAACAGCCCCTGGCTCTGAAGGCAATATTCTATGTGTGTGTAATGAGATGGAAAGAAGATTAGAGTGCAAGATACACAAACCTGGGTTTGAACCTAAGTGTGTTGCTTCCCGATTGTGAGTGAGACCTTGGGCAAGTCACTGTGGCTTTCTGGGCCTCAGTTTCTTCATCTGCAAAATGGACATGATGGTACCACCTTCCCACAGGCAGACGTAGGGAGTTTCCAAAGACTGAAGTCATCCGTCAAGTGGGGCAGAAATCACTCACTCAGAGATTCCTCAGTAACCCATAAAGGAGGAAGTTCCTGTAGTTGCTCAGTGGAAATGAACCCGACTAGTATCCATGAGGACGTGGGTTCAATCCCCGGCCCCATTCAGGGGATTAAGGATCTGGCATTGCCGTGAACCGTGGTGTAGGTCGCAGATGAGGCTCAGATGTGGCGTTGCTGTGGCTGTGACATAAGCCGGCAGCTGCAGCTCCAATTTAACCCCCAGCCTGGGAACTACCATGGGCTGCAGGTATGGCCCTAAAAAGACCAAAAAATAAAAAAAGTGGCAGGTAGAAATTTCTGTAGAGTATCTGCTTGGCCATAGGGCTTCCACTGTTCTAATGATGGTCAAGCTTCTTTCACCCTGATCCCTATTCCTGGTTGCAGAATTGTAATGAGGCTAAACCTGATGCCGAAGATGAGTTCCAGACACCGAGAACTTCCCCCAGGCCCACATTTTCACAAAGGAGTTGCCTTGAGAGTTGCCCATTAATTTCATCCCAAATTGGAACTCTTAACCTACCTCCCTCTCCTTTGTAATCTAGCGGCAAAGCCAAGGCCATAGCTACCGTGTATCAAGCATCAGAATCCCAGGGTCTGTTTTACAGATGAGGATAATAATTAAGGGCAGTAGTGGGGGTCCTGCCCAGGTCCCCCCAACTCCGAAGCTCACCCTCTTCGAGACATTCTAGGTTGTGGTTCACTGGGTTAAGAACCTGACATAGTGTCCATGAGGGTGTGGGTTTGATCCCTGACCTCACTCAGTGGATTAAGGACCCAGGGTTGCCACAAGCTGCAGACGCAGCTCAGATCCGTCGTTGCTGTGGCTGCGGCGTAGGCCGGCAGCTTCAGCTCCGATCCAGCCCCTAGCCTGGGAACTTCATTATGCTGCAGGTGCAGCCAAAAAAAAAAAAAAAAAAAAGACACTCTAAAACCTTCCAGCCCCAGAACTTCTGGAGAAAAGGTTTTTTCTCCAGCTCTTGGCAGTGAACTTCTGTGGCGATTTCGCCTTTGGTAATTGATGTCATTCTGGCTGTCCTGCTATTTGGAACTCTGGCATTCTTGGTGCTGCCGGGCAGTGCCGGGAGCCTGCCAAGGGCAGGGGACGGAACGGGGGTCTTCCAGTTGGAAGGATGGACACCATCCAGAGCCGCCACCAGCCTGAGGCGGCCCCTCCTGGCTCGCCGGGCGGGGCGGGAGCGCTCAGGTGTGCGTGTGTGTACGCGTGTGTTCTGTGTTCTTTCTTCTGAGGCCGCTTACGATCTGTCTCTCCCTCCGACGCCACCTTCACCAGGAGCAGTACACGGTAAAGTGCCTCTCTCCTCCCTCTCTCTCTCTCGTCGTTCTGTCCTGTTCTCTGTGCGCTGATGTAGCCACATTGGTTCTGGGCCTGTTTCTGTAGCCTCATGTCATTGCTACCGTCCTGTTGCTGGCTCCGAGGCCTTGACCACTGCCTCTCACCATGACTCACCGTTGGCCCAGCTCTTGGCAGAGAATATAAAGAGCATGGAGGCCGGGGCGGGGGGTGGCTGTCAGATATATTCTCTCCATGGTCTGATTTCATAGAGCAGATGAATGGGATGGGCAGTTATCAGAGGAGAGAGTGTCCAGCCTCCCATATGGGAGAAGGAGGAACAAACAACCAGGGCTTGGGCTTTAAGAAGAGGAGGTAACCCCCCTGGGAGCAGTTACACATTCAGCAAAAATGGTTCAGTTGTTTTCTCTGAGAATGCCTTGATCAAGCCATTCCTGCATGCTCAGGAGCCATACTGCCAGGAACACTCTCCTCTGTGTCTCAGTAAGCAGGATTGTTGGAGTTCCCATCATGGCTCAGCAGTTAGCAAACCCAACTAGCATCCATGAGGACGTGGGTTTGATCCCTGACCTCACTCACTGGTTTAAGGACCCAGTGTTGCCACAAGCTGTGGTGTAAGTTGAGGTGGTTGGATCTGGTGTTGTGGCTGTGGTGTAGGCCGGCAGCTGCAGCTCCAATTCAACCTCTAGCCTGGAAACTTCCATATGCTGCAGGTGCAGCCATTAAAAAAAAAGCAAATGTCATGTTTTTGTACCCGGCTGCCCAGACACATCCTGGTGTGTGTCGCTGGGGAAACGCTACTCATGAGCTAGAAGATAACTGTAGGGAGGGGTTTGCTAACTGGCCCCTAAAGAACTCTGATCTGATTCACTGGGTAAATCTTGAGATTACACAGCAGGTGCATGCTGGGGGTGGAGTTAAGAACCAAGATTAAAGGGGAAATGAACACGTAGTTTCTTTTCTTTCTTTTTTTTTTTTTGTCTTTTTGGGGCCACACCAAAAAGAGGTTCCCAGGCTAGGGGTCTAATCAGAGCTGTAGCCTCTGGCCTACACCACATCTGCGACCTACACCACAGCTCATGGCAACGCCGGATCCTTAACCCACTGAGCGAGGCCAGGGTTCGATCCCACAACCTCATGGTTGCTAGTTGGATTCATTTCCACTGCGCCACAATGGGAACTCCAAACATGTAGTTTCTTTTGCCTTTTGAGCAGTTTTCTGTCTAAAGACAGAAGCCAATGCTAGAAACAAAGGAGATTCTGAAACAGCACTGGGGTCTGGCAGCCCCTGGAGGTGGTCAGGGGAGGCTGTGGGATGAAGAAGCATTTACCTTGGGCTCTGCAGGTTGCGTAGCTCTGGGAATGGAGGCGTAGAGGGAAGGGCATTTCTAGCAGCAGGAACAGAAACGCAAGAGTGTGGCTGGCATTTGGGGGTGTGTAGGAATCTGGGAATGCAAAGGGCAAGGTAAGTTGGATCAGATTTTGAAAAGCCTTGAATGCTGAGCTAGGAGATTGCACTGCTAGGAATTCAGATGCCCCAGAAGGATCTGGAGTGGGAGAGTGACGGAGTATTGTTGGTTGGGGCCACTGTGTGCAAAACAAGATGGAAGAAGAAACGGGGAGTGGAGGAGGGGAAGGTGGGAGGCGGATAATGGGGGTCTGACCTATGATGGTGGCCAGGGACGGATGGTGGAGGTGTTGAGGAGGTGTTGACCCGTTGGGGGTGAGGATGGGGATGAGGATGGAGAACAGGAAGCTGAACGTGACGCTCAGCTTTCTACCGTGGGCAGCCTGGTGGTGGTGAATTCCATTCATCACAAGTCTTGGATGGGCGCCATGGTTGGCAGAGGGTGCCATGGCGTCTCCAGGGTCTGCAGTGCCCAGTAGACCCTGACTGGAGCTCTGTGTACCAGTCTGACAAAGATGGGCTGGAAGACCCTGAAAAAAGGAATCCATGGTCCCACAGTGGCATCTGACGACCTAGTTCCTTCTGCTCCCGTGGACTCAGGGAATACTGGGGCAGAGGAGGGGGGAGGGAGTCCTGGTTTAAGGGACACTTTGAGTATTTCCTGCATCCAGTTGGAAGAGGGGGCTGCTCAGGCCCAGCCAGGTGAGGGGGAGCCCTCAACAAACCCCGAGGCCAGGACCGCAGAAGGCCATCCACTCACCAGCTCTTGAGCCCAAATATCAGAGAGCTGGCTGCCCTTCTCTAGCAAGGGCAGGGCTATGCCAAGCTCACCCCAGATTCCTAAACCTGGAAGGTTGGGATCGCATGGGATCTGTGGGCCACCCACCACCCAGCCTGACCTTGGCCCCTCTCTTCCCTTCTCCTCATCCTAATATCCCTCCACAGTGGCAATAGCAAAGGAAAGGACATCAACACGATTAAGTCCCTCAGAGTCCTCCGGGTGCTTCGACCTCTTAAAACGATCAAGCGGTTGCCAAAGCTCAAGGTGAGATTGGGGTATGTGGGAGGTCTATCAGGGTTGCCGTGTACAGTTGAGCAGGTTGCACACTGCTCAAGGACACCCCGTTGAAAGGGATGCTGCTAACACCACAGCCATTATATGTGAATATAGTTATTACAACTACCTTCCAGTAGATGGCAGTAAAGCGAGTTAGTTGAACAAAATCTATTATGATACTTTTCCATTAGACGAAATGTCTCATGCAAAGTCAGGATCCGTTTTCCTAATTCCCGTGAAGGCATGATGTAGATAAAACAGGGCATAACCCTAATCTAAGAATAGGAAACTAGGTTTCTGGTCCTACATAATCTTCAACTCTTCACCCAGTTGTTCTAGGCTCAAGTATCTCCTGTTCCACAATAGCCTGAGCCAACATTTCCCAAGAGCTTGTCATTCGAAAAAAAAAAGGAAGTGGAACCCAATCATTTGAACACCCCTTTTCAATTTATGCTCCACCTAAAAGCTTATTATCTCTTATTTAATATTATCTCTTACTTAATATGTTTCTTTAAGTCAAGTCACTTTATTTTTTTACCTAAGTGGGATTTTTTTCTTAAAGGAAATGCTATGTCAGTGTTCTCATGTTGAAAAAGCAGAACACACCGTTAATAGAAGGTAAAACGAATTATCTGTTAAAAAAAATAACTGTTATTAAAATCTAACCAAAGGGGGAGTTCCCGTCGTGGCGCAGTGGTTAACGAATCCGGCTAGGAACCATGAGGTTGCGGGTTCGATCCCTGGCCTTGCTCAGTGGGTTAAGGATCCGGCGTTGCCGTGAGCTGTGGTGTAGGTTGCAGATGCGGCTCGGATCCCGCGTTGCTGTGGCTGCGGCGTAGGCCAGTGGCTACAGCTCCAATTGGACCCCTAGCCTGGGAACCTCCACATGCCGCGAGTGCGGCCCTAAAATGACAAAAAGCAAAAAAATAAAAATAAAATAAATAAATTTATAAAAAAAATAAATAAATAAAATAAAATAAAATCTAACCAAAGGGAGTTCCCATTGTGACTCAGCGGGTTACAAACCTGACTAGTATCCATGAGGATGCAGGTTTGATCTCTGGCCTCGCTCAGTGGGTTAAAGATCCAGCGTTGCTGTGACTGTGGTGTAGGCCGGCAGCTGCAGCTCCAGTTTGACCCCCAGTTTCGGAACTTACCTATCAGCCCTAAAAAGCAAAAAAAAAAAGGAAATATCGATGTTAGGTATTAACACAAAGGAAAACGCTGTCCTTCACTCAAAAGAACTGGAGCGGGAATAATTTTGCCACCATGCGATTCAGTGTTACTTGGTGTTGAGCTCCTGTAGGACCTAAAAGTTGGTCTGACGTCACTGGTGGTGTGGCGCCCCCCACCCCATGATTTAGGAAAGAATGATTCGAACACCCATCTTTCGTTGACAAATATTCGGAGAGGAACCGTGGCTGCCCTCTGGACGCCAAAGCAGGCTTGGGTTGAAATCAAACAGTGTATTCGTTTCAGTGGCCCTTCCCTGTTTTGTGGGTCACAGCCCCCTTTGAAAGCCCCACAAAAGCTATGCGCTCCCTCCCCCTGGGGAAAGCTGGCCAAGCTAGCGTGTAATTCCAGTGGGACGATCCTTAATGCCTGCTTGTATTTAGAACCCACTGTGATTAAAAGCAGAGCGCGGTGGAGTCCCGGCTGTGGCGCAGTGGGTTCACGATCTGCCTTGTCTCTGTGGAGGCGCAGAGTTGATCCCCAGCCCGGCACAGTGGGTTAAGGATCCAGCGTTGCTGGAGCTCCGGCTCAGATTTAATCCCTGGCCAAATACATCAAGAGTGGCAGGAGAAAAAAAAAAAAACAGAATGAGGTGGGGGATGTTCCAGGCTGGCTGGGATCCCTGCGTTTTCTGGGGGATGGTGGGTCCCATCTTACCCAGGGCAGAGTCTCCAGGGCACCTGAAGTCAACTTGCAAATCCAGACCGTCCCCAAGTGATCAGTGATCGAAAGGGAGGAGACCAGACCACTGCAGATGGTGGCGAAGGGAGTGACATGAGGCAGGGACGCAGCATGAATAGGAAATGATCTCTCCATCGAGGAACTTTCCTCTTGCCCTGAAGAGCCCATGAGCTTAACCTGGGAGAAGCTCGGAGAAGTGGCCCCATTTCCCAGGGGTTGAAATCGGGGGGTTTTGATGCATAGACACTCAGAATTGGGGGAGTTCCTATTGTGGCTCAGTGGTAACAAACCCGACTAGTAACCATGAGGATGCGGGTCCAGTCCCTGGCCTCGCTCAGTGGGTTGAGGATCCGGCATTGCCGTGAGCTGCGGTGTAGGTCGCAGACGCCGCTCGGACCCTGCGTGTCTGTGGCTGTGGTGCAGGCTGGTACCTGCAGCTCCGATTTAACCCCTAGCCTGGGAACTTCCACGTCCTACAGATAAAGCTAAAAAGAAAAAAACGAAAAGAAACTCAGAATTGGGTCCAGCCCCAACACTTACTTCTCCGAACCTGGCCTTGACCAGGGACCCTGGCTCTTGTGGGATTGATGACAGTGCGTCGGTGTGGGGGCTGCCTCTGATGCTGGAGGCGCGGCGGGTTCCCGGCCCCTCACGCCGCCTCTCCGCCCCCCAGGCTGTGTTCGACTGCGTGGTGAACTCCCTCAAGAACGTCTTCAACATCCTCATTGTCTACATGCTGTTCATGTTCATCTTTGCCGTGGTGGCCGTGCAGCTGTTCAAGGGCAAGTTTTTCCACTGTACTGATGAGTCCAAGGAGTTTGAGAAAGACTGTCGGTGAGGGTCGACTCTCCCAGGGGTCCCCATCGGGGCTGACAGGTGGTGGCGGGGAGGAGGGGGCAGAAGTACCAGTCCCTTGGGCTTAGAAACAGGTGCTGGAGTTCCCTGGTGGCCTAGCAGTTGAGGATCCAGCACTCTGTCACTGCCGTGACTCAGATTCGATCCCTGCTCTGGGAGCTCCTGCGTGCCTCGGGCAAGGCCCAAAAAAGAAAACTGAGTTGTTGGCATTGGGGGTGACCTCCTTGCAGCCAAGCTTGGTTCTGAAAAGAAAAACAAGTTTTGGCATGGGGGTCTCTGCCCCGTGGCTGCAGGATGACTGAGTCAGAGCTGCTGTGTTTGGGGGGCATTTATCGTGTGCCAGGCCCCTTTGAAACTCTGTATGTGTACCATCTCTTTCCACTTTACTGCCCGTCCCTCCACACCCCCAGCAGCCTCTGCGGCCTCCTGGCTGGTCTCCCTCCGGCCTCTTTCATCCAGTTACCGCCCATTTTTGACACAACAGCCAGAACGAATCTTTTTCGGTGGCCTCCTCTGCCAGGTGGGGGATAGCAGTACACATCTAGGTGCCCTTGTATGAAACCTTTACAGGCGAATGTGTTTCAAAACTCAGAATATTTTGAGGTTTTTTCTTTTTTTTTGAAATGTCGTGTGGTGCACGTCCCACAAAGGACATCACACCCTCAGCTAGTCAAGGCAGCCCTGGGAGCAAACGGGGTATTTCTGCCAGGAAACGCACAACTCTTTGCACCAGATGGGACAAATAGCAAGTCCAAAGAGCCTGGCATCCAGTGGGGTCAGGCTTTGTTGCCAAACGAATTAGAGCAGAGATGAGCAAACTTTGTCGAGGGCCAGACAGTAAATATCTTTGACCTTAAATATACTTTCCTGTTGCAACCAGTGTAACTCAAAAGCAGCCGCAGACGATGGGTAAAGGAATGATTGCTCTGGTTAACCTTTCTTTCTGAAAACTAAACCTTTCTTTCTTTCTTTCTTTCTTTCTTCCTTTCTTTCGTCTTTTGTTGTTTTAGGGCCATACCCACAGCATGTGGAGGTTCCCAGCCTAGGAGTCTAATCGGAGCTACAGCTGCCAGTCTACACCACAGCCACAGCAACACGGGATCTGAGCCGTGTCTGTGACCTACACCACAGCTCACGGCAACGCCCCATCCTTAACCCACTGAGCGAGGTCAGGGATCGAACCCGCAACCTCATGGTTCCTAGTCGAATTCTTTTCTGCTGAGCCATTAACGGGAACTCCCTAAAACTTTCTTTCTTTTTTCTTTCTTTCTTTTTTTTTTTTAATGGCCACACCCTTGGCCTGTAGAAGTTTCTAGTTCAGGAACACTGGTCTGTGACGGTGCTGGATTCTTTAATCCACTGCAAGGGACTGGGATCGAAACTGCGCCTCCACAGTGACGCAAGCCTCTTCATTCAGATGCTTAACACACTCTGCCACAGCAGGAACTCCTGGAAGTGAAAATTTGAATGTCGTATCATTTTTACCTGTCAGGAACAAATTCTTTCAATTTGGTTTCAATCATTTAAAAACGCAAATAAGGCATTCCTGTTGTAGCTCAGTGGGTTAAGAACCCGACTTGTATCCATGAGGATGCAGGTTCAATCCCTGGCCTCACTCAGTAGGTTAGGGACCAGCGTTGCTGTGAGATGAAGCATAGATCACAGATGGGGCTTGGAACTGGCCTTGCTGTGGCTGTGGTGTAGGCCGGCAGCTGCAGCTCCGATTCGACCCCTAGCCTGGGAGCTTCCATATGCCCCAGGTGCGGTCCTAAAAAGAAAAAGGAAATTTAAATAAATAAATAAAAATGTAAATGACCATTCTTAGCTGATGGGCCACGCAGAGTCAGGTCCAGATTTGGTCGACAGGCTGGAACTTGCCAACTGCTGGGTGATGGAAAAAAAAGTTTGGGAGTTCCCTTCGTGGCTCAGTGGTTAACTAATCCGACTAAGAACCATGAGGTTGCGGGTTCAGTCTCCAGCCTTGCTCAGTGGGTTAAGGATCCGGCGTTGCCGTGAGCTATGGTGTAGGTCGCAGACATGGCTCGGATCCCGCATTGCTGCGCCTATGGCGAAGGCTGGCGGCTACAGCTCCTGTTAGACTCTAGCCTGGGAACCTCCATATGCCGCGGGTGCGACTCTAGATAAAAAAAGGCAAAAAGACAAAAAAAAAGTTTGGTTTTTCAAAGCTTTCTAGATACTGGAGTTGTGGGTAAGAGATTTTGGACCTGAAGTCCCCCGTCTTTGGGTCATCCTCACAGTGGAAAGTTCAGGACTCGGTCCGGGAGAGTGCTGAGCCTGTCACTAGCCAAGCGCTGAGTGATGCTTTATCACTAACGTAAAGGGTCACCGTGCAGCCAGGGGCAGCCTGCTGTTACACCCGTGGCTGTTTCCTGGAACCGGAGGGATCCCAGGCGTCTGGCTAGGAGTCTGGGGCTAAAGCTTGTTTCCTACCCTGAGGAGGAGCAGCATCTGCCCCCCTGTCCTGATGAAGCAAGAAATGGACTTGTCTCCTTTCCTGCTTTTAATTCCCCTCCCAAGCCACAGGTCCCCACCCTCGGGACCAGAGATATTCACATTGGAAGAGGGCACTAGATTCTGAGTCAGCGCTCCAAAAAAATTAATAAAAAGAGGAGTTCCCTTGTGACTCAGTAGGTTAAGGACCTGGTGCTGTCACTGCAGGGGTTCTGGTGGCTGCTGTGGTGCAGGTTCGAGCCTTGGCCTAGGAACTTCCGTATGCTGCAGGTGCCAAAAAAAAAAAAAAAAGCCAACAACCATAAGAAAAAATAATTGGACTCATGCAAAGTCCCCTGGTGGTCTAGTGGTTAGGATTTGAAGCTTTCACCCATGCAGCCCGGGTTCGATCCCTGGTCTGGGAACTGAAATCCCACTTCAAGCCACTGCAGGCCACGGCCAAAAATAAAAGGCTGGCCTGAGTCAGCTCACCCACCAGACATGGCAGCACCCTTGGATTTGTCCCCAGGTGGATGCCCACACACTCCAGGAGAAAACGGGGGTGTGGGAGTTCCCTTCGTGGCTCAGTGGTTAACGAATCCGACTAGGAACCGTGAGGTTGCAGGTTTGATCCCTGGCCTTGCTCAGTGGGTTAAGGATCCGGCGTTGCCGTGAGCTGTGGTGTAGGTTGCAGACGTGGCTCGGATCCCGCGTTGCTCTGGCTGTGGTGAAGGCCGGCAGCTACAGCTCCTCTTAGACCCCTAGCCTGGGAACCTCCATATGCCACAGGTGCGGCTCTACGTAAAAGGCAAAAAGACAAAAAAAAGAAAGAAAGAAAGAAAACGGGGGTGTGGCTGCTCTCCAGGCTGAGCGTGGACTGGTGGGCGCCTCCTCCTCCTCCCCCTGCACCTCGCTGGAGGCCAACGACAGGTGTCCCTCGGTGGCCTCACGGTCCGCATTTTCTGTGGCAGCGGCAAGTACCTCCTCTATGAGAAGAACGAGGTGAAGGCGAGGGACCGAGAGTGGAAGAAGTATGAGTTCCATTACGACAATGTGCTGTGGGCCCTGCTGACCCTCTTCACCGTGTCCACCGGAGAGGGCTGGCCACAGTAAGTGGCCCCGTCCGGGAGCCCCAGGGAGCTCCCGTTGGGGGCGGGGGGTGGGCAGGGAGCGGGAGAGGAAAGGGTCTGTGAGCCCAGCGCTGAGAAAGGTTCTAGGAGAGGAGGGGTTCGCCCCTGGCTTGCAGAAGTGGGGACAATGCCGGATGCCAGACGAGCTGTCACCAGAGCAGCAGCTGCCACATGTGGTTGGGCTTCTAGGGGCGGAAATGCAGCCGTCACGTGGCTCAAGAGCCCCCGAGCGCTGAAGGGCACTGTGTTCCCAGAACAGGCACTGTTTCTAATTTACAGAAAGGCTGCACGTACACCTTTAACCCTTCCTGTGCTGGCGACCCCAAACCTCCAAGGGGGTGGGGGTGGGGCGGCGAGCTTGGGGTGTGGGGAGCGTGGCGTTTTCCAAGTCCGTCTGACCACAGGACCGTTCTCTCCCAGACCGGGGTGAGACGGGTGTGGCCAACCCGTGCGTGTCCAGAATGTAAATTTTGGGAGCAGTTCCCTGGTGTCTCAGTGGGTTAAGGACCTGGCCTTGTTGCTGCTGTGACTCTGGTGGCCAGGGTCTGATGTGGCCAGGGTCTGATCCCGGGCCTGGGAACTTCCCCATGCCATAGGCGTGGCCAAAAAAAAAAGTGCCTTCAAAATTTAAATTTTTGATATTTTGTTCATCGTGGATTTTGGACATTTCTTTTGATTTTTTTTAAAACACTGCAGTAAGTACTAAATGCCATTTATCTCAGTTACTGGTGGGTTTGACACACCCTTCATTCGTGCCCCAGGCAGATGCCTCTTTCTCTCCAGCCTCGTCCTCCTCCTTCCCAGAGGTCTCGGCTGAATTCAAGCTGAAGATTTGGTAGATTCCAGTGTGTGCCTTCAGCATCGTCACCTCCCTCCCTCGATCCTATCCCTCGAGCCCTTCTCCCCTCACCCACGCACACCTCATTACCCACCCATGCGGGGCTAGTACTAGCCCATAAGGTACCCTCTGAGCAAATTTTTAAAGATGCTCCTTCTTCAACAGACTTCACCTCCATCTGTCAGAAGGGCATTGCAATCTACTTAATGATCTTGCCCAAAGAAGGCACTTTACGGCCACCTGCCAAAAAGCTGTCATCATAAATACACAAATCTATCGTGTCTAGTATGAACAGAGCCTTAGACACAGAGCCCTGGAGCAGTGCTTGACCTGTGCAACTGTCCAGAGCAGCCGTGTACACACTCGCTCCCTCGTTAGACCTCCTCGGCTCCCAGCACTGCCTGTGCCTAAACTACCACCCCCCACGCACGCACACATACACAGACACCTGCCTCCACGACCCACTGTTGACTCCCATTCATGACTACAAACCTGGTTGCAACCCCAACGTGGCCACGTCTAAGGGGGTAATCTTCAGAAAATCGGTTTAAATTGCTGAACTCAGTTTCTTGGTGTGCAAAACGGAGCCAGTGATGACGTCCATAAGAGGGTTGCTGGGAAAATAGAGTTGACCATCATTTCCAGCACAAAGTAGGCCCTCGATACAGGACAGAAGGAGTAACTGGCAGCGTCATCCACACCCTGCACAGGCGAAGGAGGTGGGAAGGTCACGGCTTCATAGAGTAACTGCAGTGACCAGAGTCAGGAAAAGTGACTGCTCTGAATTTCTTTTCTGTTCCCTCCTAATAACCCTCCCTTCCTGCCTCACTTTCCCCCTCTCCCTACCCCGGTCCTCACAGGGTCCTCAAGCACTCTGTGGATGCCACCTTTGAGAACCAGGGTCCCAGCCCTGGGTACCGCATGGAGATGTCCATCTTCTATGTCGTCTACTTTGTGGTGTTCCCCTTCTTCTTCGTCAATATCTTTGTGGCCTTGATCATCATCACCTTCCAGGAGCAGGGGGACAAGATGATGGAGGAATACAGCCTGGAGAAAAATGAGGTACCACTTCCCAGTTGCACTCCCATTTAAAAAACTGATGCTCCACCACCACCACCACCCACACACACACAGACACAGTCACCGGCTTCTGGGGCAATCTGGGGAGGAAAAAGCAGCATTCTCCAAGCAAAATCCAGCCTGCAGGGAGAGCAGCCCTTCATTGGGGTTTCCAGAGGAAGGCACATCAAAGAGAAGCTATATGTGTCAGTCAGTGTGATGTAGGTTATGATGCAGTAACAAGCATCCCTCACATCTTGGTGCCAGATATTGACAAAGGAATTGGACTGCATGTCCAGATGGTTCTGCTCCATGTCACCTTTATTCCAGTCCCCCTCTGAGATGCTTCACCTAAAAAAGAGAACAGCAAGCCATGGTCCAGCTCTGGTGGCTTGTGCCCAGAAGTGACATGTCACTTTTCACATTTCGTTAGCCAGAGTTAGTCACATCCGTGTCTGATGTCAGTGGAATGGGGAAGTATAATCTCCCCAGGGAGGGGTGGTGAATATTTACGAATGAAAATCCAATTCACCAGAGAGTATAGGCATGACCTTTTGTCCTTCTAGAATCATCCAAGCTAAGACTAAATAACCACCATTCCTCCTAGTCTCCCTCCCTCAAAGAGAAGGAGAAGCAAAGTATTTGGTAAGAAAGAATGGTTAGGGAGTTCCCTTGTGGCATAGTGGTTAAGGACTCAGTGTTGTTATTGCTGTGGCTCAGGTTTGATCCCTGGACCCAGAACCTCTGCATGCTGCAAGTGCGGTCAGTACACACACACACACAGACACACACACACAACAGGAGTTTCCACTGTGGCATAGTGGGTTAAGAAACCAACTGCAGAGGCTCAGGTCGCTGTGGAGGCGTGGGTTTGATCCTTGGCCCAGCACAAGGGTTAAAGGATCCAGCGTTGCCACAGCTATGGCTCAGATTCAGTCCTGGCCCAGAAACTTTCATATGCCACAGGTGCAGCCATAAAAAAGTGTGCGTGTGTATGTGTGTGTGTGTGTGTGTGTGTGTGTGTGAATGACACAAATGAACATACCTATGAAATAGAAACAGACTCTCAGAGAACAGACCTGCCAAAGGGGAGGGGGGTAGAGGAGGGATGGGCTGGGAGTTTAGAATTAGCAGAGGCGAACTATTGTATATATAGGATGGATAAATAAGGTCCTGCCTTATAACTCAGGGAACTTTATTCAGTATCCCATGATAAACCCTAATGGGAAAGAATATGAAGATTTGTATCTATATACATATATATATTTGAATCACTTCGCTGTACAGTAGAAATTAACAAAACGTTGTAAATCAGCCACATTTCAATACAACTTTTTTAAAAGAAAGAAAGAAGAACAAGAAGTATCCCTGTGCTGCAGCAGGTTAAGGATCCAGCCTTGCCACAGCTGTGGCATGGGCCACAAACTATGGTGCACTTTTGATCCCTGGCCCAGGAGCTTCCACATGCTGCTGGCGCAGCCAGAAAGAAAGAATGGTTAGGCCTCAAAGTCAGATTCCGGTTGAAATTTGAGTTTTGCCCACTTGGCGGCTGTGCCACCTCAGGCAAGTGGCTTAACCTCTCTGAGCCTTTATTCTCCTCATCTGCGAAATGAGGCACTTGATGGCACCCCCCACCCATGTTTGCTAAGGGGATTCATTGAGCCAGTGAGGGAGTGTGAGCACGGGCTCTGGCAGGTAGTGTCTTCTCAAGGAGCTGTAGCTGTCAGGAGAGGCGGACATTGAAGCAGACGCGCGTGCTGTGTGGAGTGAGAGCTGTGTGGGGTGAGATGGGGGTGCTGGGTGTCCGGCCGCCTCTTCCCTGCCTCCAGCCCCCACTACTGAGCTCTCTCCCGCAGAGGGCCTGCATCGACTTCGCCATCAGCGCCAAACCCCTGACCCGACACATGCCCCAGAACAAGCAGAGCTTCCAGTACCGCATGTGGCAGTTCGTGGTGTCCCCGCCTTTCGAGTACACCATCATGGCCATGATCGCCCTCAACACCATCGTGCTCATGATGAAGGTAAGCCCCCCCGCCCCCGCGGCACCATTTAACCCCCACCCCTCCTCTGCCCCACGAACCCACCCTCCCCTAGCAAAATAGAACCTGCTACTCAGGTTTCCCAGACAGACCCCACTCTGTGTCACCGCCGAGCCTTTGCTCCGCTGTACCCCCTGCCTGACACACGGTTCCCGCAACTCTGCCTGGCCTGCTCCTGCAGAGCCCTTCCTCCAGGAAGCCTTCCCTGGCCTCCCAGAACCACATGAGGTCTTTGCAAGCATCCTATTGTCTCGTATGTCAACACCTCAGGGTCAGGGAGTTCCCGCTATGGCTCAGTGGGTTAAGAGCCTGACTAGTATCCATGAGGATGTGGGTTCAATCCATGGCCTCACTCAGTGGGTTAAGGATCCACTGTTGCCACGAAGCTGCAATGTAAGTCACAGATGTGGCTCGGATCCTGCGTGGCTGTGGCTGTGGTATAGGTCAGCTCTGCAGCACGGATTTGACTCCTAGCCCGGGAACTTTCATATGCTGCAGGTGCAGCCCTAGAAAGAAAAAAAAAAGATATCAGTGTCGGGTTACCCGACAGTCTAGGCCACCTGCCTCTGAGCTCTGAGGGGCCAGACAAATCTCGATCACCCCTGAATTTCTGGGGTTCAGAAAGGGCCTGGCTCAGAGGGAACAAGAGTGCCCTTGATAAACGTTTGATGAGTGAAATGAGGAAAAGGACAGATAAGGCCCTTGGGACGACTGGGGCCTTGGAGCCCCTTCATGGTGAAAAGACAGAACCTTTTACCTGGTTGGTTTGGAGACCAGAGGCCTGAATTTGAGCCCAACTCTGCCCTTGAACTCACCACGTAACCTTACACAAGTGACCGGTGACATCTCATCTCAGGGCCTCGGTTTCCCTGTCAGTGAAATGAGAACGAGAATAATAGCGCAGTGCCTTCTTGGCCGGCGAAGAGGAAGTTCCTGCAGAAATGTTAGCGCTTTTCCCAGTGCTTCAAAACACTCAATACGTTTTGCTGTTGATTTTTTGAATTAGCAAAAAAAAAAAAAAAAGAAGACCAGCATCAGTGCCTGTGCTCACCTGCAAACCCATCTCCATCAGCAAGTCCCTCTGTCTCTTCATCGCTGGGATTAGGAAGAGTGTCGAGCAGACAGAGGAGAGCCGGGTGACCAGCACAGTGCTTCTCAAACTGCTCACAGATCCTCTGGGCCTTTTGTTCAAATGCAGATTCCTGGTTCATCCGGTCTGGGTGGGCCTGGGACTCTGCATTTATAACCAGCATCCCGGTGATGCTGAGGCAGCAGGTCCCTAGACCACATCCCCAGTGTCCAGGCTCCTGCGAACACCCCGGTCTCCAACACCCAGTTACCCACTTGGAATATTTTGCTCTGTTTGCTTCATCTGTGTTTTTCCTCATTTTTTTTTTTTAATTGAGGTGAAATTCACATACAGTACAGTTAACCCTTTTAAAGTGGACAATTGGGCGACGTTGAGTACATTCACCATGTCTGCCACCACCGCCCCGTCTGTTTGCAGAACATTTCCCTAAGAGGGAATCCATCCCCGTCACCAACCAGCCCCCTACAGCCCCCCCCGCCCCTCCCCCAGCCCCCCACAGCCCGCTCGCCCCTCCCCCCACCGAACCACTGATCTGCTTTCTGTCTCCGTGGATTTACCTACTTTGGACAATTCATCTATTGTTTAAAGTCTTTTAAATGACAGACACCACAGTGTTTCACCTCTAAGTGCTTCAGGATGCATTTCTAATACATCAGAACATTCTCCTATGTGTTTTGATGCTTGACAAGTTTAGTGACAAGTCTCTAAGATCCGTATTGAATTGTCCCCCGAATGCCTTTTACAGTGTCTTGTCTTTTCAGCCAAGATCCTGGTGGCTCCACATGGCCTCCAGTTTTTGCCTTTTCCGTCTGAGACAGTTTCAGTTTCTGTCCCCCACCCACACCGCCGCCACCACCACCATTTTGCCCCCTGCCCTAAACTTTTTTTTTTTTTGTCTTTTTGCCTTTATGTAGAGCCGCACCCGTGGCATATGGAGGTTCCCAGGCTAGGGGTCTAACAGGAGCTGTAGCCGCCGGCCTACACCACAGCCACAGCAACGCGGGATCCGAGCCGCGTCTGCAACCTACACCACAGCTCACGGCAACGCTGGATCCTTAACCCACTGAGCAAGGCCAGGGATCGAACCTGCAACCTCATGGTTCTTAGTCGGATTCGTTAACCACTGAGCCACGAAGGGAACCCCTGCCCTAAACTTTTTGAGGAAACCAGATGAGTTGAATGAAAACCGCCCCACCTCTGGGTTCCTTGCTCCCCTCCCTCTGCTGGATTTCCTGCAACCTGGCCATTAGCTGTAAAGGTTGTCGCTTCAAATCTGATTAAGTCGTTTGGGCGAGAGTCATAAGGAGTCAGAAGAGCGGTTACCTCGGGGGTGGCTTATCGCCTGGAAAGGGGTGCAAGAAAATTGAAGCGGGGAGGGTTGCTGGATACGTTTTAAATCTTGATCCAGGAAGTGGTCTCACAGGAGAGTTAACAGAGAATTTACAAAGATCGGATGGGGGAAAAAGAAAAAAGGAAAGAAAAGCAAAGAAACTACTGCGGAGACGATGCTGTCAGTATCCTCCTCCCTCGTCTCCGAAGCCCCAGCACACCGGCTGCCCCAGGGTCTGGGCTGCTAAGACAAGGCTCGAGGAAGTTTCTGTTTGGGTAGTTCCCTTGTGGCTCAGTGGGTTAAGGATCTGTTGCTGTCACTGCAGCGGCTCGGGGGGCTGCTGTGACATGGGTTCGATCCCTGGCCTGGGAACTTCCCCCAAAAAAGTTTAGCCCAGCCCGTGAACAGATTTCTGGGGCCCAGGGTGGCTCCACAGGACAGCAGGCAAGCCGGGAAGCCAAATCCTGCCCATGCTGGGGAAAAAGCAGCCCCGAAGCCCCCTCCCGGCTCCCCATCACTGTGTCCACCAACGCCACCACTCTTCCTGCTTCCTCCCCTAGTTCTACGGGGCCTCTGTGGCTTATGAAAACGCCCTGAGAGTATTCAACATCGTCTTCACCTCCCTCTTCTCCCTGGAGTGTCTGCTCAAAGTCATGGCTTTCGGGATTCTGGTAAGTCCAGCCTTGGGGCTAGAGCTGTGGGTGAGCTCCGGGAAAGCCTGGACAGGCACTGGGTGCTGGGTGGTGGTTTCCTCACCTGGCCCCTCTGGCCCCAACCCCAGTGGTGACTTGAGCATCCCTGCATCGCTCAGAGATTCCACTTAGGTGTTCTCGACCTGCCAAGTACACAAAACTTTGTGCCGGACGCCTATGTGTGATTACATGACGCACCGGGAGGGAGTAATTATTCATTTTGGAGGTAAGGAAACTCAGATCGAGACAGGCCAAGTCCACAGCATTCAAACTGCTCTGGTCACAATCCACAGTAAGAAATACAGCTTGGGAGTTCCCACTGTGGCACACGGGGGCCGCCAGCATCTTGGGAGTGCTGGGACTCAGGTTCGATCCCCGGACAGGGAGTTGTAGGTTGAGGACCCGTGATGCTGCAGCTGCAGCTTGGGTCGAGACTGCAGCTCGGATCTGATCCCTGGCCCAGTAATTCCATATGCCACAGGGAGGCCGAAAATGAAAAAGAAAAGAAATACAGTTTGCAGTGAGCCCAGTACAGAGACTTACAGACAAAATGAATTTGTCGCAGAATCCATAGCTACCCTTAGCACGTGCCCTAGACTCTTGATTCCATGTCCCTTTTTTATTTTTCTTTATTTATTTATTTATTTATTTGCTTTTTAGGGCTGCACCTGGAGGTTCCCAGGCTAGGGGTCGAATCGGAGCTACAGCTGCTGGCCTACATCACAGCCACAGCCACAGCAACGCCAGATCTGAGCCGCATCTGCGACCTACACCACAGCTCATGGCAACGTTAACCCACTGAGCAAGGCCAGGGATCGAACCCGCAACCTCATGGTTCCTAAACAGATTCGTTAACCACTACACCACAACGAGAACTCCCCCATGTCCCTTTTTTAAAAATACTACAGTTCCTGGGAGTTCCCATTGTGGCTCAGCGGCTTAAGAACCCCACGTGGTGTCCATGAAGATGCGGGTTCAATCCCTGGCCTCACTCAGTGAGTTTAGGATCCAGCGTTGCCACAAGCTGCGGTGTAGGTTGCAGATGCAGCTCGGATTCCACCTCTAGCCTGGGAACTTCCCTATGCCACAGGCGCAGCCCTAAAAAGACAAAAAAAAAAAAAAATACAGTTCATGACCCACTGACTTGATTTCAACTCTCATTAACGCAAGTGGTCTTAACCTGAGACCCACTGACCACCCCCCCGAAGGGGATCTGTGGATGGCGGGTGGGGTGAGGGGGCCCATGAAGTGAGACATGAAAAAATCACATCGTTGTTTTTCAGCAGCCGCTAACTGGACTTTAGCTTTTCCTTCCATCGGTTAAGGTAGACAGGGAACCCCCACAGGATCACCGGTGTGATCCGTGTCACTGATAAAGATCAGGTCCCCTGTTGCTGCATCCCAGAGCTTGCACCTGCGGTCAGCCCTCTGGGTCCGCACGTTCTCTGCATCCAAGGAGCCGACCAGTTCAGTTGGCGGCTGGTTGAATCTGCAGACTCAGAACCCGCGGGTACAGACGCCTTGCTGTAAAGGACTTGAGGATAACACTTAGCCCAGCCCTCTGAGGAGAGCGACCTGCAGCCCCTCGGGTCTGTAGCGGCTCTGGGGTCAGCAGACGGAGGCCGAATTCTCCCCTCGGCTTTCGGAGGTGGCACAAGGTGTTGGCTTTGGCACCTGAGAGATTTTGATTCAGATCATCTCCAGACTGTGTCACTTCATCTCTCCTCCACCGCCAGGAAGGCCAACCCTCTGCTCCACCCCCCCCCCACCCCCGCCCCCAGGAGAGCACTTGCAAACCCCAGATGCAGAGAATGTGGGTCTGGAGAGTGAGGGTGAAGCCTGGTGGGTAGTGAGCGCTCAGTTAATGCCAGGAAGGGTTACAGTAAACCTCGTCTCAGAGTTCCTGTTGTGGCTCAGTGGTAACGAACCTGTCTAGCATCCATGAGGACGCAGATTCCATCCCTGGCCTCGCTCAGTGGGTTAAGGCATTGCCGTAAGCTGTGATGTAAGTCTCAGATGCTGCTCGGATCCCGCGTGGCTGTGGGTGTGGTGTAGGCCAGCAGCTGCAGCTCTGATTCGACCCCTAGCCTGGGAACTTCCACATGCCTTGGGCGAGGCCTCAAAAGACCAAAAAAAAAAAAAAAAAAAGTGTTATTGAGCAGGTTCCCAATTTGGGCAAGTGGGGTGCAGTTCCACGGAGGGCCTCTGGGCGGCAGCAGAGAGCACATCAGCCGTCCCACCCAGGTAGGGGAGCTGGGGTATTTGTCCTTCAGAGCTCATCAGCTCATCAGCCATAGTCAGGAGCTGCTCCAAGAAGAGCTAATTCCCCAACAAACAGGCAGCTAGGGAAAACCCCTGGACAGAGTAACAAAGGTACACAGTCAAAATATAAGTAGGGGCCCAGGAGCACCTACTAAAATACCAAGAAGTGCGGGGGGAACCTGAATCCCTTTCAGACAATCGTAAAACAACTCCCATCTATTGAGCAAACCTCACACCCAATGACTCACATTCATTAACAGATTGTTGTTATACCCTTATCTTCCAGAAGAGGGCCCTGAGGCCTAAGCAGTGCAACTCAAAGGACATGTGATTCATACACACTAAAAAAAAAAAAAAAAAATTGATCAGGTTGATCAGGAGTTCCTGTTGTGGCTCAGGGAGTTAAGAGCCCAACACAGTCTCCATGAGGATGAGGGTTCGATCTCTGACTTTGCTCGGGGGATTAAGGATCCAGCACTGCTGCAAGCTGCAGTGTAGGCTGCAGATGCAGCTTGGATCTGGCATGGCTGTGGCTGTGGTGTAGGCCAGCAGCTGCAGCTCCAATTCGATCTCTAGCCTGGGAACTTCTATATGCTGCAGGTGCAGCCCTAAAAAGAAAAATGAATTTCGATCCTAGGAAACACAGCTCCAAAATCTGAGTCTTTCTCTGTGAAGCAGAGCAGCTACCGCAGTGGCGGATGCTCAGGAGAGAAGCTGACCGCTCTGAATAGGGCCCAAGCCCCGACCTGGCCTCTGCTTTTGGGAGGATGCTCGGAAGGCCTGTGTTTAGCAGGGGTCCCACTGAGCCTTGAGGGAGGGGCCGTCTATTTGAACCAGACCCTTAGATCCCAGCAGGGGGGCTACTCATTGTGGGCTCAGTGTGAAATAGTTCAGTATTGTAACAAGATGCCGTATACCTGTGCGTTCCATTTGGGCCAGAACCCAGCCCAGTCAGGACAGATCAAGTTAAGCTGCGATAACAAACAACCCCCACATCTCAGTGGTTCCAGTCAGCAAAGGGTTTGTTGAAACTCCAGTGGGGGGGCGCTGATTGCCTCTGCTTTACTCAGAGACACAGGCTCTCAGAGCACGTTACTGGTCACCAGGCCTAGAATTAAGCAAGTCCTGTGCTGGCCCGGAAATGAATCACCTTGCCTCTGTTCACAACTAGACACACAACCTTGTCTGACACAAGGGGGCCAGGAAGTACAGCCTGGCCCGGAAGGCCTCTGGACACTGTCCGCCTTCTCCAGATTAGGAAATGGAAGCACAGAGATTAAGTCACTGACCCACGGCCACACAGCTGGACAGTCACAGAGCTGGGATATGAACCCAGAAGCCTGTCTCCTAGCAAATGTGCTATAAGCACAGTCTGGATTCAGTAGGGTCCTGTCCATAGACTCTGGACTCGCCCAGACCTGGGTTCAAATCCTGACTCTTCACCTGCACGCTGCCTGAGGTGAGCCACTTTGCTCTCTGAGCTTGAATAAAATGGGTGATAAATCCTCCTTCTGAGGATCTTCAGGAGGATCCCAGTGACGTCATTTATGAAGCCCTTGGAACTGTTGGAGGAACAGGGCGCAGCCCAGAGGGGCAGCCCTCCCTCCCTCCTCCAGGTAGAGCTGAAGCGGGCACCAGAAGGCCCCCCTCTGGGGCCACGCAAGCCGCCGTGAGAAGGCCGGGGGCGGACCTCAGGGAGGGGGCACTCAGAGCAGATGATACTGAGCAGCCGGCGCAGCAACGTTTTGCGCTTTGATTGATCGTAACTGTCCCGGGCTCTCAGGCCGGGCTGCAGCTGTGCCCCTGACGGACCTGGGGGCCAGCCGTGGAGTCCCACGTTGGCATCTCTGTCTTATGGGTCCCCCTTCTAGAATTATTTCCGCGATGCCTGGAACATCTTCGACTTTGTGACTGTTCTGGGCAGCATCACGGACATCCTTGTGACCGAGTTTGGGGTAAGTTTCCCGCCGGCTTCTTCCGGGCAGTTCCTGGCTGGGCTGGGAGGGGCGAGGAGGAGCTCGTCGAGAGGCAGGGGGTCCTGCCAGCCGCAGCTGGCTCAGGCCAGTCACTTGACTGTGACAGAGAGGGAGAAGCGGGGTCCCCAGGAGCAAGGGCAGCCCCGCGGGAGGGCGATGCGGAGAGATGGGGCCAGGGCCGCAGCGTGAGCTTCCCTTCATCTTGACTGCTGACTTGGGAACAAATAATATGATGAACTCATTGAGAAAATGGAGACGCTGAAAGGATCCTGAAGCTGAGCCCCACCTCTAAACATCCCCCAGTGTTCAGGGCCCAGAGGGAACCAGCCTCAAGTTCGTTCTGCTTGAACTAATCACTTTCTGACCCATGGGCAGGAGGGAGCGTGGCCCTTGGGCAAATTGAGGGGGGGCATTTCTAGGGCTTTAGGAGGGTCCGCTGGGCATCTGTGTTCCTCTGTCCCCAGGCCCAGGAGGTTCCCAGCCGGGGCGGGGGAGAGGGTCTCTGGACCTCGCTGTGTCTCTGGCCACAGAATCCTTCCCCCTTCAGGAAGACTCAAGGTGCCCGAACCCCTCCTTGGCCATTTGCCAGCGAGCCCAAGCTTAAGGGCCCTTGGGAGGCTGGGGGGTGCGGCGTGGGAGACCCCAACAGGGGAAGAGAAGGGCAGAGAGCATCAGAGCCAAGGGCCAGGGGTGGTATCCACCTTGTCACAGTAGCGGTAAAAATATTAATAGCTGGCCAGGACGACACCTTCGCGGCGTGCCAGGCACTGTGCCAAGCGTTTTACGTAGGTTAGCTCGTGGTACAAGGTCAGGGGCTCGGCATATAAGTGAATTCCTTCATAGGGTTCAGCTGAAGGGACTCGAAAGCAGAGCAGGCTAGGGGGTGGGGGGAGCACCCAGCGTGGGCCACTCGCCCTGGTGCCGAAGTGGGGAGAGATTCTGAGCTGGAGTCCGAGAGGGGCCTCCTGGTGGGAGCTGTGGAGGTGAAGGGGGAGACCCCCGCCAGACATGGGGCCAGAGCGGGCACGGAGCGCCTGGAGAGAAATACCACCGCTTTTCCCTCGTCTCACCCTCTCTGAATCCTCCTGGTGACTCGCACTGGCCAAGCCCGGCCAGAAAGGAGCCAGGAAGCTAGAGAGCCAGGGCGGCGCTCAGAACAGGCAGAGAAGAGCAGGGCATAGGTCCGGGTGGAGGAGGGTGTTGACCCGTTTCACAGGAAGACCGATGCTCCACACTCGGGGAAAATCGGGGACTTGCCTGAGGTCATGCAGCCAGAACTGGGGACTCCTGCGGGCACACCGGGGTTCCCTGGGGTGTCCCCAACTGGGCCCCCAGCAGAAGGGGATCAGTTGGCCCACTGTCTATCCTAAAAGTGTTGCAGGACCGGGGAGCTACACAGAAGAGGGGGCCGTGCTCCGACGCATCCCCTAGCACCCCTCCAAGTGGCATCCTGGCCACAGTTCTTTGCCTTCAGCTCCAGTGAACCGCAAGTTCCCCTGCTTTCTGCTGCTGTCTCACCCTGACACCCTCCTCTAGAGAGGTCATGCCCAGCTACGGGCTGTCCCCACTGGGCGGTCCCCACGGGGCCACTGGGCCCTGGCAGAGAGAACCAGAGCCTAGACCTCATCTTCTGTCCTAAGTTTCTAAGAGGTCTGGAGCTTCTCCTGGCGGTCACAACATCTTGTCATCCAGCTGAAGATAGGGACAGCCAATGTCCCTCTAGGTCAAGAGGTTGGAAGGGGTGGAGTTCCCATCGTGGCTCAGTGCTTAATGAACCCAACTAGTATCCATGAGGACACGGGTTTGATCCCAGCCCCGGTCAGTGGGTTAAGGATCCGGCATTGCCGTGAGCTGTGGTGTAGGTCACAGATGTGGCTTGGATCCGGCGTTGCTGTGGCTGTGGTGTAGGCCAGCAGCTATAGCTCTGATTCGACCCCTGGCCTGGGAACCTCCATATGCCACGGGTGTGGCCCTAAAAAGACAAAACATAAATTAAAAATTAAAAAAAATTTTTTTTAATTAAAAAAGAGGTTGAAAGTGGTGTCTCACTACCCAGTCGGGCAGGTGGGGAAGTTAATTGAAGCTCTGGTTGCCAGTAAGAGATCTGTAGAACTGGGAGTTCTCCCGTGGCATAGCGTGTTAAGGACTCAGTGTTGTCATTGCTGTGGTGCAGGTTCGATCCCTGGCCTGAGCAGCTTCCACATGCTGGCCAAAAAAAAAAAAAAGAAAAAGGGAGAGAGATCTGCAGAACTGGACTCCAACTGCTTGTTCTCATGGCTGCAAGATACGGGAGGACAGGAGGATGGGGCACAAGGTCCAATTCAGAGCCATCAGGACTATTGCAGTAGACAAACGGCCCTCCCTTCAGGCTCTTTGACCTTGGGTAACTTGTGTTACCCTTTCTCATCCTGTATTTGGGACTAACCTTCGTAACCACCCTCATCAGATCCTTGAAAGCCTCACATTCATTCAGGCATTCATACGAGCATGCATTAAGCACCTGCTGTTTGCCGGGCATTGTTGAGGTGCTGGGGGACAGAGCAGTGAACAGTGCAGAACAGACATGAATGCCTGCAGCCATAGGACTGACATCCACGGAGGGAGGTGGCAGCTTGGAACAAGTCAGAGCAACCAGCGGAAAGCGCTTGGCACAGAACCTGCCAGGAGTTAGATAGTTCACGTGTGGCGCTTGTTGCTGCTATTGCTGCTGTTACTGTGAACGTCCTTGGGTTTGCAGTCTGTTAGGCAGCCCTCCGGCCCTGAGTGGTAATCATTTCGGGGGAAGAATAGAGGGTGGACATTTGGACACTTTTAGGATGATAAACTCCCCACCTGGAGTTGAGGGAGGCCCGCCCTGCCAGGCAAGGGGCCCCCAGCAGCCCCTTTCTGCCTCCCAGGTAAGCCCCCTAGGTCTGAGGCCAGAGCTCAGCCAGGCTGAGGCAGGGGAGCCGGACCGCCGAGAGGGCAAGTCCCCAGGGTTTCGGGGGGGAGAGGGCGTGAGGCCCAGTGGGCCTCAGCGGCCCCCCGCCCGAGTGGCTGGGGTGACATGGGTTTGCCCTGCGTGCGATGGATAATGACTGTGTTTCTTGTCTTGTCTCTTTTCATGCCTGCTCTTTAAACTGTATATTGGCACAACGCCGTCTGAAAAAACTCATCCAATCAAAATGCACTATGAAATTCATTTGTTCATCCATGACGTGGTCTGTGTGTTCATACACCAATGACTATCTCCCAACCCGCCACCACCGCCACCCCCACTCCCCGCCCGGGAACCGAAACCCATTGGTTTTTTGGCACTGGTTACAAATCAACCTAAAAAAATGCTGAACACGCCTCCCCAACTGCCCCCTGCCCGCCCGCTCCCCCTCCATCTTCAACATCTGCATCTAGAATCCGGTTGGTCTTACTTCTTTCTGAAGTCTAAATGCCTTACATTAACTGTGAACGCATCTTCTCGCATCAGCATTGCATGGCATGCCCTGCGCTTCCTGAACGCGGATCGCCTGATGCGCCTTACGACGCCTTTCCTCCTCCTGTCCCGCCCCCTCCAGCCCCCTCGCCCTCCCCCACCTGTTAGTCTCTTCAGACCCTCTCAGTCTCCCCCTCCCTCCTTGTTCTCCAGCAGTCCCCCTTCCTCTGGATTTTACTGGGTTCTGAATTGGGGTTTCCCGTTCGCATCTTCTGCAGAGAAAAGGATGGGTGACCCGCCCCCATGCAGCGCCTCCAACAGGACGAGGGATGGGGACCCTCCCACCCCATTCCTTATACCCAGCCTTGGACCCGGAGTCCTCAGGCACTCTCTCACCATCCCTGTCCCTGGCTCCACGGAGCCCGGACCCCGGGAAACCTCCACCAGTCCGTCACCTGTTTCCAAGCCCATGAGTTCTTTGGCTTGACCAGCAGCGATGTCAGTCTCCATGTCTGATGGTGGAGGGCAGAGCGCCGCTCAAAGACCATCATGGCTGGGGGACTCAGGAGGACCAGGACTCAGGTCTGGCTGCCTCCAGGGGAACCGGCCGGCTGACGCCCTCTCCTGGAGCCCCGACTGATCTGCACGTGCTCCTGTCCCCACCAGACACACAGTCGCTGCACACAAACGCTCTCTCCTCTTTCCTGTTTAGTCTGTGACTCTTGTTCCTTCTTTCTCTCTCTGTTTCCCTTTCTCTTTTCGGTTCTTGCCGTCTCCCTCTCTTGATCACACACGTGCACATGCACACACACACATGCACACACAATCTCTCCCACCTGTTACATCCATCCACCTTGCACACCCACACCACGGATGCACTGTTTCTGTCTCTGCCTCTCCCCACTTATTCGGCTGCCTGCACTTCTCTCTCGGCTAAATCCTACCTGCCGCAGCCCTTTCCCTACTCTCCCCTGAGCCCCTTTGAGGGACCCCCATTGGCATCTTGGCACCAGGTTCTTCCTCTGCTAGAGCCATACACAGGCACTCATCCACCAGACATTTAACGAGCCCCAATTCGGTGCCACAGAGGGAGGGTTAGGCAGACGTGGGCACCATCCCTGTCCACCCCCACTCCCATCGCCTACAGTCAGGGAGGCAGGCATTGGTCATATAATCCCTGAAACCCACTGAAAATTGTAAATGTGTAGCAAGCCAAAGAATGATCAGTGTTAATAAGGTTGGAGAGGGGAGAAAGGGACATTTGAGGCCCGAGGTAGCATATGCAAAGGCCCTGGGGCAGGTCAAAGCACTTGGAGATCAAGGTCTGCAAGTGAGAGGGTGTGTCTGGAGCAAAGAGCAGAGGAAGGCTAACTCAGAGAAAGTGAAGAAGGCAGAAGGGTCAAGCCCCTGATGCCTGGTGGAAGCCCGAGGAGGCATGATGGGAAGTGCATTTAGGTCAGGCCCTGCGGCTGCAGAATAGGAAGCAGCTGGGGGAGGGGTGGGCGGGGCTAGCCTGGAAGTGAGTGCCAGGAATCCCAGCAAGGGATGACAGTGGTGGAGGAGGCAGAGAGCAGTGTCGGGGACTGACCGCCTGAGTGAGCAAGGGGGCCTCTCTTGGAGACCTGGAGATGAGTTGGGTCTGGGCAGCAGGGAGCAAGGTGCCTGGAGGACTTGAGTCTGGCCAGAAGGGGGAGGTGGCAGTTAGCGAACGCCAGGAAAGGGCCAGGTAGGGCACAGTGGGCTTGAAGTGCCTTTAAGGGCAGCCCAGAAGAAGTCAGTAACCAGGTAGTTATGCGACCTGGAGCTTAGAGACAAGCTCTGGGCTGGAGGTGGGGCCTGCAAGTGGCAGGATTTCTCTGGAGCCCTCGGGTGAGTGGTTCCCTTGTCCTTCCGAGCGCTCGCACCTCTGAACACAGCAAGCCTTCCGGGGCCCGCGTCCCTCCTCCTCCCCCTAGAACCGGGAAGCCCTGGGCAGGGTTGGAAGGGAGAACGGCTGTTTCTTCCCAGCTGTGGACAAATAGATGGAAGCTAGGAAGTCAGAAGTCCTATGAGCACTTGATGGTCAAGTGCCGACCCAGGAGGAGGTGGAGCAATGAAGGAAGGCAGACTAGAACCTTCCCCTGTGTTGTCGCCCAGACCTCTTTCCTCCCCCACCTCCCCCCGCGTGTCTCCTTCCTCCTCGATTTCAAGAAGTGCGGCATGCTCTGGGCACGCGTCTCCCTGCAAAGTCCCTCTTGCTTCTCCTGCATGGTGGCTGCTCCCACCCCACCCCCGCTCAGCCCAGAGCCCCCAGAGGCTGTTCCGGGGCCCGCCTGCCTCTGCACGCATTCCCATGTTATGACCAGCCCCGCGAAGGGATGGCTTGTACTCTGGGGATGGATGGGAGGGGACTGAGGACACCCAGGACATCGGCCCTGTCCTCAGATGGAGCTGGGTGGCCAGGCAAGGCTGGGAGTCAGGTCAACAGGGCGCAGAGGGTGATTCTCAGTCAAGCTGGGTTTGGGGTTTTCTTTGAGATACTGGAGTCATTCTCACAGTGGTTGGCCCCGTGCGGTCGGGGTAGGACCCCCCCACCCCCCATCCCAAAGGCCTAGGGGCCAACTGATGTGTTCCAGAGGGCCTCGATTTTTGCCAGCAAACCCAGAGGCCTCTTGCCAACCACAGAAACCCCCTGGGTGCCCATCTCTGCCTCTCAGCTCTCAGGCCAGAGCTGGCCAGGTCCGGTGCTGGGAAGCCCTCAGGGACCGCTGAATACGATGTTCACGTTAATTCATTGTCCAGACCTTTGAAACTGGAGCAAGGCGCTGTGACTCTTGGGGCAACCCGTATGATCGCTCCCGTGCCATCTGCGGGGTGAGGGCTAGGCCACTTTAAATGTCGTCACAGGGCCTATGTCTAGGGCTTCTCCAAGTCCCATTGAGCAGAGTCCGATTAAAGTCCCCTGGCCTCCAACCCACTGATCAGTGGTGGTTTCTGTGCCTGCCCGAAGCAGGGGTCTCAAACTCACACGCCTCCCAGGGCCAAGCAGAAGCCATAAGCCAGGAAACCATTTCCCTCTCTAGAATGTGGGAACCTGGGCAAGCAGGCGGACCCATGGCCCGCTCCAAGGCGGGCAGCCCCATCTGAGCCCCACCTGCCACCCGCGGAAGCAGCCTCAGGGTTGCCAGAAAGCCAGATTTGGGGGCAAGATCTGACTTTTAAACACTGGCAACTGTTTTTAATTTTTAAAAGAAAACTGCTCAGGGAGATCCTTTTGTGGCTCAATGGGTTAAGAACCCGACTAGTATTCATGAGGATGTGGGTTCGATCCCTGGCCTCACCCAGCGGGTTAAGGATCCAGCGTTGCTGCCGGCTGCTGCGTAGGTGACAGATGCAGCTCGGATCCAGTGTTGCCGTGGTGTAGGCCCGCAGTTGCAGCTCTGATGCAGCCCCTAGCCTGGGAACTTCCATATGCTTCAAGTGTGGCCCTAAAAAGGCAAAGAAAAGAAGGAAAAACTGCTCAGGCCCAAGGAAATAGTTCCCTTGGCCAGACTTGGGCCGGTCGTGACTTCCGGCCTCCTGCGACTCACCAGCGCCCCCTAGGCCCCAGCGGGCAAGCGCCTGGACAGTCACAGTAAGACCCACCGTCTCCAAGGCTGTCTCCCGACCCTCACCCCACCCCGACCTGGGGTTCTCCTGGCTTGGGCGGGAGGAGATGGAGGCAGTGACCGGACAGGGGGCCTTGGCGCAGAGGCACTATGCACCCAGGGAGGTCCTGGGGGCAGGGACAGCCCCACCTCCTGGCCCCCAGCACCGGCCCCTCGGTGGGCCTGGGCTGATGGCGAGCTCACCCACCCACGGGCGCTGCGTACTTCCTGCTTCCCGCAGGCCTGGGCCCGTGCTACTCCACCCAGCCCCAGAAGCTGAGAAGCCATCCCTGAGGGGGGAGAGGGCCCCAAATGCATCTTCTCCGACTCAGCGGGCAGCGAGGACTCGCCCTGCAGCCGAACAGCCCCAGCTCCCTCCCATCCTCCCCACTCCCGCTCGCCAAGGGGGTAAGAAAAGATGCTCTTCCGCTTCTCCGATTGGCTCAAGCCGCTGCTCCTCTTGGCCGTGGGGTGAGGTCAGGGCGGGCAGGAGCGGGTGGGCAGCTCGGCAGGGCAGGGCAGGGTGCCCGGTGAGTCCTAAGACAGATGCATTTCTGGCCCGGAGCGTAACATGCCCTGGGAACCCGCACATGTCCACCGGGTCTGAGCGTGCTGGCTGCCCCCCACCCCCACCCCGCCCCGGTGTTTGTGCATCGTACCCGTGTGATGGATTCGGCAACTTGATCCGCTTGTGTCCTATCGTCTCAGTGCATTTGGTTGTTGGGAGAAACAAAAACCATCTCGATTTTTTTCCTGATTGGATGATTCGGATGTATTTTCTTTTCCTTGTTTTTTGGTTATTTCTTCCCCTCCCCACCCACCCCCATTCCTTTCTCTTCCTTTTTCTTTCCTTTTCCCACTGCAGGGGTGGGGGGGGGGCTGGCAGGGAGGGTTTATGCTTTTGAGTTGAGGCCTTTTCCTCCCTTTCTCCGCCCCCGCCCCCCCTTCGTTTTTTTCAAGTTTTTTTTCCCTCCGCACCATTGCATTAATAGTGCTTTCTCTCCTCTCCCTCCTTATTTGGGGTCTGGCTTGCTTTTTCCTGTTGGTTGGCTTCATTTAGGGGCCTCTGTGAGTGATGACAGCTCTGAGCCCCCAAGGGGGTGGTGGATAGTCACCCCTCTCTCTCCGTCTCCCCAGAATAACTTCATCAACCTGAGCTTCCTCCGCCTCTTCCGAGCTGCCCGCCTCATCAAACTCCTCCGTCAGGGTTATACCATCCGAATTCTTCTCTGGACCTTCGTGCAGTCCTTCAAGGTGAGCCTCACCCCTGCCTCCAGCCCAGGGCTGAGAGGAGAAATTAGTATTCCCTCCACTGCCGCCTGCTCTGGTTGAATCCAGAAATCAGGTGGCGATCCCTCTATGGTACACCTTCCTAAGAATATGTTATTCGTAAGGCTTTTGTCTAACTTCTGGCCCCTAGTGTGTCTTGAGAGCTCTAAGGGTCACCTACCAGAGCCACCAAAGATGCCCGCCATCTCTGGCACCACTCTGGCACAGCATGTGGCCACCCAACCCAGTGGGGTGGAGCGCTGGGAAGAATGAGGAAAACAGTGCAGGGAGGGGGTCCCCAGCAGAATTTTTTCACTGCCTTCCTTCCCACCAGGCCCTGCCATATGTCTGTCTGCTGATTGCCATGCTTTTCTTCATCTACGCCATCATCGGGATGCAGGTGAGTACCGGTCCCCCTGCGACTCTCAGACCCCTCCCAGGGAGGGCCCCTGCCCTCAGGTGGGGGTGGGTCAAGGCAGCGCGGCTCAGCGAGGCAGCCCTGAAGGCTGAGTGGAGTTTTCCTGGAACCGCTGGAGGGACACGGCCACCCCTAGTCATCACCGTCCAATTCCCAGGTGTTTGGCAACATCGGCATCGACGTGGAGGACGAGGACAGCGATGAGGACGAGTTCCAAATCACTGAACACAATAACTTCCGGACCTTCTTCCAGGCCCTCATGCTTCTCTTCCGGTGAGAAGGGGGCGTGCCTTCATCCCTCTCTTCCGGTGGTGGGCGTGTCCTCTTCCTTCTCTTCGGGGGCGGGTTGCACCTTACACCTTGGGTTCCAGTAAGGTTTGGGGTGGGAATAGAGGACACTGGGATCCTGGCAGGGCAGGAACTGAAGGCCCTGGGATGCAAAGATGACGGCATTATCTCAGTGAATCCTCCAGACCATCCTGTCAAGGGATTCTTGGCAACTACACCTGACAAGGATGAGGAAACAGGCTCTAGACTCTTTTTGGAGCAGAGGTTCCCAGGCTAGGGGTCTAATCAGAGCTACAGCTGCCAGCCTACACCACAGCCACAGCAACGCCAGATCCAAGCCGCATCTGCAACCTACACCACAGCTCATGGCAATGCCGGATCCTTAACCCACTGAGAGGGATCGAACCCACAAACCTCATGGCTTCTAGTCGGATTCGTTGACCACTGCACCACGACCGGAACTCCAGGCTCTAGACTTTTGAATGAACTCTGAAGCTTGATACTTAAGCCTGGCTGCACCTGCATTTATTCATCAGATGTTTACTGAGCACCTGTTGTGCCAGGCACTGCTGTAAATACTGAGAACAAAGCAGGGACAACGTTCTGTCCCCTCTGGATGCTTATATTCCTGTGGAGGAGACAATCAATAATCGAATTATGGAGGATACTAAGAGATAAAATTCAAGATTAAGAGGGGCGTAGAGGCACAAACGAACAAATAGTGTATGATCCCACTTACATGAGATAACCTAAAATGGGGCGAATTCTAAGAGAAAATAAAATGGAGTCAAGAGTTCCCGGGTGGCTCAGTGGGTTAAGATCTGGCAGTGCCATTGCTGTGGCCTCCGGTTCGATCCCTGGCCCCGGAACTTCTGCGTGCCGTGGAGCACAGCCAAAAGCAAGTGGAATCAATATTGTCAGGGGCTGGGAGAAGGGAGAAGGAGTACTAATTGTTTAATAGGGCACAAATTTTCAGCTTGGGATGATGGAAAGGATCCGAAGGTGGGTAGCGGTGATGGTTGCACGGCTCTGAAAATGTGTTTATTGCCACTGAATCATACACTTAAAATTACAAGTTTTAGGTATATTTTGTCACACTAAAGTTTTTTTCTCAGCTAACAACAACTGAGAAAAAGCAGCGGAGGGCTGATAGGTCATGCTTCCCTTGAAGAGGTGATATTTGAGAAAAATAGATAAGAGGGTGAGCCCTGGGGGTAACTGAGGAAGGGCAGGCCAGGCGGGGGGAACAGCAAGTGCAAAGGCCCTGAGGCAGGAGCGTGTCACTACTGTGTTTGAGGACAGCGAGGAACCCAGTGTGCTTGGAGCAGGGGAACCTAAGAGGAAAGAAATAAAAAAGGATAATCAGCTGGAGAGGGGAAGCTTTTAAAACGTATCTAGGGAGTTCCCGTCCTGGCTCAGTGGAAACGAATCTGACTAGGAACCATGAGGTTGCGGGTTCGATCCCTGGCATCTCTCAGTGGGTTAAGGATCCGGCATTGCCGTGAGCTGTGGTGTAGGTTGCAGACACGGCTTGGATCCTGTGTTGCTGTGGCTGTGGCGTAGGCCAGCCGCTACAGCTCCCATTTGACCCCTGGCCTGGGAATCCAATTAGATCCCTAGCCTGGGAACGCCCATATGCCTAAAAATAAATAAATAAAGCAAACAAATGAAAAAGGAGTTCCCGTCATGGCTCAGCAGTTGGCGAACCCAACCAGCATCCATGAGGATGTGGGTTCAATCCCTGGCCTTGCTCAGTGGGTTAAGGATCCGGCGTTGCCGTGAGCTGTTGTGTGGGTCGCAGACGCGGCTCGGATCCCGCGTTGCTGTGGCTGTGGCGAAGGCAGGCAGCTACAGCTCCTGTTAGACCCCCTAGCCTGGGAACCTCCATATGCCTCCAAGACCAAAATTTAAAAAAAATTAAAAAAAAAAAAAAGAAACATACCTAAGTCCCCAGACTGGTTCAGTCCAAGTCTGTAGGAGTGGGGCTCTGACATCAACATTTTTAAAAAGCACTCCCGGAGTTCCCGCTGTGGCACAACGGGATAGCTGGGATGCAGGTGCAGTCTCTGGCCTGGCACAGTGGGTTAAGGATCCTGTATTGCCGCAGCTTCAGCTTAGATCACAGTCTGATCCCTGGCCCGGGAACTCCATGTGCCTTGGGGCAGCCCCGAAAGAAAAATAAAGACTAAAAACTAAATAGCAATAATAATAAAAAGCACTCCCCACAGGCTTTAATGTCCTGAGAAGCATCCTCTTTGAGCTCCAAGAGGAAAAACGGTGATTTCCCTGGGGCTCGGACCCGCACCAGTTCCAGCGCTCTGCCTCTGCGGGGGGTGTTGATGTCCAGGGCTGGGTCCTCAGGTCCCTGATGCCACCTCTGTGTCCTCAGGAGTGCCACCGGGGAGGCCTGGCACAACATCATGCTTTCCTGCCTCAGCGGGAAACCGTGTGATAAGAACTCTGGCATCCTGACTCATGAGTGCGGCAACGAATTCGCTTATTTTTACTTCGTTTCCTTCATCTTCCTCTGCTCATTTCTGGTGAGTCTGCGGGCACACGTGGATGGGGCCCCCCAGACCTGGCTCCCTCTCGGGGTGTGGACTTTTCTCGAGAACGTGGTTGAGCTGCAGGCTTGCTCCCTCTGAGGCTGCCCTGAGCCAGCGGGGCTTAGGTTAACCAGGACCTGTCACTCTCAGCCCTGCTGACATGTGGGGCCAGATCATCGTCTGTGGTGGGAGTCATCCTGTGCGTGCTAGAGTGTTTGACAGCATCCCTGGCCTTGATCCGCTAGGAGCACGTGCCCTGCCACCCCCCCAGTGGTGACAATAAAAACGTCCCCAAGGAGTTCCCGCTGTGGTACAGCAGGTTAAGAATCCGACTACAGCGGCTTGAGTCACTGCAGAGGCAAAAATCCCAGGCCCAGAGCAGCGGATCCAGCAGTGGCGTAGGTGCAGCTTCGGCTCAGATTCAGTCCCTGGCTCGGGAACTTCCATAAGCCGCAGGTGCAGCCATAAAAATATAGTCTCCAGACATCAACAGATGTTCCCTCGGGGAGGGAGCAAAATCTCCCCCATTTGCGACCCACTGGGTCTGCTGAGAGAGAAAGCTCAGAGCTGGTCCCAGGACCCATCCAATTGAGCTGTGGAAGCTCCCCGCCTGCCCACTGAGAGCTGGGTGCCTTCTTCTGTACAATCAGGAGGCGGGAAAAAAGTCAGCCGTGTGAACATTCCCTGGGGGCTGGAGGGCTTTGCAAAAAATAATCAAAAGGGGAAGTTCCCATTGTGGCTTAGCGGGTTAAGAACCCGACTAGTTTCCACGAGGATGCGGGTTTGATCCTTGGCCTCGCTCAGTGGGTTAAGGATCTGGCGTTGCCTCGAGCTGTGGCTTAGTTGACAGATTCAGCTCGGATCTGGCATTGCCTTGGCTGTGGCCAGACCAGCACGCTGCAGCTGTGGCATAGGTTGCAGCTGCAGCTTGGATTCAGTCTCTAGCCCAGGAACTTCCATAATCTGTGGGTGTGGCCCTAAAAAGAAAAAAAAAATTCAGTCCAGTGGGTCTTCACTAGTAAAAGATAAATTTGCCCCAAGGAGGAATCTTGTAGGACCCGAGAACGTAAAACATTGCAAGACTGAAACCAGGAACTAGTAAGAAAATATAAATCAGGAACCAGCAACCTCCATACTGCTCTCTCTTTCTCTCTCATTCTCTCCCTGGGGCCCCGTTTCTGCAAACCTTTTTTGTTCTCTGCTCTTCCTGGAGCACCCAGAGCATAGTCGGAAGCACAGAAACTGTCCAGGTATTTCAACCAGAGCGAATTTAACGTAGGGATTGGCTACCCAGGGTTGAAAAAGCAAACAGAGAACAATGAAGTTTGCTTTTTCAACCCTGATTGGGATTGAAAAAGCAGGGATTGCCAGCTGCAGGGAGGCTAGGGCCAGGATATTAAAAGGAAAAGAACGAGTTCCCTTGTGGCACAGCAGGTTAAGGATCAGGCCTTGTGACTGCTGTGGCTCAGGTCGCTGCTGTGGCACAGGTTTGATCCCTGGCCCAGGAACTTCCGCACGCTGGGAGCATGACCAAAAAATAAAAAAGGCAAAGGCAAAGATGATGTTACCAACCAACTCCACTGCAGCTGGCACCTCTGAAGGGAGTGCTGGCACCCTAGCTGTCACTGCCCCCGGGCAACTGCAGACTGTTTGCTGTGGCCACTGTAACCAAGTTCCACAAATTTAGTGGCTTAAGACAAAAATGTATCCTCCCACAGATCTGGAGGCTAGAAGTCTGGTCAGGGTGGGGGCAGGGCCGCGCTTTCCCCAGAGCGTCTGGGGGAGGATCCTGGCCCCTTCCTGCTTCTGGGGGCCGCAGGCGTTCCTTGGCTTGTGGTCGCGTCGCTCCAGTAGATGCCTCCATCCCATCACATGGGCTTCTCGCTGTGTGTCTGTGTCCACATTTCCCTCTTACGAGGACAGCAGTCACATCTTTATATTAATTTTTTTTTGCATTATCTAGAGCCACACCCGTGGCATATGGAGGTTCCCAGGCTAGGGGTCTAACAGGAGCTGTAGCTGCCGGCCTTCGCCACAGCCACGTGGGATCTGAGCCGCGTCTGTGACCTACACCACAGCTCATGGCAATGCCAGATCCTTAGCCCACTGAGCGGGGCCAGGGATCGAACTCACAACCTCATGGTTCCTAGTCGGATTCATTAACCACTGAGCCATGACGGGAACTCCTAATTTTTTAAGCGTAGTTGATTTACAATGTTATGGCAGTTTCTGCTGTACAGCAGAGTGACCCAGTCATGCATATATACATACATTCTTTTTCTTACATTACCTTTGATCATGTTCTCTTCCAAGAGACTCAAAGTAGTTCCCTGTGCTCTACAGTAGAAACTCATTGCTTATCCATTCTAAATGGAATAGTTTGCATCTACTAACCCCAAACTCCCAGTCCATCCCACTCCCTCTCCCCTCCCGCTTGGCAACCACAAATCTGTTCTCTATGTCTGTGAGTCTATTTCTGTTTTAGAGATAGATTCATTTGTGCCATATTTTAGATTCCACATATGAGTGATATCATATGGTATTTGTCTTTCTCTTTCTGACTTGCTTCACATAGTGTGATGATCTCTGGTTGCATCCATGTTGCTGCAAATGGTATTACTTCGTCTTTTTTATGGCTGAGTAGTATTCCGTTGTATACACGTACTATATCTTCTTAGTCCATTCTTCTGTCAATGGACATTTAGGAGGACAGCCATCCTATTAAATTTAGGATGAATGAACACCTGATCCAGAATGACCTCATCTTAACTTGATGACATGCACAAAGACCCTTTGTCCAAATAAAGGCATATTCACTGGCACTGCGGGACAGGATGTGAACACGTCTTTTGAGGGAACACAGTTCAGCGCACAACACAGACCCGCATGGGAAGCAGGAGGAGTCTCCTCCCTTCCTTTTTCTCTCCTTCCGGGATGGCCTCCTAACTGTGGCTCCCACTGGCAGGATGTAAGCTGCCCAGAGAGTGCAGGAGATGTTTTCAGACCTCAGCCCCATCGCTAGTGTTTGTCAACAAGAGTCCAGCACATCCACCGTCTTCAGACTAGCGGCCTCACACTGAGAGACTTGCAGCCTCAGTCTCACAGCCTGCCAGCCCATTGTCAAAAACCATTGGCCAGAGGGTCAATTGTCCAGTTCTGCATTTCCAGAAGAGAGTCTGAATGGGCCATGTTGGCTCCTCGTCAAAGAGCCATTCTTGTCTAAGTAGTTATGGATGCGTAAGGAGATAAGATTTTATAGTACAGCGCATCTGGGAAGCGCAGGCACCCTAGAAGGTATCTGCAACACTTGACTATCAGCCCCCTGTGGGCAGGAATGTCTGTTTTGTTTGCTGCTGCATCCCCAACACCTCGGACAGTGACTGGCACAGAGCGGGTGCTCAATCAATATCGTGAAGTGATGGATTTAAAATAGAGTCATTAGGGAGTTCCCAGGTGGTGAGTTAAGGATGCAGCATCGTCATTGCTGTGGCTTAGGTTCCATCCCTGGCCTGGGAGCTTCCACATGCTGCAGGCATAGCAAAAAAAAAAAAAAAAAGGATAGTCACTAGGAGTTCCCTGGTGGTGCAGCAGGTTCAGGATTCAGGGTTGTCACTGCTGTGGCTTGAGTTCAGTCACTGGCCCCAGAACTTCTGCACGCCATGGGCGTGAAAAAATATATAGAGAGAGAGTAACTAAAGTTAGGGACATCTAGAATTACAAGTTATTTATTAAGCACCTACTACATTTACTTCTAAATATTTGCTTAATCCCTATTTTGTGCCAGGCCATATGCGAGGCACTGGTTATATAAGATGGGAACACGGTTCTCGCAGCCTGCAGGGGTGCTAGGAAGGCAAGTCAGCAGACAGTACCGGTACAATCTGGTCTGTGCCTTGGTACAGGAGACTCAGCCTGAGGAAGATTCGTAGAGCGGCCCGCCGGGACGGTGAGCAGGAATTAGACCACATACTGATTAAAGTGGTTGCAAGAGACAGAAACGAAACTGAAACTGACTTAGGCAGGAATAGGCAGGTCACCAATTTATGTAACTGAAAAGTCCAGATGAGGTTGGATCCAGGCAACAGCAGTCCCCATCCTCTTTGCTGTTCTCCTCCACGCTGGCTTTATTCTCAGACTTTCTCCCCACAGAGGCAAAGTGGCCGCCAGAGTGCCAGCAAAAATCCCAGGGAAGGCTCTCTCATTGGCCACCTTGAGTCATGTGTCCCTCCCTAGCCAATCACAAGCGAGGGTTGTATGACCACCCCCGGAATTCAGGCACAACCAACAATAGCATCTAAGTATAAAGGAGGCGGGAAGAGTTCCCGTTGTGGCTCATCAGCGGGTTATGAACCCAATTAGTATTCTTGAGGATGCGGGTTCGATCCCTGGCCTTGCTCAGTGAGTTAAGGATCTTGCCTTGCTATGGCTGTGGTGTACCCCGGCACCTGCAGCTCCAGCCTGGGAACTTCCATATGCCATGGGTGAAGCCCTAAAAAGACCAAAAAAAAAAAAAAAAAACGGCAGGAGTTCCCCAGACGCTGTTACGCAAAGGGAAAAAAAATGATGTCCACTAAGGGAGCAATACTTACAAAGGCCTGGAAGCAAAACTGAAGCTCCTCTTGTGCTAAAGGCTAGTAGAGCACACGAAAAGGTGCTATGAGATGCAGACAAAGATGGGAAAATTCATCCCTATCTATCCATCCAAGAAATATTTGCCGAGTGCTTACTTTGTGCAGGGAGTGGAAGCACGACAGAGTTCTGGCCCACGGAGCGTTCACGTTGGTCGTGTTGGGGGCCAGGTGTGGGAGGATCCGGTGGTCCCCTTGGTGTTGGCCTCTGTTTCACACAGCCTCTCCTTCTCTCTCTCCAACTCTCTGTCTCTGTCCATCACTCTCGGTCTTTGTCTCTGTATCTTTCTATCTCCATCTTTATCCCTGTCTATGTCCCCCGTCTCCATTTCTCCGTCTCCGTGTCTGGGCTCCCTCTGGGAACGTGTCTTTCCTCTGTCTCCCCCCACCCACCCCATCTCTTTGTGTGACTCCCTTTTCCCATTTTATCTCCCTCCTTCTCTCCCTCCGGGCCTCTGTGTATATGTGTTTGGATGTGTCTCGCTCTCCCCCACCCCATCTTGGCCCCCCCGGGGGGGTCCCAACAGATGCTGAACCTTTTTGTTGCCGTCATCATGGACAACTTTGAGTACCTCACCCGAGACTCCTCCATCCTGGGTCCCCACCACCTGGATGAGTACGTGCGTGTCTGGGCCGAGTATGACCCCGCAGCGTGGTAAGCTGTCACCCCCGCCCCCTCCGGCCAACTCGCCCACTTGCTCTGCACTGGAGCAGCCACCGTCTAGGTCAGGCCCCAGAGCTTGGGGCGTTGGCTTCCCGAAGAGCTAGCAAGGACTTCAGGAAGGTCAGTCTAGAGAAGAGAGACGAGCATCGGCACGCTTGCACATCCCGGGTTAAATGATTTGGGTACCACCGCAGGCTTTCTAAGGAGATGGGCGGGGAAATGCACCGGGAGCTGCCCTCCTGTGTCTCTCCTGCCCCCCCCCCGACTGGGAGGCCTCCAGACGGGGCAGGTCGAGTGAGCCAGACCCCGGGGAGGGAGCCAGAGGCCCCGCAGCCTCAATTCTCCTGGGAGCTTGGGGAGAAGGGCTGGCTTAGTTCCCCTGGCAGGCAGAACGGGCTGCCAGATCATGATGGCAGAACCCAGCTCCCGCGGGGACCCGGGGACCCTGGAGCAGATGGGCACACGAGGCCAAGGTGAGAGGACACAAAGCCATGGTGGTCGTTGCGTCTTCACGGGCACGAAGAAAGGGAGCTCTCCCCGTCTCCGCAGGCACCGCAGTGCCCCCTCCTGGCTGACAGGTGGTGGTCTCAAGGGGTGGACCCCACCCCGCCCGTGTACACTGAGTGGCTGCGGAGCCGTGGCAGTGTAGAGTGCCATCCCGAGGCGCAGAGCCCAGCAAGCACAGACTGAGGATTCCAGTTCTGGCTGAGCTTGGGGCCCGAGAAAGCGTTAAACGGGGGGGCCCTCAGCAGCCGGAGCACCGGACGGGAGGCCTCCTGAGCAAGGCGGGCAGGGGCCCGTCCCTGCCATCCTGACAGCCCCAGACAGGATGAGACTGAGAGGCTGGGGTGAGCCGTGGGCAAGGGGCTTGACTCTCAGCCGGTGCCTAACTCTTCCTCTTTTGATTTTAGGTCACAGCAGTTGGATGCTGTCCCCCTGTCCTCTATTCCAAGAGCCCCCTCCCCCGCCCCGCCCCCAGCGTAGCCCACTTAGGTGGAGGAGGAGGGAGAAGCAGAGAGCCCAGAGCTCCAAGGCCACCTCACCAAAACCCTCTGCCCTACCCCCCGCCCCTGCCAGGTCTGCTCGAGCCTGGGAAGGTCTCAGGGACCCTCACGCATTCCCTGTCGCCCCGACTCCTTCGAGCCAGGGCCGCCCCCCAGTCCCTGGCATCATGACCTCGCTGTGCGCACAGCGTGAAATGCAGCTTGACCCCGTGCCTCCACTAATCCCCTCTCTTCTCCTTTCAGCGGTCGGATTCATTATAAGGATATGTACAGTTTATTGCGCGTAATATCTCCCCCTCTCGGCTTAGGCAAGAAATGTCCTCATAGGGTTGCTTGCAAGGTTTGATTTCCACTAAAACCTGCTAGCATCCATGGAATGAGTGTGGCTTGGGGTTCTTCAATATATATATTTCATATATATATATATAATCTTTAAAAAAAAAACAGCCATTTCTCTTTTGCATTAAACTAGAAACCTCTCTTAGCCAACAGAATGCAGTCACGTAGACTTGACGAAGCATGGGACATATGTCTCCCTTCCCTTCAGCCATTTCTGCTTGCTCTGAGCTGAAGCTGCCCCCATCCCGGGGTCTCCACGGCACCCCAGTCAGACACATGGCGGGGGGATCGTTAACTTTGCATTGCCCCCCCCCCACCGCCACCATCTCCTCCACTCTCCCCTCCTCCACCCTCCGCCTCCCGGCAGCCCCCAGCCCTCCCCCCGCGGCCCGGCCCCTCCTCCCCATCTCGACCCCCCTCAGAGACCAGCCTCAGCCACACCCGAGAACTTGACCCCGTTTTTAACACCAAACCAAAAGCGTGGCTCCAAGCCCTCCAAAGTGAGCGGCGCCGCCCCCACACCCCGGTTCCATCCACCTTCTGCCAGAACCGTAGCTCAGAGTCAAAATCGAATCTGACTTTTCTCTTTTCTCTCTCTCTCCCTGCTCATAAGCAGCGACATAATCTTTTTTTTTTAATCACCTCTTCCATTTTTTTCCCCTCCTCTTTTTCATTGATTTGAAATACCTCTTTTACCGTCTTCTGCATCCTTCTCTATTTTTTCGGCTCGTGTGATTTTTTTTGTGTGTGTGCGTGTTTTTTGATGGTTTTTTTTTTTGGTTTTTATTCCTTTTTTTTCCTCTTCCTGCGTTTCTTCCTCCCCCCCCCCCCCCCCCCTCCCTTTGGTTCTCCGTTCCCACTCCCGTTTTTTTTTTTTGTTTGTTTTCGGTGCTGCCAGGGGCCGCATGCCTTACCCGGACATGTATCAGATGCTGAGACACATGTCTCCTCCCCTGGGTCTGGGGAAGAAGTGTCCGGCCAGAGTGGCTTATAAGGTAGTCTAACCCTTGCCGACCTCCAGCGTCCTGGCACTGGGGATTTTTCAGTGCCGACCAGAAACCAACCAGCCACGTCTCTTTTTCCAGCGTTACTCTTCTTTTTTTTTTCTTTTTTTCTTTTTCTTTGTCTCTTTTTTTCTCCCCTTGCCTCCTCGAGTAACTGGATCATGACCACCCCTTGACCCTAAAGCAGCACACTGTGTCCGTCCTTTTCGATGACTGTGTCTTGGTGTTTTGAGACTCCATTATGGCCGACACGCCAGGCGGGAGGGGGAGGGGAGCCCCCAGGTCCCCCTTGCACCGGGTCCCCCAGGAACCAAATTGAACGTAAACACGTTTCTGGAGGCGGGGGGGTCACCGCTGAGCCCAGAGTGGCACCCCCTCCCCGTGCCCAGTCCTGGGCAGGTCCCTTGCGGGGGGCGGGGGCTTTGACCCCTTCTTTTGTATCTTGCGCCCCCAGGTCCCTGGGTCCCCCACGCACATCTGAAGCTGATCTCTGACCCAGGGCCTTGGATCCAAGACCTCCCCCGGGAGGGTGAGGCACCCAGAGCCTCTCCCCCCCACCCAGAGTTGTGTCCCCAGCCTCCCCGTCCCTATGCCCCCATCTCCCCCCCAAGACACCCCAACATACCTCTCCATTGTTCCAGAGTGGGCAGGCGGGCCGCAGCTGGACCCCTGGACCGTGGCACCCTGACGCAGGCCATGCACGCTGCCTTGCGGGGACCTGGGGCGGGCAGGCACCATGGCCGACCTGGGGGTGGTGCATGCTGGCTGAAGGAGCCGCCAGGCGGCTGGGCCGGGCCACCCCTCCAGACCCCTCTGTCCCGGAATCTCCCTTGGCACCCAAGAACGGGTGCTCTGTTCCCCCCATCTCATCCGTGAGAAGTTCAGGGTGGCCTCTACAGTCAAGCCCTCCAAATAAAAACGCCCCCGTCGTTCCATTCTCGCAGCCACCGTGGCCCGCCTTGTGTCTCCAAGAGCCCTCCCTCCCCTCCTAGCAAGTGCATTTCTTCCTGCTTCGTGTAACCACCTCCCTGAAACCTCAGCTTCATCCCCCCCTCCTCCTCCTCCTCCCTCCCCGCTCCTACTTCCCAGGGGAGGCCAGGACAAGGCCACCCACCAGCTCTTCCGTCCACCTGTCCCTTCTCTGGTTTTCCTTTTGTCTCTGCTTGGCTGAGCATGGGTGCGTGTGAGCGTGTACCGGGGAGAGGGGGTGAGTGCCCTTTCCGTCCCAGTCTCTGTGCAAGGCCACCCGGGGCCCATAAGGCACCTGTGTGCAGATTTGAAACCAGCAAATGCTTTGTCGGCAAATGGTTGCAATCCACCAGTGTGGTGAGGGACAAGACACTTCTCTGCCGTCAGCTGGGAAGTTGTCATTGAAACACAGAACTCCAGAGTTCCCACTGTGGCTCAACAGGTTAAGACCTGACATAGAACACATAGCATTGAGAGCCTGCTGTATAACACCGGGAACTGTATCTAGTCACTTGTGACAGAACATGATGGAGGATAATGTGAGAAAAAGAATATATATATTTGTATGACTGGGTCACTTTGCTATACAGTAGAAACTGACAAAACACTGTAAATCAGCTATAATGGAAAAAGTTAAAATCATTTAAAAAAATAAAACTTGGAGTTCCCGTCATGGCACGCGGAAACGAATCCGACTAGGAGCCATGAGGTTGCGGGTTCCATCCCTGGCCTTGCTCAGTGGGTTAAGGATCCGGCGTTGCCGTGAGCTGTGGTGTAGGTCACAGACGCGGCTTGGATCTGGCGTTGCTGCGGCTATGGCGTAGGCCGGCCACTGTAGCTCCGATTAGACCTCTAGCCTGGGAACCTCCATATGCCGCGGGTGCGGCCCTAAAAAGACAAAAGACCAACAAAATTAAAATAAAAAAGTAAAACTTAGGAGTTCCCTTCGTAGCACAGTGGTTAACGAATCCAACTAGGAACGCTGAGGTTGTGGGTTCAATCCCTGGCCTTGCTCAATGGGTTAAGTATCAGCGTTGCCGTGGGCTGTGGTGTAGGTCACAGACACGGCTTGGATCTGGTGTTGCTGTGGCTGTGGCGTAGGCAGGCAGCTATAGTTCCGATTAGACCCCTAGCCTGGGGACCTCCACATGCCACGGTTGTGGCCCTAAAAAGACAAAAAACAAAAAACAAAAAAAAAGAACCCTGGCTAGTACCCATGAGGATGCAAGTTCAGTCCCTGGCCTCACTCAGTGCTTTAAGGACCTGGCACTGATGCAAGCTGTGGCATAGGTAGCAGACGCTCCTTGGACCTGGCATTGCTGTGGCTGTGGCATAGGCTGATAGCTATTGCTCCAGTTTGACACCTAGCCCAGGACCTTCCATATGCCATGGGTGTGGCCAAAAAAACAACAACAACCTGACATAGTGCCCATGAGAATGTGGATTCAATCCCTAGCCTCACTCAGTGAGTTAAGTATCAGGCATAGCCACAAACTGCAGCACAGGTCATAGATGCAGCTCAGATCTGGTGTGGCTGTGGCTGTGGCTTAGGCCTGTAGCTGCAGCTCCGATTTGACCCCTAGCGCAGGAACTTGCATATGCTGCAGGTGCTGTTGTAAAAAGGAAAGAAAGAAAGACACAAATCTATGATTTCTAAGATGGGGAGCCTTTGGTGCAGTGCACAACCTGCACAGCCGTGCACAGTGGCCCAGCCTGTGTGTGCTCGTATGCCACCTCCGTCCCCCACCCTGCCCCAGCCCATCCCTTGTGTTCTGCTCCGAGTTTGCCGTCCCCTTCCCCATCTCCAACTCTGTTCCCTGCCAACCCGTGTCTGAATCCTCTGGCGAACATCAGTCTCCATCTCCATGCCACCTCAGCCTGGGCTGGTACACAGCAGCCCAGCATCCTCTCCTGGAACCACCAAGCATGGGGGACAGAGCCCCTGCCTGGGACCCAGGGAATCTTTTCTTCCCTGGGCGGTGGGAACACCCCTCTTCCCCGCTCCCCCTGCCATCGCACAGAGAGCCAAGATCCCGACATGCCCCTGAGATACACTTTCCACGGAGCTATGAATGAGTCTCGAGATTCCGTCTGCATGTGCCCCTGTCTGCCCTTCTGTGTGTCATGGCCGTGCTGCATGTCCGTGAGGGGCCTGCCCCATCAGTGGGGGGTGGGGGGTGCGCCTGCCCGCCTGCCACTTCTCAGAGGAATGATGTGGTCTGTGCCCATCTGGTCTGGTCTGGGCCGGGGTGGGGGGCGGGGAGCCGGTGGCCCTTCCCCTGCGATGGCTCTGGCCACAGACCCCCCTCTCCCCGCCTCGCCTGGCTGCTGCATGTCCGCTGCGATCTAGCTTGAGCTCTTCTTCTTTGGGGTCAGAACGGAACCGAGTTGTCCAGGAGAACTCTGGGGCAGGGCAAGGATCTGGGCCAGCCCTGGAAATGCCAGCTCTGGGGTCCAGGGGGCGGGTGAGGAAGGGGTGAGGGCTCAGCAACGTGGGCGAACCCCTCAGTGCCCTCCACGCGGGCCACCGAGGGCAATCAGGAAATGGAGCCTTGGGACAGGTAACCTAAGCGGGGCGTGCGCCTCAGCCACCGCCTTCAGAGTTCTTCCTGGGGCTCCTGGGGAGGGCGGGTCCGGCTCTCAGGACTGGGGCGGGTGCCTGGGAGTGACCGCCCCCGCCTTTGGTTTTGCAGAGGCTTCTGCGCATGGATCTGCCTGTCGCCGACGACAACACCGTCCACTTCAATTCTACGCTCATGGCCCTGATCCGCACAGCCCTGGACATCAAGATCGCCAAGGGTGAGGACGGGAGCAGAGAGGGTAGGGCCGGATGGATGGAGCCAGGGCCTCGGGGGGCTCAGCCATTCACTCGCTCAGCAGATACCTGGAGCCCCCCTCCTGAGTGCCGGACCCCACCCTAAGCCCGGAGGGTGCGGCTTACACTTCCAGTGGAGCAGGCGTGGGGGAGGTTGTGACGGGGTCACGTGGGTACCTGGGCGGAAGTGCTCCAGACAGAAGGACCGGCAAGTTCTAGGGGCCGCGTTGAACAGACGCTCTCTGAGCCTGGGGGCTCCACGCAGCCTCAAGGGCGGAGGAGGGACCTGCCCACGTTCGCCTTTGAAGCAGCTCCCTCTAGCCCCACGCACGGGGAGAATGGACCAGAGGAGCCCCGGATGGAGGCTGATGACGTCACTCAGGTGAACGCTTGGATGGAAGGGACACGCAGAGTTCAGGTTCTGGATATTTCCTGGGCGTCAAGACAACCAGCTGGCCAGTGTGTGGACTGTGGGCTGTGAGGGAGAGAGAGACACCCAGACCGCCCCCAGGGGCGGGGGTCCCAGTGCCTGAAGGACGAAACTGCCATTGCCTGAGAGGGAAGGGACAGGAAGAGCGGGTTTGGGGCAAAGTGGGGGTGGGGGGTGAGTGTGGACAGTGGCACGTGGAGATGGGGGCCGCGCAGGGGGCTCTCCAACTTGCACTTCTGGGGTGGTGGGCGGGGGGGGGGGGTCTCCTCAGAAGGTTCCAAAGGAAGGTGTCTTCCGGGCCGGGCTGGAGATGTAGGAATAGGAAGCATCAGATGCTGGCAGATTTTAAGCCAGAAGACTGAGCTGGGCGAGCTTTCCAAGGCGATAAGCGTGTACCAGGAGCCCCCGCAAAACTAAGCCAGTGGCCACCCCAGCATTAAAGGTGACCAAGAGGAAGTTCCTATTGTGGCTCAGCGGTAATGAGCCCAACTAGTATCCATGAGTTTGCGGGTTCGATCCCTGGCCTCGCTCAGTGGGTTAAGGATCCGGTGTTGCCCTGAGCTGTGGTGTAGGTCGCAGACGCGGCTGAGATCCAGTGTCGCTGTGGCTGTGGTGTAGGCCGGTGGCTACAGCTCCAACTTGATCCCTAGCCTGGGAACTTCCGTATGCTGCAGGTTTGGCCCTAAAGAGCAAAAGGAAAAAAAAGGAAAGGTGACTGAGAAAAGGTGGCCAGGGAGGTGGGTGGAGACCAGGGCAACAGAGGCTCCTAAAAGGCGTCTCCAGTGTGTCAGGTCGGCCCAGCAGCCAAAGAAGCTGAGGACCACGAGTCGCTGCGGGGAGTTCCCGCTGCAGTGCAAAGGGATCAGCGGCATCTTGGGAGAACTGGGACACAGGTTCGATCCCCAGCCCAGTACAATGGGTTAAGGAACCTGGCATTGCCACAGCTGTGGCTTAAGTCACAACTATGGCTCGGATCTGATCCCTGGCCCAGGAACCCCATACACCATGGGGCGGCCAAAAAAGAAAAGTGGCAGATTCTGGGCCAGGTCACCACCGGTCACTTTGACTGGGGCAGCTCTGGTGGAGAGGTCGTGGCCTCTCCTGCCCAGAGAGGGTTTCAGAAGCCTGACAGTGACTGGATGTGACCTGGCAGCTGATGGGACAGCAGAGCAGGGAGAGAGGCACGTGGAGCACCAGAAAGAACGAAGTTGGGGAGTTCCAGTCGTGGCTCAGTGGTTAACGAATCCGACTAGGAACCATGAGGTTGCGGGTTCGATCCCTGGCCTCGCTCAGGGGGTTAAGGATCCGGCGTTGCCGTGAGCTGTGGTGTAGGTCTCAGATGCGGCTCAGATCTGGAGTTGCTGTGGCTGTGGTGTAGGCCGGCAGCTGCGGCTCCGATTCGACTCTAGCCCAGAAACTTCCATATGCTGCAGGTGCAGCCCTAAAAAGAGAGAAAAAAGAAGCCACAGCGACTCCAGGCATCTCACTTCACTGCTGATGGGAGACATGGCTATTAATTCTAGCTGCTTTCCTAGAGGAAGGAAAAACTATTATAGGCTGGTGTCAAGGGTGTTGAGAGCCCAGCTACACAGATGATTTTTCCCAAGGGTCTCCCACAGTCTCCCAACCTGAGTCCAGGCCCACTAATCAGCCCCACTCCCGTGCTGCTCGGCGGGTGACCACAGTCCCCTGTATCATTAAACTCTGCAGCCACCCGCAATGAAGACCAGACTGTGGAACGCGCCCACTGGTGGTGAGGTGGTGAACAACAACCTAAGAGCCTAGCTTAGAAGTAAAGCGGGAAAAGGACTTAGAAGTGGGGGCTGCTATTTGGGGGGGGGGCGGCTAGAAGACCTCTTTTTTTTTCCGGGCCACACTTGAGGCATATGGAAGTTACCGGGTTAGGGGTCGAATAGGAGCTGCAGCTAGGGGCCTACGCCACAGCCACAGCAATGCAGGATGCGAGCTGCATCTGCAGCCTACCAAACAGCTCCCAGCAACCCTGGGTTCTTAACCCATGGAGCAAGGCCAGGGACTGAACCCCCGTCCTCATGGATACTAGCTTGGCTCTTAACCCGCGGAGCCACAGAGGGGACTCCATGGAGGACCTCTTTAATAAAGGGTTTGGGCAGGGACCTGAAGGAGGTGAGGGAAGGGTCCACATAGATACTTGTGGAAAGAACCATCCCAACAGAGGAAACAGCTCATGCGATGGCTCTGAGCCAGGACGGTGCTTGGCATGTTTGTGGAGCAAGGGCAGTTGGTAGGACTGGAACAGAGTAGCAAGGGGGGAGGTAGAGGCTACCAGGGCAAACGGTGCAGGGCCTTGTGGACATGGCTCTCACTTTGGGTGAAGTGAAAGCCCAGGAGGGTTCTGAGCCGAAGAGCTGAGGACTGACTTAGGTGTCCACGGGCGCCCTCTGGTGGTTGTGGAGGGAGAGGGCGACCCAGGCAGAGGCGACTGCCCTGGTGCAGGCACTTCAGCGCCCGGTCCCCTCCACAGTCTCACTCTGGAACAGGCGCTAAACTTTACCTGGGGTGGGGGGAGGCCCTTCTAAAGGATTTGTCTCCAAATAAAGGCATCTGTCTCCAGAGTCACATGGGGGAAGATGAGTGACAGTTCCACGGAGTGCCTGGCAGATGTCTGCGATTTGACCCACCTCTGCTGAGAAGGAGAAGCAGGGCAGGGGGTCCAGAGGCAGCCTCAGAATGGGACCAAGGAAAGGAGGAGTGGGAGAAGGAAGGGCAAGGAGGGCATATGCTGGCGACAAGAGATGGGCAGGGAGTGGAGGCAGGGGGGGACGTGGGGGCTGCGGGGCAGGCCAGCTATGCAGCCAGCACGGCCCTGTGGATGGTCGCTAAAACACTGGAATACTTTATTGGTTGGTAGCCAGCCCCTGCCCTTCCCCAGGTCTCCCGGACCTCGTCCCATAATCCAGCAACGACAAGGTTAATGTCTGGCCCAGCAGGGAGCCTGTGGGCCCTTGCTCTAGCCCTGTCATCAAGGTCCCTTCCATACCCACCGGTAAATATTGAAAACAGCATCTCAGGAGGGTCCTGCACTGGCCAGGGCATGCCCAGGGGGGCACCTCTCTATGCTCACACCTCATTGGCAAGAAATGATCACCTGACCCCGGCCAACCCCAGGGGGCCAGGAAGGGCCACACTCAGGTGCACTCAGGCAGGAGGGAGCAGGAATCACTGCCAAAGAGCCTTAACGGCCACCTGGCTGGGGCGAGGGACCAGGGATGGGCTACATCCAAGGTCAACATTCATAAAAGGGAAGACCTGGTTGAGGGAGATACCTCTTCTATCAGGGCTGTTCCCTACGGCAGACACTATCCTAAGTGAGGCAGATCCTAGTGCCATCAGCCCCATTTCAAAGATGGGGAAACTGAGGCACAGCAAGGTAGACTTAATAGCCAAGTCATCCAGTCATCCAGTCGGAAAGTAGGAACCAGGCTGGCCCCTCTGGATGCTGGACGGTCCTTCACCCGGCCGTTCCAAGGCCCTGGCCCTGCTGAGGACCCGAGCCCACGTGGTCAGTGCCCTCTCCAGGTCAGGCCCACAGGGCCCTGGAGACCTGCCGGGACCAGGAGTCCTGCTGACTTTGCTGCAGCCCCCGAGGCCGGTTGACGCCCAGCCAGGCAACCAGGGCCTCTCTGTTCCCGCTCACAGGCGGAGCCGACAAACAACAGATGGACGCCGAGCTGCGGAAGGAAATGATGGCCATCTGGCCCAACCTGTCTCAGAAGACGCTGGACCTGCTGGTCACCCCTCACAAGTGTAAGAGCCAGGCCTGGCCTGGCCCCGGGGCTCTGTCCCGCCAGGAGGGAGGGGGAGGGGAAGAGGAGGTGCAGGGACGGTGGGGCTGGTGCAGAAGCCCCCCCTCCAGCCACCCACCCACGGTGAGCTCGCCCTGTGCCCCCAGCCACCGACCTGACGGTGGGAAAGATCTACGCGGCCATGATGATCATGGAGTACTACCGGCAGAGCAAGGCCAAGAAGCTGCAGGCCATGCGTGAGGAGCAGGTGCGTCCCCAGCCCCGACGGCCCTTCCTTCCTACCTCCGTCGTTCTGGGGGCACCCAGGCTGGGAGATAGCAGTTTCCTTAGCACCGTGAGGCCCAACGAGAACGGTGGGGTATGGCCAGGCTCTAGGGCAGGTCACTGAGAGAGCAGGGCACTGCCCAGGAGATAGAGCCTGGATTAACTCACCCGCTCTGCCAGCATTTACTGGGCGCCTGCTGTGTGCCAGGCACTGTTCTCAGTTCTGGTGGAGGGGGTGCCTCTGTGAGCAAAAAAGCCCAGAATCCCTGCGGAGCAAAATTTCCAGTTGGAAGGATGCCAGCAGTGACAGATGACTAATTGATATGGCATTGCAGAAAATAGTAAGCACCATGAGAGAAAGCAGGACTAGGGGAGTGGGGGGTGGAATATGATTTGAAGTAGTCAGGGGAGGCTGTGCTGAGGTAGTGACATCTGAGGGAAGACTTGAAGGAAGAGGGAAGGGAGTGAGCCCAGCAGATACCCGGCGGGGAGAGGGAACAGCCAACACAAAGGGCCCGAGGCGGGACCATGAGTCTGAGTTTGGGGAACAGCAAGGAAGTCAATATGACAGAACAGAGTGTGTGAGACAGGAAGTGGGAGGAGACGAGGGTGAGGAAGTGAGAGGGCAGATTTTGCAGGGCCTTGTGGGTTTGAGGGAGCTCTTGATTTTTGCTGGGAATAAGCGGGGGAGCCACCGGGGCTTCTCCGTAGACGGGGGAGTAACTTCACGTAGGTGTTCACTGGTGCCCTCTGGTGGCCGTGGAGGGTAGGGCAGGAGCTGTGAGCCCTGGGAGGAGGCAGCTGCTCTGGTCCAGGCCAGAGGTGATAAACGGAGACCCGGATGGGGCCCTGTAGGGCTGAGAAGTGATTTGGAAGGAAGAGTCTAGAGGACTGGCTGATGGATCAGACCTGAGTGTCTGTGTGTTGGGGGTGGGGGAATGACTTCTAGGGAGTTCCCGTTGTGGCTCAGTGGGTTAAAACCTCAACTAGTCTCCATGAGGATGCGGGTTTGATCCCTGGTCTCACTCAGTGGGTTAAAGATCCGGCATTGCCGCAAGCTGCAGTGTAGGTCGCATATGCGGCTCGGATCCAGTGTTGCCGTGGCTGGGGCGTAGGCGGCAGCTGCAGCTCTGACTGGACCTCTAGCCTGGGAACCTCCATGTGCCGCAGGTGCAGCCGTAAGAAAAGAAAAAGGAATTTTTTTTATAAAGAGTGGCTTCTGGGATTTCACCCCAGGGGTGGGCTGAGCATACCCTGCATAGCCTCTGAGCTGCGGCCTTGACCAGAGCCGAAGCCTCTGCCCACCCTCAGCCCTGTGCACACACGCTGCTCTCTGCTTCCCCAGAACCGGACACCCCTCATGTTCCAGCGCATGGAGCCCCCATCTCCAACGCAAGAGGGGGGGCCCGGCCAGAACGCCCTCCCCTCCACCCAGCTGGACCCAGGAGGCGGCCTGTGAGTGGCCCTCTGGCCAGGAGGCGGGGGGCATGGGGGTGCCCGTCCCAGGTGTGGAAGCACCCAGAGTACCCACCACCGCCTTGGTCTCCGTGCCCCCACGCAGGATGGCTCACGAAGGCGGCATGAAGGAGAGTCCGTCCTGGGTGACCCAGCGAGCTCAGGAGATGTTCCAGAAGGCGGGCACGTGGAGCCCGGAGCGGGGACCCCCGACTGACGTGCCCAACAGCCAGCCCAACTCTCAGGTGCCTCCGTCCCCCCTACCACTCCCACGTCTCCGTGGCCCCGGGCGGCACAGGAGGATCTGGGCCGCACACCTGCAGCTCCACACAGCGCGCCCGGGCCGGCCCTGGGGTCCGTGGGTCGGGACCCGGGCTCACGGGGCCTCGCCGTGTGCCCCGCAGTCCGTGGAGATGCGAGAGATGGGCAGAGACGGCTACTCGGACAGTGAGCGCTACCTCCCCACGGAAGGCCAGGCCCGGGCCGCCTCCATGCCCCGCCTCCCCGCCGAGAACCAGGTGAGGGCTTTCACCCACCGCCGGGCCTGGGTTGCAGCTTCGGGCCCCTCCGGGCCACACCTGGAGCAGCTGGAGGCCCCGGTCCTCTTAGCTCCTCCCAGATGGGGTGGAGGGCTGTGAGGGGGCAAGGTTCATCTGGGGCGGGGCTCAGTGACCACCGCCAAGTGGTTTGTCCCTGCCCTGTTTGGGGGTGCTGAGGCCACACGTGGGGGTCGTGGAGGGGGTGTGGGAGGTGACGTGTCAGGCCCCGGTGAGAGCTGCAATCAAGAAGGTACGTGCACGCTTGGCGTCCCCATTGTGGCTCAGCAGGTTAACAACCCAACGAGTATCCATAAGGATGCAAGTTTGATCCCTGGCCTCGCTCAGTGGGTTAAGGATCCGGTGTTGCCGTGAGCTGTGGCGTAGGTCGCAGACGCAGCTCAGATCCAGCGTTGCTGTGGCTGTGGCGTAGGCTGGCAGCTGAAGCTCTGATTCAACCCCTAGCCTGGGAACTTCTATATGCTGCAGATGCAGCCCTAAAGAGCAAAAAAAAGAAGAAAAAGAAGAAGAAGAATATACAGGCATGTGTGTGCGCATATATGCACACAGGCACATCCGTGCACAGAATGTGTGTGTTCGTCCACACGCAAGCTCTGGGGAGCTCGCCAGGTCCGAGGACCCGGTAGCAGAGTCTTGGGTGGGCCTGGGGGCAGCTGGGGTTCGTCTCCCTGTCTGATCTCTGTGGGGGCCGCTGAGGGGGGAGCAGGTGTGTGTGCCTGATGTGTGTCTGCGTGTGGCTGCTTTGCCCAGATGCAGGGCTTGGTTGGGGCCCAGGAGAGCCCGGTGCCCCAGGCCCATGGGGACAGAGGGGCCAGAAGCATGGCTGGCTGCCCACCCTGAGAGGCGGGCGGCGTGTCTGACCGCGGCGGGCTGCCCGTGCGCTGTGCCGTGACGTCTGCACGGGGTGGAGGCTGTGCTGTGCCTGGCGGGGCCAGGGGCCTGGCCTCTAGCTGCTGTGAACTTCGGTGGGAGGCGCCCAGCCTGCATGTGGCTGCCTAGCCCCCACCTCCCTGCCCACTCACCAGGACTGAGCTGGACCCCGGGAGAGGGGGTGGGACAGACCAGCTGACAGCCACCCCCACCCCCAAGCTTTGAGTGTCAATGGAGCCAGGGCTGGGGCGCATTGCATGAGGCAGAGCCCAGGGCCAGGGGCCTGCGGCCACGCCGTCCCATCTGTTGGTCTTGTGCCTTTGCCATCTGTCTGTTGTGTCTCCTGTCTGTCTCCTCTGTGCCCCTGGGAGGCCAGCCGGCCCGGGGGTCACCCACATGCTGGGGACTGTAACCTCTCTCTCCCTGCCCCCCAGATTTCTCCTCCCGCCCCCCACCCCCGCATCTCCTCCGTGTAACCACCTCTCCACTCTTCCTCTCGGCTT
>PVHT021183506.1:319752-333772 GCA_004024745.2 Catagonus wagneri | reverse complement strand
CACCACCACCACCACCACCACCCCCCGCCCCCCGACAAGGAGCGCTATGCCCAGGAGCGGCCTGACCACGGCCGGGCCCGGGCCCGGGCCCAGCGCTGGTCCCGCTCGCCCAGCGAGGGCCGTGAGCACATGGCGCAGCGGCAGGTGGGTGTGGCCGGGGGCACCCCTGACCCTCGGAGCCCCACGGGGTCCAGAAGAGGAGGGGGGCCCACACCCCACAGTCACTCTGGCAGAGTCCGCACTCCCGCTGTGACCTCTGACCCCGCCCAGCACTGGGCTCCCCAAGCCACAGGGGGCTCCGGCGGGGGACGACGCCGCCCCTTGCCACTTTGACCCCCCACTCTGTCCCCCCCAGCCCCCCTGCCCCCCTGCCACCCGACCCGCTCCCCTGCCCGAAGCTGCTTCCTCTTTGGTTGTGGATCACTTTTGAGTTTCCGGCCAGCGTGGTCCTTACGATTCATGTCCACGCTGGCTGCCTGCTGCCTTTTGCTTTCCTTTAACCCGGCTTCCGTTTTTTGTTTCGATTATGATTTCTGTCCTCTGGACGCCTGTGAGTAATTTTTGAAACTTCTGCTATTTTAACCCCAAAACTTACAAAACTCCATTTCTCATTTCTCTTTTCACTTTGTTGTGTTGGTTTTCGACTTTCCCTCCCTCCTTGTCTCTCTCCCCTCCCCCTCCTCCCCTGTCCCCCTCCTCCTCCCTGTGGCTGTTGCTTTTCTCCTTTTTTTCCATTCAAACGTCCTGTGTCCCCCTCTCCTCCTCCTCCTCCCGGCCCCTCTCCTTTCGTTTTCCTTCGCCCCTCACTCTCCCGTCCTCCGTGTCTCCTCCCGTCTCCTTCTGGTTGATTTTGTTGTATCTTTTTTTTTGATTTCCTTTGTTTCAATTTTCGTGTAGGGCAGTAGTTCCGTAAGTGGAAGCCCAGCCCCCTCAACATCTGGTACCAGCACTCCGCGGCGGGGACGCCGCCAGCTCCCCCAGACCCCCTCCACCCCCCGGCCACACGTGTCCTATTCCCCCGTGATCCGTAAGGCCGGCGGCTCGGGTCCCCCGCAGCAACAGCAGCAGCAACAGCAGCAGCCGGCAGCGCGGCCGGGCCGGGCGGCCCCCAGCGGCCCGCGGAGGTACCCGGGCCCCGCGGCTGAGCCTCTGGCCGGGGAGCGGCCGCCCCCGGGGGGCCACGGCAGCAGCCGCTCGCCCGGGATGGAGCGGCGGGGCCCGGGCCCGGCCCGGAGCGAGTCCCCCAGGGCGTGTCGCCACGGCGGGGCGCGGTGGCCGGCGCCTGGCGCGCACGCGGCCGAGGGGCCCCCGGGCCCCCGGCACCACGGTTACTACCGGGGCTCCGACTACGACGAGCCCGACGGCCCGGGCTGCGGCGGCGGGGAGGAGCCCCGGGCCGCCGCCTACGACGCACCGCCCCCCGCGCGCCACGTGTGCTCGCCCAGGACTCCCCGGGCCCCGGGCCCGGCCTGCGCCTCGCCTTCCCGGCACGGCCGGCGACTCCCCAACGGCTATTACCCAGCCCACGGACTGGCCAGGCCCCGCGGGCCGGGCTCCCGGAAAGGCCTGCACGAAGCCTACAGCGAGACCGACGACGACGACTGGTGCTAAGCCCGGGCGAGGTGGCACCCGCGCCCGCCCGGCCCCCCCACGCACCCCACGCACACGCCCCCCGGGGAGGAGCCGCACCGGCCGCGGGGCCACCTCTCTGCCACCTGCCCAGCACACGGGGGAGGCCAGGGAGGGCCCACGAGAGGACCGGCCGGACGACCCCGGACTCTGGAGGAAGTCCCCAGGGCCAGGACACACCAGGGTGTCCCGCCGAGACCCTGAGCCCGGACAAGCCGCTCCTGGGCAGCGACGGCGCGCCCCCAACCCAGCCCGGACCCCCCACGACGGGGGCCCTCCCGGGCAGACAAACCACACAGCCAAGGGATTCGAATTAACTCAGCCATTTTTGGAGAACCTTGGGAAAAATGGAAATTTCCAAAAAAAAAAAAAAAAACATTTTTAAAAAGAAAAACGGGGAGAAAAAAATTGCTTCTATTGATGAGTTTTATCATCTCAATTGAATCTTTCCTTTTCCTGGTGAACGCGAGCTGGTGGCCCGTGTGTGGTGAAAAGGCGGAAGCGAAGCGGAAACCCAGCGTCCTACACAGACCTCCACCAGGCGCACACATACCCCACACACGTTCTCAGACACACACAGGAGTGCTTGCTGGTTATACCAAACCCCACTATTACTGCCTGCAGAAATCAATTTAAAACAAATAAACAATTTTAAAAAGGACAAAAAAATTAATGATTGAGAAAAGAAGCATTTTTTTCTGACATTTGGTCCTGCTTGAAATAACAAAAAGAAAAAAGAAAAAAAAAAGAACCACCACCGATTTCCTTTGCTTCTTTTTTCCTTTTTCCTACCTTGTTTGAAAACTGTGGGCTTGGGACTGTGAATTATTGCATGACATTCAAAAAGAGAAAAAAAAATAAAAAGTTGAATCAACGGGCTTCTGGATGGGAGTGGTCTTTATATCCTCTGCAGAGTGCCCTCCCGTTCTCTTTAGGGGAGCCTGGGAAGGAGGCACTTTGAAAGTGGCTAGGGGGAGTTCCTGTTGGGGCTCAGTGGTAATGAACCCAGCTAGTATCCATTAGGACACAGGTTCCATCCCCAGCCTCGCTCAGTGGGTTAAGGGTCCGGCGTTGCCATGAGCTGCGGTGTACATCATAGGTGCGGCTCAGATCTGGAGTGGCTGTGGTTGTGGCGTAGGTTGGCAGCTGCAGCTCTGATTCGTCCCCTAGCCTGGGAACTTCCTTATGCTGCAGGTGCGGCCCTAAAAAGCAAAAAAAAAAAAGCCTTCCTGAGTTCTATGAGCCATTCTAGCAAATCATCAAACCTGAGACGGGGTCTTGGGAACCCCCGATTTAGAGCCAGCTGTTCAGAAGTACAGGTGATCAGACTTGGGACTGGTGTCTGAAATGATGGTGGTCTCGTGGGACTGAATCCTTTAACTTGCAACGCTAACTCCAAGAAGACAGGGTCAGAACTGAATTGATTTCTTGGTGTCAGAGAATTCTGTCATGTGGGGAGAAAGCCCACCCATTTGACATCAGGAAACATCCCATTCCCAGAGTTCCCCCTGTGGCACAATGGGATCAGTGGCATCTCTGCAGTGCCAGGATGCAGGTTCTATCTCTGGCCTGGCACTGTGGGTTAACGGATCTGACATTGCTGCAGCTATGGATCTGATTCTAGGCATGAGAATTCCATATGCCACAGGGCAGCCAGAAAAGAAAAAAAAAGCCCAGTGCCATTCTGAGGTTCCATGTAGACATAGATTCTGGACGAATACTATTCAATTAATGACGGCAACAGAGTACAAGCAGTAAAGTAGGTGTGGAAAACCTGAGACGGTGCCCATGAATGACCAAAGTGTGGAACACAGCCAGGAAAGGAAGCATTAGATACCTGGCTGTCATTCACCGTGTGTCCTACCGGAGCTGACTTCACCCTGAGCCTGTGTCTCCTGTAGGCAATTACTGTGATAAGGAGTCACCCGCTACTCCACCCATGCTGGCTATAGACTGAATGTTTGTGTCCCCCCAAAGTTCATCTGTTGAAATCTAATCTCCAGTGTAATAGTATTAGGAGGTGGGGGCCTTGGATGATTAGTTCAGGAGGGTGGAGCCTAAAGGAGGTGCCAGATGGGGTTCCCGTTGTAGCTCGGCGGTAACAAACCCGGCTAAGTATCCATGAGGATGGGAGTTCGATCCCTGGCCTCGCTCAGTGGGTTAAAGAGCCAGCGTTGCTGCGAGCTGTGGTGTAGGTCACAGATGTGGCTCGGATCCCAAGTTCCTATGGCTGTGGTGTAGACAGGCAGCTGCAGCTCTGATTCAACCCCTAGCCTGGAACTTCCATGTGCCGCAGATGTGGCCCTAAAAAGACCATAAAAAAAGAATTAAAAATGTAAATAATTAAAAGAGGTGCCAGGGAGACACACACACACCCCGCCCCGCCCCGCCCCGTGAAGACACAAAGAGAAGACAGCCAGCTATGAACCTGAAAGTGGATTCTCAGCAGACACTGAATCCACCAGGATCTTGACCTTGGACTCCCAGCATCTAGAACTGCAAGAAATAAATGAATGTTGTTTGTAAGCCCCCAGTCCATGGTATTCTGTCTGAGCAGCCTAAACGGACTAAACTGAACACTAACTGAAGACGCTGCAGAGGACTGAGCAGAAGAGAGCTGCTGGCTGGATAGAGTCTGCAGCGGGGACGATGGACGCAGAAGCAGTGTCATTCCACCCCTGCCCTCAGTCTGCCATGAAAGCCCCATCTGCTGAACATGACGCTCACTTTTCACTGGGTCTCCCGTCCCTGCCCAGAATGGTGGCCTGTGCCCTTATGCAGTCTCCCCATCAAGCCCACCACCTTGGACCCTTCAAAGATGCCCAGAGTTCCGACCCCCTCCCCACCTCCTACAGGGTTCCACCCAGGCCCAGACCCTCTCCATCATCCTCCGCCTCAACCACCCTGCTCCCGCTCTTAAGCAGCAGAAAGCATTCACCATCCAGGAGGCATCTTCCTAGACTCGGCTCAGTAGAAAATGATCCGTAGATACACACAGCCAGCTGTGGACCGTGATGCTTACCTCTAAAGAGAGTGCTTAAGATTCTCAGTAGGGGGCTCTGTAGACTTTGATATTGTTCTTAATTAATTCTACAGAAACACAGGATCACTTTTGTAATCAGGAGGCAGTTTTTAAAAGCATCCAGATGCCTTCCTGTGTAAAAAGAACTTTCTCTGAGCTCCAGATCTCCCAAGCTGATCAAAGGCCACATTTAGTCACATTTGAAACAACCAAATGTGACTCAGTGCTCCCCGAAACCAAGACCTGGGTGTGTCCCCCAGCTCCTGGTCGGGGTAGAGCCCTGGGAGGTTTTGTTTGAGCTGAGATTGAGCAGGCCGACCCGTCAAGGGGCACCAGGCAAGCAGGCAGCGCCACCTGGAGGCCAGACGGCGAATGGCCGAGCGCGTGGTCCCTGTAACCGGTCGTGGGAAAGTGGAGTCAGAAGAGGGCAGGAAAGCACCCGCTCCATGGTCAGAAGCAGGACCATGGGGACCTCGCGCACATATATGCCCAGCAGCTCCATCGAAAGAACTCTCTAATGACAACGGAGCAGATGGCTCAGGACGACCCAGCATCCAAGCCAGCTGAGGCTGGATGGAGCTGAAGGCCCTGTGAGCCTCCAAGTTACTGCCTCCACTTTTCTCAAGAAAAGCCCACTGGAGACCTGAGGCCAGCGGAGGCACTTGGGGGAGTGCTGTCAGAGGAGGGGCCGGCTGGGACGAAATGAGGGAGGCACTTTCAGATCAAAAACTAAGGCCAATAGCCCATGGACAGAGGAGTGGATAGGGAAGATATGGTACATACACACAATGGAATACTACTCAGCCATTAAAAGGAATGAATTACCAACATTTATAGCAACATGGATGGACCTAGAAATTATCATGCGAAGTGAAACCAGTCAGACAGTTAGACATCATCACCCAATGCTACCGCTTACATGTGGAAACTAAGAAGACACAATGAACTGCTTTGCAGAACAGACAATGACTCACGGACTTTGGAAAACCTTGGTTTTTCAAATAAGACAATCTGGGGGGTGGAGGGATACACCGTGGGCTTGGGACACAAAATCTATAAAACTGACTTGTGATAATTTGGGTACACGTATAATTGAAATAAAATTCATTAAGTTTAAAAAAATACTAAGGCCAATAAAAAATAAAATAAATAAAATAAAAATGGAGTTCCCCGGTGGCCAGCGGTTAAGGTTCGTGTGTAGAGTCACTGCTATGGCAGCAGGTTCAATCTCTGGCCCCAGAACTTCCGCATGCCTGGCCAAAAATAAAGGAAGAAAGGAAGGAAGGAAGGAAGAAAAAGAAAGGAAGAAAAAGAAAAAAAAAAGAAAGAAAACTAAGAGAAAGAAAAAAACTGAGAGAAAGTTTCCATCATTTGGCCAAGGTCACATAGAGTCCACACCCAGCTGGTTTCCCTCTAGTCAGCCTGCTCTGAGTCAGCAGCAGGCCTGGGGGTTTTCACTTGCTGGGCAGAGGAGGCGGGTGGATCTGATTCCCCTGAAGGCACAGTGGTCTACACCTGCCACGTCCAACAACAATCTAAAATGAGTCACGTAGAGTTCTCCTTGTGGCTCAGCGGAAACGAACCCAACTAGCATCCATGAGGATGCCAGATCGATCCCAGGCCTCACTCAGAGGGTTAAGGATCTGGTGCTGCAGTGAGCTGTGGTGTAGGTCACAGACGCAGCTCGGATTCGAGTTGCTGTGGCTGTGCCATAGGCCGGCAGCTACAGCTCCAATTCGACCCCTAGCCTGGGAACCTCCATATGCCTCACCTGCAGGCTTAAAAAAATAAAATGAGTTACATTTACAGAGTTCCTGCTGTGGCACAATGGGTTAGGAATCCAATTGCAAAGGTTTGGGTTGCTGCGGAGGCCCTGGGTTCGATCCCTAGCCCAAGAAGTGGGTGCTACAACTGTAGCTCAGATTCAGTCCCTGGCCCAAGAGCTTGCATATGCTGTGGGTGTGGCTGTAAAAACAAATAGAGAGTTCCTACGGAGGCGCAGCAGAAATGAATCCAACTAGTATCCATGAAGATGCAGGTTCGATCCCTGGCCTTGCTCAGTGTGTCAGGGATCCGGCATTACCGCTGGCTGTGGTGTAGGCCAGCAGCTGTAGCTCCAATTCGACCCCTAGCCTGGGAACTTCCATATGCCACGGGTGCGGCCCTAAAAAAAAAGCAATAAATAAATAAATGAGTCATAAGTTTTCTAGTCACCACATTAAAGAAATGGAAAGGTGAAGTTTTCTTTCTCTCTCTCTTTTTTTTTTTTTTTTTTGACTGCATCCAGAGCATGTGGAAGTTCCTGGGCCAGGATCAAACCTGTGCCACAGAGGCAGCAGCGTGGGATCCTTAACCTGCTGAGCCACAAGGGAACTTCCCAGGTGAGGTTTTCTTAGTTTTTTTTTTTTTTTTAAGATTATGGTGAAATTCACATAGCCTAAAATTAACCCTTTAAGGCGTACAATTCCCCAGCATTTAGTACATTGACAATGTTGTACAACCATCACCTCCTGCTAGTTTCAATTTCTTTCTTTTTTATTTTTTTGTCTTTTTGCCTTTTCTAGGGCCGCACCCGCGGCATATGGAGGTTCCCAGGCTAGGGATCTAATCAGAGCTGTAGCCGCCGGCTTACACCACAGCCACAGCAGTGCGGGATCCTTAACCCATTGAGCGAGGCCAGGGATTGAAGCCTCAACCTCATGGTTCCTAGTCAGATTCGTTAACCACTGAGCCACTATGGGAACTCCCAGTTTTTTTTCTTTCCTTTTTTTTTAAACGGCCACACCCAAGGCATATGGAAATTCCCAGGCTAGCGGTCAAAAAGGAGCTGCAGTTGCCAGTTTATGCTACAGCCACAGCCACACCGGATCCCGAGCCACATCTACAACCTACACCACAGCTTGCGGATGCCGGATCCTTAACCCAATGAGTAAGGCCAGAGATCGAACCTGCATCCCCATAGATACTAGTCAGGTTCTTAACCTGCTGAGCCACAACGGGAATTCCAAAATATTTTTATCACCCTAAGATAAACCCCATCCCTGTTAGCCATCACTCACCATCCCCCCACCACTCCCCAGACCCTGGCCACCACTAATCTACTTTCTGTCTCTACAGATTTGTCTCTTCTGCACATTTCACATAAATGGGATCACACAATACGTGACATTTTCGTCTGGCTTCTTTCACTCAGCATCATGTTTCCAGAGTTCGTCCCTGTTATAGCCTGTGTTTCTTTTTCACGGCTGAATAATATTCCATTGTGTGGCTGGACCACATTTTGTTTTTCACTTGACGATGGACATCTGTGATTGTGATTAGTGCTGCTCTGTACATACATGTACAAGTCTTTCTTCGAACACCCGTTCTCAGTTCTTTGGGGGTTATACCTAAAGGTGGAATCGCTGGGTCCCACAATAAGTCTATGTTTAGCTTTTTGAGGAAGAGAAATTATTTTTGCATGATACACTTACTTCATGCAACATAGCCAAAATATAATCATTTCAACATATAACCAATATGAATATTATGGTGGTCTTTTACCTTCCTTTTCTATACTAAGTTTTTGAAACCCCACAGGTGTTTTTCACTCAAACCACATCTCCATTCAGGCCAGCATCTTCATGCTCTAGGTAGCCACGTGTGGTTCGTGGCAGCTGTCCTGGGCAACACAGGGGTCGCATCAAGCTCCTGGCATCATTCTTAGGCTCCGCTGTGCCCGGGTGAGGGGTCACCCCCACCACTTCCCACTAGTGTCCGGGTGAGATGCCCGTCATCTGTGGGCCTCAGCATCGGGGTAAAGAGGACACGCCTGCCCAGCAGGATTGGACTGACCGTCCTCCAATCCGTACTCTGCATCCACACACACACACACACACTTCGTGCTGCCATCTGAATGTGTGCGCACCTGCAAAATTCCTACGTTGAACCCTCAGTGTGACAGTATTCGGAGGTGGGGACTTTGAGGGTGATCAGGTCACGAGGGTGGAGCCCTCAAGAACGGTGTTGGTGCCCTTATAAAAGCAACTCCAGGGAGTTCCCGTCGTGGCTCAGTGGTTAACGAATCTGACTGGGAACCATGAGGTTGCGGGTTCGATTCCTGGCCTCACTCAGTGGGTTAAGGATCCAGCATTGCCGTGAGCTGTGGTGAAGTTTGCAGACGCGGCTCGGATCCCGCGTTGCTGTGGCTGTGGCGAAGGCCGGCGGCTACAGCTCCGATTAGACCCCTAGCCTGGGAACCTCCATATGCCACAGGTGCGGCCCTAGAAAATGCAAAAAAAAAAAAAAAAGGTCCAGGGAGCCATCACTAGCCGTCTGCTGCCTGTGGGGACCCCTGAGTCAGGGGTCATTCATTGGGCTCCTCACCTAGTGCAGAACAGGGGCAGGGATGGGGGGAGGGGGCAGCCTGGGCCGGGAGATTCCAGATCAGTAGGGACCCAGCCGGGGCTGCTGTCGGATTACTTGAGGGACTGCTCCCAGCTTCTCAGGGTAGACCCTGCCAAGCCTTAGGGGCACACCAGCCCTCCCTCTGACTCATTCATCCCGGTGGGGACCCCACAGTGGAGGCAGAGAAAACAGCCTTTAAATATAGCTCGGCACCATCTGATCCTGCAGGGCTGATGGCAGGGAGCCAGCGGCCACCCCTGACCCAGCTAGCCGTGCCGGGCTCAGCCACCCCGCCTCTCTGCCTCCCCATCCCTTTCTTTGCAGCCTCAAACAGCCTGCTGCCACCAAGCCCAGGCTCAGATGCTTTAGGCTTTCTGTAAGTGTGAGATATAAAAAGAACCATGGGGCGGGTGGGGGGGTAGGGAATGGCCACCAGCTTGCTAAGAGACACCACCCCCACGCTGCCCCTAGCACAGCCAACATCCTCCCCAGCCACCGCCCCTGGTGGCTGGTGCTTGCACGCAGACACACTGTGACAAGCCGGCATTTAGAATCAGGGATAAGGAGGCCAGCCAGCTGGGTCAAAGCCAAGTCCTTTATGAAATAAAGGTCTTTCTCCTTGGCTGGAGCTGGGTGCTGGAAGTTGCAAATTTTGGAGTTCCCTGGTGGCTCAGCGGGTTAAGGCCCTGGTGTTGTCACTGCTGTAGCTCAGGTTTGACACCTGGCTGGGGGACTTCCTCATGCTGCGGCCACGAAGTCTGCCCCAGGAGCATTCCCCCCAGGGGAGGGGGACCCCTGGACCCTGTGGGGCCCTGGCTGCTAGTCCCTGCCAGGGCTCCAGCCCCAGCCTGCCCCCTCCCTCCACCCCCAGGCTCTGAATATACATTCAGGATGGCCACCAGCGCAAGTGTCCTTCAGCTCCACCTCCCCCGATCCCTCTTCCAGGCTGCACTTCTGCCCAGGTGCCAATCTCTCTATGCTCGGTTGGGCAGACCCTCCCTCCTCTGTCACTACGACTCCTCCGACCCCAGCCAGGCCCAGGGCTCTCTGCTCCTGCGCCCCACCCAGCCTGCAGCCCCAGCTCCCCGCACCCCCCAGAGCTCGAGGCAGCCACCTCCTGCCTCAGCCCAGCTCCCCTCCCAGGCAGCCAAACCACCCCTTTCACCCCCCGCTGCCCCCACTCTCTGCCAGTCCTTTAACTATATGTAGGGCAACAGCTGGGTGCCAGGTACTGGTCAGGAGCGGGGAATGCACAGCAGAGAGTAAGACGGGCATTCTCACACCTTCATGGACCCACAGTCAGGTGAAGGAAGCAGAGGACCCATCAACAGAGCTATATAGACAGTAGTTCCATGAGTTCCCGTTGTGGCGCAGAGGAAACGAATCTGATTAGGAACCACGAGGTTGTGGGTTCAATCCCTGGCCTTGCTCAGTGGGTTAGGGATCTGATGCTGTCATGAGCTACGGTGTAAGTCACAGACGCGGCTCAGATCCTGCGTAGCTGTGGCTGTGGCAAAGGCCGGCAGCTGTAGCGCCAAACTGACCCCTAGCCTGGGAATTTCCGTATGCTGTGAATGCGGCCCTAAAAAACAAATTAAAAAACAGCAGTTCCAGGAGCTCCCACTGTGTCACAACAGGGTCAGTGGCTTCTTGGGTGCACTGGGACTCAGGTTTGAGCCCTGGCCTCGCTCAGTGGGTTAAGGACCCAGTGTTGCCATGGGCTGCGGTGTTGCAGATGCAGCTCAGATCCCAAGTGGCTGTGGCTGTGGCTGTGGTGTAGGCTGGCATCTGTGGCTCTGATTTGACCCCAGCCTGGGTTCTTCCATATGCCACAGGTGCAACCCTAAAAAAAAAAAAAATTAAAATACAAAAAAACAAAAACAACAACAACAAAAAACGCAGACTTACATTAACAAACCGAAAAAAAAAAAGGTATGGGAGTTCCTGTCGTGGCTCAGCGGAAACGAATCCGACTAGGAACCATGCGGTTGTGGGTTTGATCCCCGGCCTCACTCAGTGGGTTAATGATCCTGCATTACCGTGAGCTGTGGTGTAGGTTGCAGACGTGGCTCGGATCGATCCTGCATTGCTGTGGCTGTGGTGTAGGCCAGCAACTGTAGCTCCGATTAGACCCGTAGCCTGGGAACCTCCACATGCCATGGGTATGACCATAAAACAACAAAAGACCAAAAAAAAAGGCACAGACATAATGAATATTTACCGTCTTAGCCATTTCCCCCGGTTTTTTTGGCTGTGTCTGTGGCACATGGAAATTCATGGTCCAGGGATCAAACCTCCTCCACAGCAGTGACCTCATCACAGCAATGATAGGGTCCTTAACCCTCTGAGCCACAAGGGAACTCCCGTTTTAGCTTTTTTTTTTTTTTTTTTTTTTGCTTTTTAGGGCCTTACCCGCAGCATATGTAAGTTCCCAGGCTACGGGTCAAATCAGAGATGCAGCTGCCGGCCTACGCCACAGCCACAGCAATGCCAGATCTGAGCCAAGTCTGCAGCCTACACCACAGCTCATGACAACGCTGAATCCTTAACTCACTGAGCAAGGTCAGGGACTGACCTCGTGGATACTAGTTGGTCCTTTACCACTGAGCCACATTGGAAACTTCTTGTTTTAACCATTTTTAAAGTGGAAGCTTCATGGTTTTTCGTATATTTATATTGTCCCTTGACCCTCTGCACCATCCCTCTCTGGAACTTTTTCATCATTCCAAACTGAAACTCCATCTCCATTAAACAATAGGTCCTCATTCCCTCGCCCCGGGCCTTGGTAACCACTGTTCTTTCTGTCTCTAAGTCTGTGAGCTTTTACTCACTGGAAGTTGAAGCCTGCCAGCTCTCCTGAGCCTTCAATGACTCCCTGCTGTTCTCAGAATAAAGACCAAATAGTTTCAAGGAGGATGCACATGGCATCTGGTCCTCTCAATTTGCTCCTTCTTTCCCTGGATCGAATTCCCTGCCCTCCCGCTTCTCCCACTAGTCATCGTCCAGGCCTCCTGGGCTTCCCCTGCCCTTCTGAGGAAGGCCGGCCTACCTGCATGCTCTGGGCTGTTCCCTCACAGCACCCATTCCAGTTGTAGTCAGCGGGGGGAAATGGCTAAGACGGTAAATATTCTGTGTATTTCACCACACTTTTATTTATTTATCGAACCCGCAAACTTGTGGTTCCTGGTCAGATTCGTTAACTGTTGTGCCACGACAGGAATTCCTTACCACACTTTTAATTTAATTTATTTCAATTTTTTTACGGCCTCACCCTCAGCATATGGAAGTTCCAGGGCCATGGACTGAATCTGAGCCACAGCTGCAAGCTACACAGTAGCCACGGCAACTCTAGATCCTTTAACCCACGGCACTGGCCCGGCTAGGGATTGAACCTGCACCTCTGCAGTGACCCAACCCACTGCAGTTAAGAGTCTTAATCCACTGCGCCATAGTAGGAACTCCTATTTTAAAACAATTTTAAAAAGTAAAAACTAATAGTTAAAATGGCAAAATCTGAAGTATATTTATATCATTGGTTAAAGTAGAAACAATCCATATGTCCACGGATTGGTGAATGGATAAACAAACTCTGGTATATACATACAATGGAGGAGTTCCCTTCTTAGCTGAGTGGTTAACGGATCCAACAAGGAACCATGAGGTTGCGGGTTCGATCCCTGGCCTCGCTCAGTGGGTTAAGGATCCGGCGTTGCTGTGAGCTGTGGTGAAGGTCACAGACGCAGCTCGGATCCCGCGTGGCTGTGGCTGTGGTGTAGGCCGGTAGCTATAGATCCAATTAGACCCCTAGCCTGGGAACCTCCATATGCCACAGGGACTGGCCCTGGAAAAGACAAAAAGAAAAGAAAAAGTAAAAAGGAACAAAGGTTTGATACATGCTACAACATGGATGAATCTCAGAAACAAACTGAAAGATGCCAGCACAAAAGACTACACAGTGTTGTCCCACTGAGATGAAATGTCCAGAATAGAGAAATCCATACAGACAGAAAACAGATTGGCTACTGGCGATTGACAGTGGCGGGGGGGGAGTGACAGCTAATGGGGGTTTCTTGTGGTGATGAAAATACTCCAGAGATGGAGGGTGGTGATGGTTACACAACACTGTCAGTGTCCTAAATGCCAGGGAGTTGTACACTGTGGAATAATTATTTTCAGAGTTTCCTGGTGGCCTAGTGGGATAAGGACTGGGTACTCACTGCTGTGGCTCAGGTCACTGCTGTGTCACGGATTTGATCCCTGACCCAAGAACTTCCAAGTGGGTGCAGCCCCCCAAAATAAAATAAAATGGTTGATTTTATGTTATGTGTATTTGGTCTCCATTTTTTTTAAAAAAGAGGAGCGCCCGTTGTGGGTCAGTGGGTTAAGAACCCAACTAGTACCCATGAGGACTTGGGTTTGATCCCTGGCCTCGCTCAGTGGGTTAAGGATCCAGCGTTGCCGTGACTGTGGCGTAGGCTGGCAGCTGCAGCTCCAATTCGATCCCTACCCCAGAACTTCCATATGTCAAGGGTGGAACCCTGAAAAGGCCAATAAAATAAATAAAATGAAAAAGGAAAGTAAAGGAAGAGGAAAAAGAAGAAAGAGAAGAGGAAGGAAAAGAGAAAAAAAGTTAAGTTGACTGGCTGTCCTGAAAGAAAGAAATGAGAGGGGCAAGAAGCCCAGCTAAGGGAGCTGGGACACATCCCCAGATCCAAGGCAGTGAAAGTGATGGTGCCACAGATGGAGGCGGGGCGGGGGGTGCAGAAGAAAGGGAGAAATACGGAGACAGAAGATGGGACCCGGTGACTGATTAGCCGGGGCCAGTACTTGAGGCAGGTCCTGCCTTGTCTCTGCTCCTGCTGTGCCCACCGCCCGCCTGCCTGTCTCAGCCCTCGATCCCGCCCCTCTTTGAAGATCCAAACCCCCACTCCCCCCCCCAAAACGCACCCGCACACCCCCACCCCCCGGGACCTCCTCGTCCTC
>PVHT021183506.1:248518-319652 GCA_004024745.2 Catagonus wagneri | reverse complement strand
TCTCGGTTACAGTGACTCAGCTCTGCCTCACAGCGTAAAAGCAGCCCAGATAACCAGTAAATGAACGAGCAGAGCTGTGTGTCAACGAAACTTCATTTACGGTAGTTCCCTGGTGATCTAGAGAAGCAGGACTCGGTGTTTTCACCACTGAGAAACTGAGGCCCCCATTCAGCTTCTGGTCTGGAAATTGAAATCCCACATCAAGCTGCTGCACGCCACAGAGGAAGAAACAAACAAACAAACCAAAAAAGCTTTGGAGTTCCCATGGTGGCTCAGCGGAAACAAATCCGACTAGGAACCATGAGGCTGCAGGTTCGATCCCTGGCCTCGCTCAGTGGGTTAAGGATCCAGCGTTGGCGTGAGCTGTGGTGCAGGTCACAGATGTGACTGGGTTCCCACGTTGCTGTGGCTGTGGCGGAGGCCGGCGCTACAGCTCTGATTCAACCCCTAGCCTGGGAACTTGAATATACCGTAGGTGTGGCTCTAAAAAAAAAAAAAAGCAAAAATATAAAAACCGGAGTTCTCTGGTGGCTCAGTAGGTTAAGGATCCTGTGTTGTCACTGCTGTGGCACGGATATGATCCCTGGCCCAGGAACTTTCGAATGCCACAGAAGTGGCAAAAAAAAAAAGTAAAGATCATTCTGAGCCCGAGTGCCTGCAGGGAGGATGAGTGGATGTGGCCCCCAGGGCTGGGCTGTGGTTTGGAGATGCTGCACTTGCACATCCTGCCAGGCACAGGCCGGGCCGTGCACAAAGCTGCACAGACGAACACGTGCACACTTGAATGTGGTAACAGCACGCCCACTGTGCAGCCAGCCAGGCCAGCAGGCAAACTCTGGTGCCTTTACTTCTTCGCTGAGCGGCCTCAGGAAAGCCACTTAACCTCTCTGGGCCTCTGTTCTGTTTGTTGTGATGATTCCGTCCGGTGCTGTGCAGGGCATGCCTCCATTTCTAGAGCCTGCCCTGGTCCTTTCCACCCTGCCTCCAGCTCCCCGCGTCGCCCTGCGAAACCAGGGAACCCTGTCTGGTTTTTCTTTTTTTTTTTTTTTTGAGGGCTGCATATGGAAGTACCCAGGCTAGGGGTCAAATCAGAGCTGTAGCTGCCAGCCTGCGCCACAGCCACAGCAACTTGGAATCTGAGCCGTGCTTTCAACCTACTCCACAGCTCATGGCAACGCCAGATCCTTAACCCACTGAGCGAGGCCAGGGATGGAACCCACATCCTCATGGATGCTAGCCGCACCACAACGGGAACTCCTGGGAACTCCGTCTTTAAGAGAGAGATGACACCCCCTGACACTGGCTCACTTCTCACCACCTCCCGGCCACCCCCGCCACCAGGCCAGCACCCAGGACCGCTGCCCACCACACACACTCTCATCCTGGCCTGAATATATGCCAGCCTCAGAGATGGTCCATGCCCCACTCTCTCCCCTGCCTTCCCGCCCTGGCCTGGGGCCAAGGGACAAAATCCCACGGATGGGGGGTGGGTGGTGGGGAGACAGTGGTGTCACGCAGGGAGAGCAAAATGCAGCTCCGAGGGTCCTGGTCCTAATGGGGGCAGCAGGAAAGACGAGGATGAGGGGGACCCCCCCACACTGCACCCCGTTTCTCGCGCTCTCTCTGTGAGTCACCGCTCCAGCAGTTGCTGGCCGGCAGCCAGGGCCGGGTGGGGCGTCAGGGTGGCGAGACCTACTTTAGCCTTTGGTTTCTCCTCCACACCCACAGGACCCTTGGGTCTCAGAGCACGCACCCAGGCACCCACCCAGCAAATCCGGAGGCTAGGTCGGGCTCCTCCAGCCCTCCGGCTCCTGGGCCGTCTCTGCTGCCATCACCCACCTGTGGGAACCAGGAAGCAAGAAAAGAACTGCCTGTGTCCACCAGGCACTGGGGAACCCGAACCCCTCCAGCCAGAAAAGGGGACATGGCGTAGAATGACAGCTCCGCCGATCCCTCCCCAAGATGCTAGGACCTGCCAGAAACCTCCATCCCCAGGACTCCACTCCTGCTTTTGGAAAAACCCGCACACACAGAAAATCAACTATAACAAAAAATAAAATAAAATAAAAAGAAAGAAAATACACACACACAGAGTGATCCCTCGCAGGGGGGCGCCTATGCGGAGAGGCAGGGAAGGGGGCACGTGGGGGGGCACCTATATGGTGTGCCTGACCCCTACCCCACCCCAATATGAAGCCACACCTGGGGACATTTTTGGTGGCCAAAATGGAGCAGGCGCTCTGGTACCCAGTGTAAGCAGATAGGGTAGCAGGTCCCCAAAGAAAGAGAATAGACATGGCTTTCATGACATAAGAGAAGCCATTTTTGGCCCAAGCCATTTTGCAGTCCAAGCCTGGCTGCAATGCCTGCCCTTGAACAGGTCTCAGTCATCAGTGATCTTAAGAGAAGTGAGGGGAAGGCCCTGGTGGCACAGGGGGCTAAGGACGTGGCATTGTCACTGCTGTGGCTCTGCTTACAGCTGTGGAATGGGGTCGACCCGTGGCCCTGCAACATTTGCATGCCGCAGGCGCAGCCAAAAAAGAAAATAATATATAGAAAAGGGAAGTGAGGGAACGCAGGCATAAAGGAAAAGCGGTCAAGCAACAATAACGCAGTGATGAAGCGGGGTCCTGGAGTTCCTGTTGTAGCTCGGTAGGTTAAGAACCTGACTAGTACCCACGAGGATGGGGGTTCAATCCCTGGCCTCCCTCAGTGGGTTAAGGATCCTCTGTGTTGCCAAAAGCTGCAGTGCAGGCTGCAGATGTGGCTCAGATCCCAAGTTCCTCTGGCTGTGGCTGTGGCTGTGGATGTGACCACCGGCAGCTTTGGCTGTGATTTGACTCCAGCCAAAAAAAAAAAAAAGAAGAAGAAGAAGAAGAAGGAAACAGGGTCCTAATTCTTCCTCAGGAGAATGTGTAGCGGGCTATTACAGGTCTTTAAGTTCTGCAGGAAGTGAGGCCCCCACCCAGGCGGGGAACCGAATGGTGGTATCTACCCTCCCAACTTCAATCAACCAAAGCTTGGCCTCTGTCAACCGTCGCCCCAGTCCTAGGCTGCGTTCTCCTCTGCTCAAGCCCCTTCACGAATATGCATGTACCCTCCGTTTAAAACTTCCCCAATTTTGCTGTTAGGAGACTCACTGCTTTGGGAAAAGTCCCTGGTGTTCTCCTTACTGGCTGCAAGTAATAGATCCTTTCTTCTCCCGGATCTTTGGTTTGGTTGCATCTTTGGGCTCCACTCCCACCAAGAGGTGAACGTGGATTTCAGGTAACACCAGTGGATGGAGGCCAGGACTGCAGCTCAGCATCCTCTGAAGCACCAGGGAGCCCCGCCCCCATCCCTACCTCCAGAGACTGAGTCCTGGGACTGATCCAGTCCCAAAACCCTGAGACCTCCAGAGAGTGATCCAGTCCCAAAAGTCAAGAAAACCCTGGCATGCCTAGGTTCTAATCCAGGTTCTGGCAATTTTTCCGCCATAAAGACTATATATAGGAGTTCCCATCGTGGCTCAGTGGTTAACGAATCCGACTAGGAACCATGAGGTTGCGGGTTCGATCCCTGGCCTTGCTCAGTGGGTTAAGGATCTGGCATTGCCGTGAGCTGTGGTGTAGGTTGCAGATGCGGCTCGGATCCCGCTTTGCTGTGGCTGTGGCGAAGGCCAGCAGCTACAGCTCCTGTTAGACCCCTAGCCTGGGAACCTCCGTATGCCACGGGTGTGGCCTTAGATAAGGCAAAAAGACAAAAGAGAAAAAAATTAAAATTAAAAAAGACTATATACAGCCGACACATTATCCAGCCTCGCAGGGCCTCAGTTTCCGCAATGCAAAATGAGGATAGCACTGTAATAAACCTTTGTGGTGAGGACTCTGTGGGGAAACTAGCAAGCAATAGCTGTTATGACTATTTGTCATTCTTTTTTTTGTGATCACACTCGCAGCATATGGAAGTTCCCAGGGCCAGGGATTGAATCTGAGCCTCAGTTGATGCAATGCTGAATCTTTTAACCTGTTGCAACAGGCTGGGGATTGAACCCTCGTGTCTGCAGTGACCAGAGCAGCTGCAGTACGATTCTTAATACACTGTGCCACAGCGGGAACTCTGATTGTTGTATTCTTAAGACCTTAGGCTCCAAGTCTTCCACAGACCTAAGTTCAAATCCAAAATTCAGATAAGTGTTGTTGCTGCCTGTCTCAGAGTCACAGGGGAGACAGATGAGCCACTGGGGTACACAGCCTTGGTGCATGAGAGGGACATAGGGGTGCTGAGTAAACTCTTGCCAAGCTCAGAAGTGCCTGAGCCTGGAAGGGGCATTAGAGAACAGAAGACCATCTGGCTTCTGGGTACCACGGATGCCATGGCAACAGGACAGGATGGGCTCTGGTGCAATAGGAGTTGGAGAAGAAGGTTTAGGGGAGGAAATCACGCCAGCCTTGAGCAGGGGGATGGGACCGTGCATGAGACCTGGCCAGCCTGGCGGTGGCTGGCAAAAGGATGGTTCTGAGGATCTTCTTCCCAGCTTTTCCAGACATATGGTCAGGGAAATTCACCAAGAACGGGGACAGTACACCAGGGTGATTCAGGACAATCAGAAGGAACGGAGACCATTCACAGGGTGGGGGCAGAGAATTTCCCAGAGGGGTGTGTGTGTGTGTGTGTGTGTGTGTGTGTGTGTGTGTGTGTGTCCCGCTGGGCCAAGGCTCTGCTCAGGGTGCTGAGAAGGCCCAGCCTGCCGACCCACCTGCCTGGTCTGACCAGAAACCCAGGTCCAAGCTTGGGACATACGGCCCTGGGGGTGCACCCTCAGGAGCCTCGCGGGACAGGGCTTGCTTAAGTCACAGTGGAACCTCTGGGAGGTTGGGCAACATCCCTCCCACACACGTCTAGAGTCCAGAGTCGTGAGAAAGAGACACAAGCCTAGGGAGAAGGGAACGAGGCCAGAGGAGCCAGGAGGCTGCCCAGGCTGCCGAGACAGACACGTTAGTGCCCGCTGACAGGAGTCCCCAGAGACCTCTCTGGCACATTCCCTCCTCCCCATCAGCAGCCTGAGACGCAGAGCAAAGCAAGGAGAGGCCAAAGCCTCCCCCCCCGCCCGGGGGGGCTAAAGGGAAGGCTTTGCAGGTCCTGCGGAGGCGAGCCCCTTCTCCCAGCCAGCCTCGGTTTCTTTCTCTTTTCTTTTTTTTTCCTTTTTTTTTTTTTTTTAAATTTTTGGACCACACCCGCAGCATATGGAAGTTCCCAGGCTAGGGGTTGAATCAGAGCTGCAGCCGCCGGCCTACGCCACAGCCACAGCCACAGCAATGCAGGATCCGAGCTGCGTCTGCGACCCACACCACAGCTCAGAGTAACACAGGATCCTTAACCCACTGAGCGAGGTCAGGGATTGAACCAACATCCTCACGGATACCACTCGGGTTCTTAACCCGCTGAGCCGCAACAGGAACTCAGTTGCTTCCTCAGGACTGGCTTCTGGCCCACCCCTCTCTCGGAAGGGAATGCCTTGGTCCCATCCACACTGAGAATACGTTTAAAATCCCAGGAGCTGTTGAGAGGAAAGTGGGGCGGGGAGGGGGGACGGGGGAGGCCGCAGGCGACTACCTGGAACCGGGAGCCGCAGGCCCGCGGGGGAGGGGTTCCACCCCAACCCGAGCCGAGCCTCCGGGCGGCCGGCGGCGGGGTCCCCGCCGTGAGTAATTGCAGGCTTCCTTAGCCTTCCCGGTGGCGTGAAGCCAGTACAAGGTTCATTCCGGAAGGGCGGGCACAGCAGGCGGCGGGGAGAAGGAGGGCGCCAACCAGGTGGAGGCTGGTTGGCGCTGGGTTGGCGCGGACCCAGGCCCCAGGGCGGCCCAGCCCCAGATGCGGCACCGAGGCCCCGGCCCTGCGGCTTCCACCACGCCCCTACCCGGGCAGTCGGCCTCGGCTGGCCCTCCCAGCCCGCCCCTGGGTCTAAAGGCTGAAGCCGTGAGCCATTTCCTGTCCCAGACACCAGCCCCAGGAGGCCGGGCCGCAGCAGTCTCTCCAGCCTAGGAGTCTGGGATGGTCTGGATTTGCTCAGTTAAGCGCGATCACCAAACAACAAAAACAGCAACAGCCAAAACCCCAGACCGACTTTGTCCTCGTCAAGCCCCTGGGCTGAGCACGCACAAATTGGGCCCTGGGGATATTTTCACCTGGGGAAGCAGGAGAAAGGATGGAACAGAACCTCTGAGCAAGTGGGTCTGAAAACGCTGAAGGAGGAGGCTGGTGGGCGGCCAGTCCAGGATGTCCGGAGAGAGAGAAAAGGGTGCACCAGACCTGGACGGTGGATCTCACTACCCTGAGCTCTTTCCTTATCTATAAACCAGAGATAAGTTGCTATGTACATACAAGCAAAAGTCCACTGCTCTGGACACAGACCCCTACCCACCCAGCCCATCCCCTGCCCCCAAATCCAGGAGAGAAAGAACAATGGACTTGGTTTTACTGGCTAGTGTTTGCTCTGTGCCTCAACTCCCTCAGCCTTAAGATGGGGCTAGTGAAAGTGCCTATTTTAATTCGGACCCAGGTTTGGGGCGGGAGGGTGGTGGTGGGGTTTAACTAAGTGAACACAGAGAAGGAGCCCAGCAAAGCACCCGGCCAGTAGTAAATATAAATATTCACCTGCCTCTTCTTAGAAAAGGGCGTGTTATCTGGCCTCTAACCAGAAGCCTCTGGGGTGGGAAGCTGAGTCTCCAGGGGCCCTTCGGAGGCTCACAGAATCTTCTGGGGGTATTTCCCAGGCTAGCTCTGTAAACACAGGGGACTGGGTACGAAACACAGTGGCTAATTTCCCAAGCTGTCTTTCTGGGGCTCCAAGAAAAAGCAGAAGGTTTCCAAGACCCTCAGATCGGCTCACTCCAGATCTTTCTTTTTTTTTTTGTCTTTTTGCCTTTTCTAGGGCCGCACCTGCGGCATATGGGGGTTCCCAGGCTAGAGGTCTAACAGGAGCTGTAGCCGCCAGCCTTTGCCACAGCCACAGCAAAGTGGGATCCAAGCCGCGTCTGCAACCTACACCACAGCTCACAGCAACGCCGGATCCTTAACCCACTGAGCAAGGCCAGGGATCGAACCCGCAACCTCATGGTTCCTAGTCAGATTCACCAACCACTGAGCCACGACAGGAACTCCTCGCTCCGGAGCTTTAGGGCCACCTGGTGCCCCTGTTAAGCCCTTGGGAGAATTTCCCAAAGTGAGGGAAACCGCGGGAAACCGAATCACTACAGGCTCAGGGGGCCAACCTCCCGCTCAAGAAGCGGGGCAGTTAGAACAGTGGTCAGCCAACATCGCTGTACTTTGAATTCACCTGGGATGTGTCCCACCCACGCCAGCCATCGGGGCCTGGCGCAGCCCTGAGATCCAGGGATTTCACAGAGGACAGGCTAAGCCACGCCCCACCCCTGGTGGCACATCTCTCAGTAACAGAGGGGAAGAGAAACGGGCCCTGTGACTCCACGGAGGAGAGCAAGCTTGGCCTTCACCTCACTGCTTCCTGATACTTTCCCAAACAAGCGGTGGGACGAGAGAAAAAGCCGTGCATTTGCTGCTTGGTCAATTCCCTTGCCTGGCTCACCCCTGCAGCTGGGCCCCCAGGGAAGGGTTAACGGGAAGTGCCTGGCGTCCTGCAGCCACAGAAGCCCATTGTTCTCTGGCTGGTCCCCTCCCCCTGGTGCAGGAAGACCCTCAGGGGAGCCCCTTCAAAAGGGCCGAGCCGGTGTCTCCAGACTGCAGGCCTGCCTGTCGGGAGAGCGAGCACAGGAAAAGGAAACCCGCTGGGCAAGGGCTGGGTCACAGCTGTCACCACTGAGTCTCAGGGGGGTTTCCGAGGAAGGGGAGGGCTGGGCCTCACCCGCCCTTGGGGGAGACAGCCCTCCCCCACCGTCCCCATCTGGAAGCCAGAAGGCTTTGATCTCAAGCCTTTAGGTACAACCTAAACTCCCGCGTCCCTACCCCACTTCCCCCACCCCCAGCATCCCTGGGTTAGAAAGTTTCGCACCCCACCCTTCCTCCTCCTGATTTCAGATCTTCTCCTTTCCAGGCCGAAACCGCGCCTTTTTCTGATTAGTAGATTGGGGGGTGGGGGCGGGGGGTGGCCTGGATTTGGGGTGGAGGAGGCAAAGGGAGGCGGAGAGCTGTTAGCAATTCCCTGGGAGACCCTGGGGAGCAGACTAGGTGAGGGTGAGCAGCTGGCAACCAGATGTGGGTGGACAGGCTGAAGGGGAAATTAATTGGTGCCAGTCAGGTGGTGGGCGGGCAGAGAAGGCAGGACCCCAGCAGGCCCCCAGGGAGCTCCTGAGGTGCAGAAGGGAGGGTGTCCAGACAGTGAAGGATAAGATTACTTCTTAACTGAGAGTCAGCAATGGGCTGGGGAGGAGGTGCTGGAGAAAGCTAGAAGGCATGACAAATAAAACAGGAGGGATGGGGAGTTCCCACTGTGGCTCAGCATGTTAAGAACCCAACTAGTAGCCATGATACTAATCATGGATATTATTAATCAGTGGGTTAAGGATCCAGTGTTGCCACAAGCCGCAGCTTAGGTCGCGGACACGGCTGGGATCTGGCATTGCTGTGGCTGTGGTGTAGGCCTCTGATGATCCCTAGCCTGGAAACTTCTATAAGCCATGGGTACGGCCCTAAAAACACACACACACACACACAAAAAACCAACATGGAGTTCCCATCATAGCGCATCGGAAACGAATGCGACTAGTATCCATGAGGATGAGGGTTGGATTCCTGGCCTCATTCAGCGAGGATCTTGTGTTGCTGTGAGCTGTGATGTAGGTCCAAAATGCGGCTTGGATCCCAAGTTGCTGTGGCTGTGGTGTAGGCTGGCAGTTGTAGCTCTGATTTGACCCCTAACCTGAGCCTGGGAACTTATATACGCCAGCGGGTGAGCGCCTAAAAAGAAAAAAAAGGGGGAGAGAGAAGGGTGGGAACTTAGGGGAATTTCTGAGAAGGGCTGGGAGACAGGAGCAGGCAGGGAGCTGGCCTTATGGAGGCCTGAGGACTTTAGCCCCTGTGCTCAACTCTCCTGGACAAAGATCTGGGGAGACCTTAGGTCTCCTGACACAGGTGGGCAGAATAACCCTCTAGGCTGAGCCTCAGCAAATAGATATGACATGCCTCGGTGAGAGCATCCGTGGACACAGGTGGGGGAACGTCTGGGCTCCCCTAAACGCAGATGTGTGGGTGTCAGCTCAGCTACACACTAGTACGGGAGAACTCACTACTACAGAGGTTCTGGGTTCCCCGACACAGGTGCGGGGTTCTCTGCTCCCCTAGACACACAGTCGGGACTTCAGTAGCCTCTGCGCCAAGGGCGGGTAGCGGGAGCCTCGAACTCTGGCAATCCCCATTTCCCTTCAGCTTTTTGTTCCATTTACCTGATTCCGAGCCCACCCCCGGGCCCCGGGGCTTTCCTGAGCGTTTCTTGCTTTCCTGCGCTCTGCCGAAACCCCGCCCTCACACCCCCGGGTGTGCCACAGGTCGCGGGGAGCCTAGAGAAGAAGGTCTGGGTGGAATCCGTACGGGACCAGTTTTGGGGGCGAGGGGCGTAGCCTGGGTCGCGGACCCACACTGGGAGCTCTAGGAAGTAGCTGGGTGCAGCGCGCGGGGGCGGACCCCAGGGCCAAGGGCAAAGCCGGGCGGATTTGCATGTCCCGCCCCCGCCTGTGATTGATGTCCGGATAGCCCCGCCCCACGCCCTGGCTGGTTACCAACCCCCGGGGCCCCGCCTAGGCGTTAGAAGTCCTCGCTTAGATCAAGTCCCCGCCCGGCGCCGCTAGCAACCTGGCGGAGGCCTGCGTCTTACCGCCTGGGGAGAGTGGACCTCGCCCAGGTTCCTGGAACCGGGTAAACCGGTCTGAGAGCCGATTCTGGGCTGGTCTCGACCTGTGGCCCGGCCCTTTCCCAGTTCAGCAGTCCAACCTGGGGCATCTGTTCTTGGGCCCCCACACAACTAAGGGGGTGGGGAGGGAGCGACTCTTGGGATGGGAGGCGCCACTAAAGCTGCCCCCTACTTGCTCTCATGCAGGGCGCTCCTTTTGGGGCCTCAGTTTCCTAGTCTGTAAAAAGTGGACATTAGGAGTTCCCCCGTCTGGCACAGCAGAAAGGAATCCAACTAGTAACCATGAGGTTGAGGGTTCGATCCCTGGCCTCGCTCAGTGGGTTAAGGATCCGGCTTGCCTTGAGCTGTGGTGTAGGTCGCAGACTCGTCTCAGATCTGGCGTTGCTGTGGCTGTGGTGTAGGACGGCAGCTACAGCTCCAATTGGACCCCTAGCCTGGGAGCCTCCATATGCTGCGGGTGCGACCCTAAAAAGACAAAAAAAAAAAAGTGGACATTAGAAGAATGGACCTCGGAGTTACTGCTGTGGCCCAGTGGGTTAAGAATCTGACTGCAGTGGCTCCTGTTGCTGCAGAATTACCATCCTTGGCCCTGCACAGTGGATTAAAGGACCCTGCGTTGCCCCAGCTGTGGTATAGTTTGTAGCCGCAGCTTGAATTCAGTCCCCAGCCTGGGAACTTTCATATTTCCCCGGTGTGGCCTTAAAAAAAAAGACTGACCTCAAAGGAAAATAGCAAATGCATTATTCACTCACAAAAACCACTTAGTAAGCACCTACTAGACTCGTCTCTGCCCTAGTGGAGGCCACAAGCTAGAAGAGGAGACAAAACCAGAAAGAAATGTAACAGGACAGTTGTGATAAATACCAAAAAAGTAAAATAAAATAAAATTGCTCTTCTTTGAATGGCAACAAATATAAGGGTCTTAGACCAAAACGGAGGGCAGAAGGGGAAATTCCTTGATGATCTGCCCTTGAGCTAAGTTGACTTAACTCGGTGAACAGGGAAGGGGAAAGAATCTTAGGAGATAACAGCATAGACAAAGGCCCTGGGTCAGGGAAACTGTGGCCCTGTAAGGAACAAAAAGCAGGTCATTGTGGCCAGAGAATGATGCCAGATTAGCCAGAGATGAGCTGGACACAGATCAGCAGAACTTTTCAGACAGGCAGTCATAGGAGTTTTGTCCCTCTTCCAAAGGATTAGGAATTCCCAAGAAGCAGCATTTTCCTAAATCTGGCAGAGCGATCCAATGTTATTTAAACAACATGGAACGAATCCCTCAGAGACTCTCCTTTTTCAGCTAATTTGCTAAGGATATTCTTCCTTTGGCAATAAAGTGTTTATAGGAGTTCCCTTCATGACTCAGCAGTAATGAACCCAACTAGTATCCATGAGGACACAGGTTCAATCCCTGGCCCCGCTCAGTGGGTTGGGGACCCAATCTGGTGTTGCTGTGAGCTGTGGTGTAGGTCGCAGACTCAGCTCAGATCTGGCTTTGCTGTGGCTGTAGCATAGGACAGTAGCTCTAGCTCTGATTTGACCTGTAGCCTGGGAACTTCCATGCCATAGGTGTGGCCCTAAAAGAAACGGCAATAATAATAATAATAATAATAATAATAATAATAATAATAATGTGTCTTTAATCTTGCTAATCTTCCTTTGTAATAAAGAAAGCTGTCTGGAACCTCACACTGTCTACTGTTTCAGCAGGATCTTAATGAGGTTTCATTTTCACAGTAACTTTTATGAACTGTTACACTCCAAGTATAGTGATTAACAAGTAGGTTATGTTTTTAACAAAAATGATTAGGTAAATAATAGTACAGTTGTTAAGCAGATATTAACAAAAATTCTGACCCTCAACCAACTGAAGTTTGGAAAATTCTATTCTAAGAGCCACGAGAAGCCATTGATTAATGAGATGACAAATATTAAGCATTTAGCACCTGCTACCCCAGACAACCTCATTCACTCATTCAGGCCTGAGTTGGGCGTTCATAGAACTGACATCGGAATGGGGGCACAGATGCTAAACAGAACAGAAGTATATCCTTTCAGGCACTGAGCAGTGCTCTAAGGAAGGCTGAGCAGAGTAAAGGAGCAGAGTAGCAGAGTGGGATGCTATTTTAGATCAGGTAACCCAAGAAGGCTTCCCTATGGAGGTGACATTTCACAGAAACCTTAAGCAAGTGAGGATGGACTTACGGATGTTAGGGAGAACAGCACTGCAGGAAGGAGAATAGCAACTGCAAAGGTCTTGGGGTTGGAACACTCACCTGTCTCATTCTCCAAGCAGACAAGCAGCCGGTGTAAAAGAAGCTGAGGAAAGCTGGAAGAGTGAAATAACCCGGTTTGCATATTATAAGATCAGTGCTGTGTAGAATCGACTGTGGGGGGGTCAAGAGCAGGGAGGAAGCCCCTGCTCTAACCTGGGTGAGAAGTGAAGGCAGCGCACAGCAGGGTGGGAGCCATGAGGGAGAAGGCTGAGAGTGGGATGCCAAGTCAAGCTGACAGCCCCTGCGACTAGACAGGATATGAGGGAAGGAGAAAAAGGTCAAGAAGGATTCTTCCCCAGTTGAAAACCTGGCAGGATTTCCCATGGGGCTCGTTGGGTTAAGGACCTGGCATTGTCACTGCAGTGGCATGAGTTCAATCCCTAGCCCGGGGAACTTCCATATGCCATAGGCACAGCCAAAAAAAGGAAAAAAAGAAAAAGAAAACCCAAAAAGGCTGGCAGGAAGCAGCAAGAATCCTCTTTAGGTCCTGCTATGTTTGGAATACTTTGGACCCTCGTGAGGAGACATGATCCAGGGCTTGGACAGACAAGTCTGGAGTTTGAAGGGAGGTCCATGGTGAAAAGGAGAATTCAGGAGTCAGGATCTCGAGGTGGCAGTCAGGGCCCTAAAACTGCAGGAGCCTCCTCACAGTGAGTATAGATAGAGAGGGGTGGGGCCTGAGGCACTGATGTAGGAGGAAACCTGGCATGTGAGTGTGGGGCGCTGGAGAAAGAAAGATTCAACCTGGTCAAATCATTAGGATTAGTCCAAACTCTGGAGCTGGGAGGGGAGCTCTTATTCACCATGACCTACTGGAGGAAGGGACCATTTTTCCAGTCCTCAGGGTTTATCCCAGCATCTGTACACACACGTGCATACACATACATATACTTGTTTTATGCGCTCCTTTTTTTTTTTCTTCCCCAAGAAACAACTGTTTTGGAGTTCTGCTGTGGTGCATAGAGATGGGCCTCTCTACAGCGCCAGGACACAGGCTCCATGCCGGGCCCTGCACTGTGGGTTAAAGGGTCCTGCGTTGCTGCACTTGCGGTGTAGGTCGCGACTGTGGCTGGGATCTGGTCCCTCGCCTGGGAACTCCATATGCCACAGGGTGGCCAAAAATGGAGGGAAAAAAGCCAAAACAATTTTTTTATTGAAGTCTAGTTGATTTACAATGTTGTGTTCAGGTGTACAGCAAGGTGATTCATGTATATATACACATATATATATATTTAGAATATATTCTTTTTCAGATTTTTTCCATTATACTGTATTTGAAGATATTCAATATAATTTCCTTGACATACAGTAGGTGTTTGTTGTTTATTTTATATGTGGTAGTGTGTATCAGCTGCAGGTGCCTTTTTTTTTTTTTTTGGCCCGGCCCTGGGCATGCAGAAGTTCCCAAGTGGGGACTTCAACCCGTCCTCCCACAGCAACCCTAGCGGCTCCAATGACAACCCTGGAGTCTTAACCGGCTGAGACCCAGGAGAACTCCGGACCTTTTGTCCCTTAGGGAGGAAGTGGTGGATAGTCCACTTTCTACCATCAGTCCGGATGGATGGGCATGTAGGTTGTTACCAGTTTGTGCTAATTCTGGACAACACTGTAGTGAACGCCCTTCTGGAGTCTCCTCCGCAGTCCCGAGTCTCCCTGGGGGAGTCGCTGGTCATGAGATCTGTGACACTTTTAGTTTTCACAGCTATTTTCTTCCAATCCATTACTCCCCAGAGGGCCTGTTCCTAAAACCCAAGACCTGTAATGGGTGGAAGAAACTCCAAGCCTCATCAGTGTGGGCTGCAGTGACAAATTTTCAACTTTGCCTATTCTGATGGGTGAAACGGGGTCTTGGGGAGGGATCTATCTTAAGGGGATGTATGTGGGGAGGGGGTGTTTGTCCCTGCCCCCACGCTCCCACCCGCACCGGAAACCCCCAGGGGCCCGGGCGGGGGCGGGGGTCGGCCGAGCAGCTTCCCGCGGAAGGAAGCGCCCGGCGGTTCCTGCTACAGGAAGCGCAGTTTTGCCCCCTCCGCAGCCTCTGGGGACTTCCCGGGGCCGGGCCAGGTTCGCGAGGGAGTGGCTCCCACGCGGAGGCTTTGAGCTGGTGGTGGGGGCTTCGCTTCCCCGCCCCCCACGTCCCACGGGGGAGTTGTAGGTCAACCCTCCGAGTGGGCGACGCTAAAGTCTTTCCCGTCTCCCGGGAAGGAATCGCGCAGCGGCGGAGGCGAGATTCCCCCGAGGGGCGCTGCGGCAGCGAGGGAGGGAGGGAGGGGGGAGTGCGGTGAGTGAACGAGGCCGGAGAGGAACCTGGGCCAGGGCGGTCCCCTCCACCGCCTCCACCTCCCGCTACCCTTCTGCCTGGGGGTCAGGTCCCGGGGGGATCGGGAGGCTCGCAGCGGCCGAGCCTGCCGTCTGGAGGCGGGGCGGACTCTTTCCCGGCGCCTCCCGCCGCCCTCACTACCCGCACCTGCGGCTCCTTTGTCCTCCCTGCAGCACCCCCTCCGCGCCCCCCGCCCGGGAGCCACGCCTACAGCCTCTCTTCCTAAATCAGCCTTGGGGAAATTTTGAGGGTTTTCTCCTCTCGGGCTGGCTAACCTGAGGTTGGGGTGGGGCCCATCCCACGGGCATTTCTAAACCTACAGCCTCGCAGGGAACCTGAAGAGGCCCACCACCCAGATGAGAAAACCGAGGCTGGGCGCTCATTTCTTGGCCCGAACCACGGATTCGAACTGAACAGAAGGGGCGCTCCAAAGCTCACCTGCTCAGCTCCACCCCAGTCGTGGGACCCCTGCCACTGCTGATTCAGTTAATCGAGTGTGGGCTGGGGGGGGAGCTGTTGGGAAAGATCCTTCAAGTCTCCAGAGGGGGCCTGTACCCCCAACTATGCTGGGGGCACCTGTACCCAACAGTGCCCCCGCCCCCGCCCCCGCCCCACCCCCACGGCTGAACTCGGAAATCCCTCATAACTAGCCAGAATCGTAGTGGAATGTCTAAGGAACCCCAGCATGGGAGAGGTTTAAAAAAAGCTTGGAGGGCGAGGCGCCCAGCACGGAAGTGCTCTGCCAAAGAAAATGGACCCGGCCCCCTCCCGCCCACTCTGCCCACGTGGTAGCCGGTCTGACCGGTTTCTGGGGCCCCAGCCAGCCGCCGCCAGCTCCTGACCCCTTAACCCTGCCCCTCCCCCGCCAGGGAAGAAAACCAGACAGGCAGCACAGACTTTATTTCAATGGTCTTTATTTTCTCCTACCTGGCGTTTCTAGCAAAAGGCCAGATAGATGGAGTTAAAATCCACCACAGTAAAGGTAAACAGAACCTCAGAACGCCCTGGTAAGAATCCCCACTTCCCCGGAACGGGCCCAGTCTCTCCAGCAACTGATCCCGGCTCAGCCTTACAGCGCTCCGAGCACCCCCCTCCCCCCGTTTTTGTGATCCAGTCCAGGAACGTTTGGGTCGATTGTGTCTGAGTCTGAGGGATGGTTAAGCTGGAGACTGGAAACATGTTCCCACCTCTAACGCACCAGAGGAGAAAAAATTTAACCTGAAATTAGATCAGCCCTCCGCCCCTGAAGGCATGGGGGCAAGGGGCAATAACCCGCAGCACACGGAGGCCGAGTGACTCAGGCCACCCTCCTCCCGTTCCCCAGGGCGGTCCACACCCCAGATCCTCCTCCCAGGCCTCACACCCACGCAAGGCAACAGGAAGCTCCCCACTTCTGCCCCTTGACGCAACGATGACCGCTTGCACAAGTATGTCACTGGAGGGGGAAGGCGACTGCCTGGAATTCTCCGAGGTTGGAAACGCAAACACCAACTATTGAAAAACCTTGAAAGGGCAGCATAGCCCCCAGTAAGAAATAAAGTCCGACCCTGAGGAGTTTAAAGAACCAAGTCTCCCTCTCCCAGCCCCAGAAGGAGGGGGCAAGGTCCACGTCACAGTCCGTTAAGACAGCACCTGTGGGCGCGCCAGGTCTGCGGTAAGGCGCCCGCGCCCGCGGCTCAGGCTCCTTCGTGCGGCGACTGCACACAGGTAGCGACGGCTCCCGGGGCGGAGTCCCTCTCAGGGCCTCTCGGCAGCCCGGGCGGCGGCTCTTCTCCACGGTTTCCGTGGGCGCTCCCCTGGGGGTGGGCCTCGCCTCGGGTCTGCGCACTCTGGCCGACGGTTCGGCCCGCGCTCTGGGCTCCGGTAGCGCCGCTCGAGGGCCCTCAGAAGGCCACCACGGCCCGCACCAGCACGTTCAGCATGTTATCAGCCGGGCGGCAAGCCGGCTTCGCCTCGCACGCCGGCGGCGCCGTCGGCGCGGCGGCAGGGCTGCAGTTCAGGAGGCCGGAGAAGCGCCTCTGCAGGACACGCGCCAAATTGGGGAAGGCGCCCTCCGCTTGCGCCGGAGGAGGCTGCAGGCGATCAAGGACCTCCGAAGAAGCCCCTTCCTCCTCCTCCTCTTCTTCTAGACGAGCTTTCTTGCTCGGGACCAGTGCAGGGTCCCCACCGTCGCTCAGGCTGCTGCTTCGCCGCTTGCGGCTGACTTTGGCAGGGCGCGGGGCACAGGGGGCAAGGGTCTCCTCGATTCTTGGCGCCTCCTGCGTGTCCATGGGTTCCGGAGAAGGCGGCTCACCGTCGGGGGCCGCTGCCTTGGCTGCGGCTTCCGCTTCTCGCGGTGGGTGCAGCCGAGGATCAGGGGAGCGGGCGGGTGGCAAGGGCACCTCGGGCTCGTGAGTTTCCACCTTGGCCGAGAGGTAGAGCTCCCGGGCGCTGCGCATGACCAGCGACAGCTGCAGACTCCGGTGCAGCCGCAGGCCACCGCGCTGCATGCGCGAATGGTACATCTTCCACACCGAGAGGGTCATGATGCGTTGCGCCTCCTTCTGCACTTCCATTACGACTGGACGGCGGGGCCGAGGTTTGGCGGGGACTCCGGGCTGAGCAGGGGAGGTGGCAGGTGCACTCCAGACTACGCGCACGTTCACGCCTCTCTCTGCAGGCCAACCCACACTGAAAGACTGGTAGGACGCTCTGTCCCGGCGCCCGCCACCCGGGCCCTTTTGTACCTAGTGTGATGTCACGGAGACGCCCCGCCCAATCAGAGAGCCGCATCCGGGCTTTCCACAGCGCCGCGGAGAGAGACTCCTTAAAGGGACAGGGTGGGATTTACCCTGAGAAGAAAAGGGAGCTTGTCGGAGGGTGAGCGTTCCCCAGTCCAAGCTGACCTCTCCGGGTGGTCTCCTTTCTAAAGGGCCCCATTACATCCTGCGCAGGCCCAGTGTAGGGGGGCTGTAGGTGGGGCTCAGGGCCCACGCAAGTGTTGCGTCTGTAGAGCCCAGGTAGCAGGTCTTAGCTTGTAAGTTTCCTTTCGCACCCGGGAAGACCCAGGTTCCAGCCGGTACATCACCTGTGGGAACAGTGTCTAGCATCTGCCAGTCGCCTAGTTAACGTTTTTTTGTTGTTGTTGCTGTTAAATCAATAACGATGCTAACATTTATTAAGCACGTACTATGTGCCACACGCTAAAGTCTTTCCTTTCATAAATATCTCATTGATCTCACCTCCATTCGTGCAGGGTAGTTATATCTGATTTCGTCAGTTGGGGAAACCGAGGCAGTGACTCGTCCAATATTTGCTAAATGAATAAATGGACTACTGTGATGAAACGAGACCAGTTGTGCCTCTAGCTCTCCTGTCTCTCCAACATCCTCCAGCCCTCTCCATTCCCCTTGTATGGAGGCAGTAAAAAGGCGGGGCACGCTGGTTGCTTTAGAGCAAAGATGCCCACTCCAGGAGCGGCGGATGTCTGCAGACACGAGTGCAGTCCAGGCTGCCATCTCTGCGCTGAGCATGAAGCACCCTACCCCTCCATTTATTTCCCTTGGCACGAAATCCACCGTGGGCGTGGAACTTGTAAGGCGGAGTACCCAGCCGCAAAACAACCCGAGTGAACACGTGGCTGTGGCCCCCCAAACGACGCAGCCGCGCTCCGCCTCTGCTCCCCAGTAGGCGGAGTTGGGGTAGAAGCTGGAAACTGAACAACTCAGAGACAGAGCAGATAGAAAATATCCGCCCCACCTTCCGCTTTGCGCTACGGTTCCAAGGAAACGTAATTCCAGTTCCTCAAAAAAAAAAAAAAAAAGAAATGCAATATTGTTCGAATAGTTCCATTCATTCGTGTTCTGGGCCCTTTAAGGAGAGGCTGTACTGCCAGCAACTTCTGCGCGAGCCTTCCCGCCAAGGAATCTGCTAGACTTCCACCGCTAAATTTGGAAGTAATGACGTAGGGCGTGCGCGCGAGCCGCTTCCGGCCGCCCATATAAGGACAGGCGCCCGGATCTCGACACGGGACAGCCACGGGCTTCTTCCGGGCGGGGGAGGTGCCTTAGCCTCCGGGAACGCCCCCTCCGCTCTTTCTCTCCCGGCAGCCGGGGCTGGCTGGAGCCCTCGGCTTCCGGAGCGGCATTCAGCCCGGCCCACAGGGAGGGAGGAGAAAGTTTCTCTTCCTTCCCTCCGGAGACCGGGAAGGTGTGACGCCCCCTCCAGAAAAGTCCCTGCCGGCGTGTAGGGGCCACCTCACTGCTCGCTCTGACGCCGTATCCCAGAGACCTACACAAAGACCTGGACAACACAAGCAGCTACTCACTGAGGACTCCTTCATTTCTGGTCCCCTCCACGGAGACCCTGCCCCTTCCTCTAAAGTGATCCTCCCGTGCACCTCTGGAGCACGCTCAGGTCCCCCATCTCCAACCCCGACACAGGGGGAATCAGTTATTCTCTCTTCTCCCAAAACTCCTCCCACTCAGGGATCCTGCCATATATTATGGTGACTCGCTGAGGACGCGCCCGCGCCCGTCTCCGCTCCCCCATACTCCCAACCCCATGAAACTCCACGACATCCCCAGTCCAGGCGCTGTCTGACACTCAACTGGGGTGACCTTCTGAGGACTTCTTCAAATAGCCCGCTCCAGGAGCCAGGACCCCACTCAGGCAACGGTCCCACACACACACACACACACACAAAAAGTTGCTTTCTAGGAGACCCCACATAGAAAGGTTCTGTCACACAAGCGGCCACCCTGAGCACCCTGAGTCCCTCTCCAGACATTCCTGGTCCCACTGCACACGCAGAGGACTTCATTGCAGGCCATCCTGAGTCGCCACCACTATGCTTCCTTCCATGATCCCCAGGTCGCACCCAGAAAGACCCTGTCCTCCCGAAGCATTTCCAGGGCCCCGACTCATGGCCATTCTGCCCCAGGATGCGTCCCTCCTCCGCAGGAAAAAAAGAGGAGGGGTAAGTCCATCAGAACTAGCCACAGAATGCCTGAACTTCACCTTGGCCCCGCGGGAAGGTGGAGAGACCATCCCTGTCACACCTGACCCTGGGCTAGGACCATCTCAGGGAGCCCTGGAAGATGACCTACAAATTGGGGGAGCCCCTACCCCAGCCATAATCTGGCCTGATTTAAAGGAGACTATTATTATTTATATTGCCCAGAAGGGAAACTGAGATTGAGCAGCAACAACCCGAAGGGCTGGGTCTCCAGCCAAGGGATACGGAGCTCCGACCCGAACCCAGCCGGACAGAACTGAGACACACCTGCGGACCAAGACGCGAAGGGGCAGAGGTGCCGGCAGGAAGCCGTTTTTGCCCACAACCAAGATGGCCGAAGAGAGAACGGAAATTCCCACACTTCGGGCCTCTAAGGCCTCTCTTTCTCCTCTGGTGGCCCCGCTCTCGTTGGTGGCCTGGGTCACGTGACGGGAGCGGGCGTGTGTCGGGGGGTGACGGCGCGTTCTGCATTGCTTGGGGAGAACCAGCATCCAGGGCCGAGAGGGGAGGGGGCTCGGCCTCGGGCGGGTGGGGGGCGTGACATGTCTCTCGAAGATCCGTTTTTTGTAGTCCGAGGGTGAGTGACGGCAGATGGGGGAGGGCAGAGGGTGTCCTGTCCCCCTGCCAGCCAGTGCCCGGGTGCCAGCCGGAGCGTGCCAGGTATTCTGGGCACCACCGTCGGGATCGCCCCGTGGCCGCGTGGGAGGGGTACACAGGGGGATATGAGGAAATCGTGAGCCCCCCAGCTCGGGGTGCGCAGTGGTGGGCAGAGAGACCGCCTGCCCCCAGCCGCGCCCGCTGTGCCCCTGCCTGCAGCGAGGTGCAGAAGGCGGTGAACACTGCCCGTGGGCTATACCAGCGGTGGTGCGAGCTCTTGCAGGACGGCGCGGCGGTCGGACGCGAGGAGCTGGACTGGACGACCAATGAGCTGCGCAATGGCCTGCGCAGCATCGAGTGGGACCTCGAGGACCTGGAGGAGACCATCGATATCCTGGGGCGGGGGGAGGTTGGACGGCCTCTTGGCAGAGCCCATTGCAGTGGCAGGGGGCACTGGGAGCCAGCCCTTGGGGAGGCTGGACACTTAGGAGATGTTGAGGGCTTTGAGGCAAAGGAGGGTGTTCTGTCCTCCTCTGGCCTTGACTCTTGACTCACGCATTGTGGAAGCCAACCCAGGCAAGTTCAAGCTCCCAGCCGGAGACCTGCAAGAGAGAAAGGCGTTTGTGGAGAGGATGCGGGAAGCAGTCCAGGTGAAGTGAGTTTGCCGTGGGGGTGACTGGAGAAGTAGTGGTGTCTTTACTCAGGTGCTGTCCTCACCCCTAGGAAATGAAGGACCATATGGTCAGCCCCGCAGCCGTAGCCTTCATGGAGAAGAACAGTAGAGAGGTGAGGCGTCCTGACCCAGCATCCTCGCCCTCTGTCCCTAGAGGTGACTCTCCCCTTTGAGGGCAAGCCTGAAGCCTCCCTGTGCACTCACCAATTTCCTGTGTGTGCGCGTGTCTGTCTCTTCTGCATCAATGCTCATCTTCTCCCTGTGCAGTTGTCTACCTGCCTCCTCTTTCTGGATGTGTACACCTGAGCGCTTTTCTCTGTGATTTAATCTCTTCTGCCTTCTCCTGCAGGTCTATTCTGGTTTCCTGTGTGTGAATGGTGGCCTCTCCTTTTTTCACTCTCTCATATATCTGCTTTCAAAATATATGCTTACCTTCTTTTTCCCCCCTGTATCTGTGTTTGCACTTGACCTATCTGAGCATGTGAACTTGGCCTCCAAGTGGACTCCCCGTCTGCCTTGTGCATGCACACCATTTCTCTCTGTGGGTGTTTGCCTCGGGTGTGTGCTCACTCATGCCTTTTGTGCACATTCTCCCTGCTGTCTCTGTACACCTTTGCCCATTGTGTTGTGTGTTCTTTCTCTGCACGTTGTGAAACACCAGCCTCACCCTGTAAACCCACGTGGGGTGTGGGGTGGGGTGGGGCAGGGAGCTGAAGCCTGCAGAGCCTGGAGTCCTGTAGCAGGGTGTGCTGCTGCTTTGAGGATTAAAGTTCAGTTTCTTAAATCTATGCATCTATGTGATAATGAATGTCCTCCGTGGATTAATTTATTAAATCCTCATGGCAGCCTGAGGAAACAGGAATTATAGCTCTTCTCATTGTACAGATGAGAAAACTGAGGCACAGGGAAGTCAAGCGATAGGTCCTTGGGGTCACCTTGCTTGTAAGTGGTGGCTCTGAGGAACCCACGCCATTCCATTCCAGAAACTGCCTTCTTGACTAACCATTGTCTAGATTTGCCACAAACATTGTCTGTCTCTGCCGTGAGTTGGGTGTCGCTCCCTGAGCCTGTGGTCTGGGTCCCCACAGATGTCGACGGGCAAGCCAGCCACCCTGAAGTCATCCAGCGACTTGCTGGACGCCAGTGTGGTCTCGGCCACCTCTCGCTACATTGAAGAGCAGCAGGCCACACAGCAGGTTTGTGTGCGTGGCTGGAGGCACCGGGCTGGAGGAACCTGCCGTGGGCTCAGGGCTCCCCGCCTACAGCAGTTCCCACCCCTCCCATCCGCAGCTGATCATGGACCAACAGGATCAACAGCTGGAAATGGTGTCTGGGAGCATCCAGGTTCTGAAACACATGTCTGGCCGAGTCGGTGCGGAGCTGGACGAGCAGGGCATGTGAGGCCGTGACCCTGGGGGTGGGCCAGGAGCCCTTAGCCCCTCCAGGGGCTGATGCCCTCCTGATCTCGGCAGTATGCTGGACGCCTTTGCTCATGAGATGGACCATACCCAGTCCCGGATGGATGGGGTCCTCAGGAAGATGGCCAAAGTATCCCATATGACCAGTGGTAAGTCCCCGGGGAGAAGCGATGTGGCGGTGCGGGGGGGAGTGGGTTGTGGACAGGGCTGCCTCACCTCTTGTGAACTCTGACCCTCTTGCCCCCAGACCGCCGACAGTGGTGTGCCATTGTGGTGCTGCTGGGGGTGCTTCTCCTGGTCCTCATCCTGTTCTTCTCTCTCTGATCCTGGTTCTCTCAGGGCCCTGGAGCTGGTGGGGGGCGAGGTGGCAGGGCCCTGCCCATCCTGGGAGGAGAGGGCCGTGCCTGGGGAGCCGTCTCAGGGCTCTCATCCAGAGCCAATAGGACCTCAGGGCCCTGGGCCAGAGCCCCCAGCTCTGGTTCTGTCTCAAGTGCGCTTAGGGGGTGGTGGAGGTAGGGGGGCCTCGGACACACCCCTTCCCATTTCTACTTCCTGTGCCCTAAAGCCATCTATTCGCCCCTGTGCCTTCTACATGTGCCAACTTGGAAATAAAATCTCAGCCTTTGTTATATGTATTTGTATCATACGGTGTGTTGATCTGAACTTGTGGCTGCCCCTGAGCGGGAACTCCTAGTCCCCTGCTTGCACACACTGGGGCCCAAGTGTGCGTGGGTGCCACACGTGTATGTGAGGGATTTCAATGATCGATATTTGGTGCAGAAAAGACTGTTCTGGTTTATTTCTTGGATTTCATGTCCGATCATTTTATTACCATCAAAAGCTTCAAATCCTAATTCTTCCTTGAGCTTTTGAAATTCAGCCTACACATCTTTTACTTGTTCTGTGTCTGAGGTGGGTAAATTCCTTAGCTATGGAGCTGAGCAGTGGTCATTTCTGAGGGGCCTCTACCAGTGGGCTCCCTTGTTTGCCTGGTCATTTTGATCCCTCTGTGATGCGTCACTGTTTTGGTTTTTTGTTTTGGCTCTTTAGGGCCACCCCCTGGGCATATGGAAGTTCCCAGGCTAGGAGTCGAGCTACAGCTGCCGGCCTACGCCACAGCCACAGCAACGCGGGATCCGAGCCGCGTCTGCAACCTACACCACAGCTCACGGCAACGCCGGATCCTTAACCCACTGAACGAGGCCAGGGATCGAACCCGCACCCTCGTGGATACGTCGGATTCGTTTCCTCTGTGCCACAATGGGAACTCCCTGTGATGCGTCACTGTTAGCAAGGGAGCATTTGTAAATTTAACGGCTTTGCCATAGAGCCTTCCAGAGCACCAAATGATTTCTCTAAGCCCGCGGATAAACTTGTTAAAGTGCTGAAGTGCTGTGAACCTGGGTAAACTTGTAAGTGTTGTGAATCCTTTTTTTTTTTTTTGATCGCATTCATGGTATTCAGAGGTTGCTGGGTCAGGGATTAAACCCGAGCCATAGCAGCAACCCAATCAGTTGCAGGGACAACACTGGATCCTTAACCCATTGAGCCACAAGAGAACTCCCTGTGAATCTTGATGTTTCCATCTCAGTAGCTGGTTTACACATTTCAAAATGTTGTGTTACAGGAGTTCCCATTGTGATACAGCGGAAACAAATCCTAGGAACCATGAGGTTGTGGGTTCTATCCCTGGCCTCTATCAGTGGGTTAAGGATCCAGCATTGCCATGAACTGTTGTGTAGGTCACAGATGCAATTCAGATCTGGCGTTGCTGTGACTGTGGTGTAGGCCGGCAGCTGTGGCTCCAATTGAACCCCTAGCCTGGGAACCTTCATATGCTGCCAGTGTGGCCCTAAAAAAAAAAAATGTTGTCGTGTTACGAGGATGTCTATCATTAAGCTGATTTGTCAGAAAGAACCAGGAATTCCCGTTGTGGTTCAGTGGTAACAAACCCGACTAGTATCCGTGATGGATGCAGGTTCGATCCCTGGCCTCACTCAGTGGGTTAAAGGATCTGGCGTTGCTCTGGCTGTGGTGTAGTCCAGCTCCTATTTGATCCCTAGCCTGGGATCTTCCATACCACAGGTGCATCCCTAAAAAGTCAAAAAAAAAAAAAAAAAAAAAAAAAGAAAGAAAAAGAAAAAAGAACCAAATATGTACAGATTCCTTTTTTGTTTGTTTGTTTTTTTTAAATGCAAAACCACTACCACTCATGCTATGGTTTAGGTTGTCTTGATCCATTCTATCTTTGGTTCTAAGTCTTTCTGAGACTAAAAGATTTCCTTCTGGGAGTTGGACAGATTTCCTACCTGGGATTGCCTACACGTTAAGATGGACAGACTTCCCATTACTTGAGGTAGGTGACTCTGGACCAGTCACCTTTGAATTTTTGTTGGTGATGCTGCTGGCTCCCCCAAACCCTGCTTTCTGCTCATTGAAACTGGGCTTCAGAACTCCAGAAGAGGCTGGTCTTACTGGAACATGCCCATCACCCTGTGAATTGATTCACCCTCGGCCATCTTCCTGATGGAAGTCTGGAGCACCCCCTAGTCATCCTGGGGTGGGTGAATCTGGATGGGGCCGAGACATGACCTCCTTGTACAATTCCCCAGATGCACTCCTTGAGACATCTCTGAGTCAATGGGACACTAAGGCACGTTGCAGCTTTTTTCTTTTTGACCATGCCTGCAGCATGAGGAAGTTCCGTGGCCAGTGATTGAACCCATCCCACAGCAGGTCCTTAAGCTGCTGAGCCACCAGGCAACTCCACATGCTTCTTTTCTATTTCAGTTGATAGACCATTTTACCATTCACGTCCTTGGGGCCCTACAGCTCTTCCAGGTTTTATTTTCTTCCTTCTCTTTTTCTATTGTATGGCCATACCTGAGGCACATGGAAGTTCCAGGGCCAGGGACTGAATCCAAGCCACAGCTGCAACCTGTTGCCAGATCCTTTAACCCACTGCACTGGGTCGGGGATAGAACCCGCACCACCGCAGCAACCTGGGCCACTGCAGTCAGATTCTTAACCCACTGTTGCCAGAACAGGAACTCGTCTTCCAGATATTTTAAACTACTGGCTAAATTTAGACTTGCCCTCCCAACTTCAGTTTTCCTTTTTCTTTCACGTGGATGCACTGGCATGGGGTGGGGTGAAGAGGGTGTGCGCATTTATTCAGGACACGCTTCTGGCCCTGGGGGTGTCAGATACCACAGGACAGCAAGTGATACAGTCGGCTCAGCAGAGCCGCTGCCCTTGTAGCTTTGGAGGGGCTCCCAAGGGACGCCAGAGCGACCCAGGGGTCACGTTTGTGCACGAAGAGCCTGAGGGGGGGCGGGCGTTGTCTGGATACACCGGGGTCACGTGGAAGTGGAGGCTGTTGGTGGCCGGAGTCTGCGGCCTGGGTGCCCCATTTTTAATGTTTGGCATGGCCATTCTGAGCACACCCTGAGCTGGTCAACTTGAAGGCCTGGGAAACGGAGCAGCTGCTCTGTGGAAGGAGGGGGCCCCTAGCGCGCATCCAGTGTCCCTTCCTGGGCCCACCACCCCGCCCCCAGTGAGCAGCCTGCCGCAGGGCTGTTACAAAGGCGTTTAGTTTATTCTCCTCATCAGTATTACCGATATTCTCATGGTTCACATTTCCCAGTGCGGCTCCTCTTCTTACAGTAGTTAATGTGCAATCTCACTTACGGGCCCGGGGAAGGGGGGCTCGGCCCAGGGCAGGGAGGGCGTTGGCACTCCACACGGACAGGGTGGGTGGTCTGTCCTGCGTGAAAGAGGCGCAGGTGAATGTGCGGCTGGGGGAGGCCCCCCCAGTCTCTTTTGCGTGGGTTGGTGATTCTCCATTCGTGTTCCTTCCTGGCTGCCCGGGGTGGGGGTCGGTCCATGCAGCTCAGGGCTGGGCGGGGTGGGGGAGGAAAGAAGGAAAAGCAGCGGGCCGCCCAGCAACAGGGAGGGGCGCAGGGGTGGCTCCTGGGGTAAGGCACAACCCTGTCTTTGGCTCTCCTGGTGAGGAGTTTCCTCCCCTGCACCCCTGCCCAGCCCCTCTCCCCGCCCCCTCCTTGATCAACACTGTCTGGGGGGCCAGGGGCACCTCCTGGGGTCCCTGAAACAAGAGGGCTCTGCCACCCAACCCAGTGCTGCAGGGGCTTGGAGAAGGGACAGGGCCCCACCCGAGCACGAGGCGGGGAGGGGCTGGGCAGGGGCCTGCCCAGGACTAGGGGGTGGGGAGGGAGAAGACCCCGGTCCCAGGGAGCTGGCCCCCCGCTAAGGCCTGAAAGGAGGGGAGCGCCTGGGGACTCCTGCTTCCTTTTGGGGTCTGACTGGAGCCCCAGCCCACCCCTTGGCCTTGGCTGGCCGGCAGCTTGCCAAGTGACCAGAATATTGTGCTTTGGGATCTACGCTGGGGTGGGGTGTCAAGGCCAGGATGTGGGGGCAAGGGAGGTGTGACTAAGGTGCTTGTGCTTTAGCTGGGGGTGTCGACTCCCCCACACACACTCGGGCCCCCTGAGGGCTAAGGTGCTGGGGCCCGGCCGGAAAGCTGAGTGCCAGGGCCCCCGCAGTACTGATACCCCGCCCCTGCAGCAAGCAGATGTCAGGAAGGACCCCTCCCTGCAGGCTGGCAGGGGCTCCTGGGTGGGTGGGGAGGCCTCCAAGTCATATTCCAAAGGTCCAGCTGGCCCCCACCTCACCTCCTGGAATCCCCCTGCCTTTGGAGAAGAGAGGCTGCTGGGAGCAACGGGCCGGTCAGATTGGGGAGGAGACAGAGGCGTTGAGAACAAGGGCTAGAGACAAAAATGTGAAATTGCAAGGAAATGACACATGGTGTGTGTTTTTTGGGGGGGGTGAAAACAAGAACCTATGTAAAACTCAAAACCAAAACCCCCAAGACCACTCGTGAAGCTGGGCAAGGACAGAGAGGAATAGTAAGAGAACTTCTGCAGCTGTTAACAATGGAAGCGGCCCGGGCCCTGCCAATAGCTGGGCTCGGCCACCTGCCCAAGCCAAGGACACCTTTTCCAATGCAGCCCCGTGGGAGCGGCACTGGGGTGAGAGGGGGCTGGCCAGACCCACTGGAGCCCAGGCGGAGGGGGGGCACCTCGGAAACACAGGCCCACACACCACACACATGCGCACATTCAGCCTGCCCCTGGCCCCACCCCGTCCAGCCTTCCACAGCCCCGGGGACCAAAGGGGACATCAGACACGGTCCCGTTGGTTTGAAAAATAAAAGGAATCTTATACTTCAATATTTCATTAGCTAAAAAAATGTTTTAAAAAGTATGTACAGGGGGTGGGGGCTGGGAGCCCTGCCGCGGGGGGCGGGGTGGGGGTGGGGAAGGGAGGGAAAGGCAGCGGCCCACCCCCAGCCTGCTCCCCTGGGTTCCACCCCTGGTCCTACTGCCTCTTATATCTTCATTTGTTTAAAAGTCAAAACTTCTACACACGCACACGCGCGCACACACACATGCACACCCACACGCTTCTGCGAGCCCCAACACCTCTCCTTCGATCCTCAGAGACCCTGGGTCTCCCCCACCCCCACCACTCAGGACCAGCCCCTCTCAAGCCCCAGAGGAGCGGTGGTGGCCAGAGAGGCTGAGGGCAGGGTTGGGGGGAGAGAAGGGCGCTGGGCCTGCCACCGCCCGCCACCGTCACCGTAGGTCGGTCATGGAATTTCTCTGGGCCTCAGTTTCCTCAGCTGGAAAACAGGCAATCCTCACAGCCTCGCCTACCCCAGCCCCCAGGCACAGGGACAGACGAGGGACACAGGAAGGCGCTTTTGGAAACGTGGAAGCACTGGGCGGTGATGACGGGAGGGGTCCTGAGAACCCAGGCCCCTCTGAGTCCCAGGGGGCTGCAGTGGAGGTGGGGGCTAAGGGGTGCTCCCGCTGGGTGGCCCCGGGCCTGGGAAGTTGGGGGGGTCTTCCCAAGGCCCCCAGGCGGCCCCTCCCTGTGCCTGGCCTGGTGAGTGGGGAGACAGTTGCTAGGGGTTAGGAGAGGGGGCGCCAGAGCCCCCTGACTAAGCACGTCTGTGCTAGAGAAGGCAACGTGGACCTCGCACCGCCTGCTGTCCTCTCCCAGCCCGCTCCCTGCTCCCCGAGGGATCGGAGTGGGGTCAGGGGGTGGGACAAGGGAGGCAGAGGGGCCGGGAGCATGCAGCGCCCCCCGCGGGTCCTGGGGAAGACAGACAGTAGCTCGTGACCAAGATGGTGGGTGGGTGTGACAGGAGGGGGAGTGTGGCGGCCCGTGGGAGGGCCCGTGGGGGTTACTGGAGGGCCTCCTCGGCAGAGGGGCCGGCCTCGCCGTCATGGCTGGCCTGGCTGGCCGTCTCGAAGCTGTGCTCCACACCCATCATGTCCGGCTCTATCTTGCCCGTGTAGCTGATGAAGGTGGTGTAGGCATCACCCTCAGCCATGAGCGGCTTGACCTTGGGGATCCAGCTCTTACGCACAACGCGGCGGGCATTGGTGCACATGTCGGCTGCGATGGCGTTCATCTCGCTTTCCTTGAAGTTAGGGGCAAAGTTCTGGCAGTAGTCTGTGCGGGCAGAATGGGTAGCTCAGGCTGCGCGGGGCCCTGACCTCCCACCTTGCAGACGGGCACTCGGCCACGCTGCTCCTGAATGTCCCAAACCCCCGGGAAGTGAGGGAACCGAGGCCTCGCAGACAGAACGCTAAACCACATCAGCCGGCCAAGGCCTGACCCAGCTGGGCCACGTGTGGGGGGTGTATGGATCTGATGCTCTTGAAAAAGGTTGGTCATTTGCCAGAATTTAGCACCAGGGAGATTCCACTTAATCTCCAAGCAATTCCAGCCCTCTTCCCAAAGAGTCTGTATGAAAACTTAGAATCCTAACACCAAGCCCTACTTACCTATCCATCAGGGCCAACACCAGAGAAAAGGACCATCGGCTAGCCCCAGGCCCCCGCCCGCCCTCCCACCTCCAGAAGGGTGAACACTCACACTTGACGGCGTGGAGGACGCGACTGTCCAGGGGCTTGCGGCTGGGGTTGTTACTGGAAGAGCGGATGCCAGTGCCACAGCTGTTGGCCAGTGTGTTCCTGGGCAGGGGGCAGCAGAGGGGAGTCAGACGCCCTGGGGGCAGGGGCACAGGGCAGCCCCAGCTCACCCCCAGTCCCTAGGGCTCTGGCATGAGGCTCACCGGTCAAAGAAGGAGGCCAGGAGGCGCCGCAGCAGGACCTTGTGCCGCGTGCCTGCGCTGACATGGCAGTTCATGAGCTGCGCTCTCGTGATGTACACATTGGTGCCTGGAGGCAGGGAGGAGCCAGAGGGTGGGCCGGGAGCCCACTCGGCCAGGCACTGGCCTGGGCCCAACCTCGACCCTCCTCCACAACTCATCAACACTCAGGAAAGGACGGGGACTGTAGCACCACCGGGCAAGGGGCGCCCGCCACACCGGGCCCTCACCCACATGTCACCAGTGTCAAAAAAAACAGGCAGCCGAGGCTCATGTGGAGTCCTAACTCCAAGGACCAAATTCTAACCCTCAAATCACCCTATGAAGCCTAGGACCTACCCCTACATGGCCAACGATGTCGGCCAGCGCTCACACTGACCCCCGGGGTGGGAGCCTAGAGGCCAGTCTTGGATTTGTATCAAAGCCGAGGGGTGTCAGCTGCCCTAGGACACAGCCAGTGGGCGGCAGGGCCGGGGTTGGACCTTGAGTCCCTTTTGTTTGTTTTGTTTTGGGTTTTTTTTTGGCTGTGCCCGCTACATGTGGAAATTCCCAGGCCAGGGACTGAACCCACGCCACACTAATGACACCGAGTCCTTAACTACTAGGCTGCCGGGGAACTCCTGGACCTTGAGTCTGGCTGCTAACCACTGTGCCACAGGCCACGGGCCCAGAGGGCGCCAAGGCCTTCCTGAGGTGAGGGGTGGGCGGGATTCAGGGAGGAGTGAGGCTGGCCCACCTGTCACCAGCTCCAGCTTCTCAGAGGGGTCGCCCTCGTCGTAGAGCTTGGGGTGGCAGCGGTTACCGATCTGGTTGATGAGCTCAGCGGGGAGAGACGCCAGGTCCTGCCGTACCCAGATGCGATTCCGGGACTCGGGGGCTGCCTGCTCGGGGAGGGCCTCCACCTTCTCGGCTGGTGGGTGGGGGAGAGAGTGGCGTGTCGGGGGTGGGGGCGGCCGGGGAAGGGGGGCCGGGCCGGGGCCGGGGGTTGCGGGGCCAGGCAGGCGCCTCACCGGTCTGGCCGACGTTCATCATGCTGTACATGGTGTACATGTTGCAGATCTGCCGGTACTGCTCATCCGTGCCCTCCTCGCCCGCGTCCTCTTCCTCGTCCTCCTCGTTGTGGTAGGAGCCGGGGCTGTCGCTGGTGTAGGCACTTGAGGTGCCTGGGCTGGTCCGCTCCGACATGCTGGGCCCACTCACCACTCCCCCTGCCGCCGCCGCCGCCGCCGCCCCGGTCGGTTGCCCAGCCCCGGCCCCCGCGGCCACCCCAGTGGGCTGTGCAGCCGCCACCACCGGGGGCTGCTGGGGTGCCCGGCTGGCAGCCAGGTCTGGCGTGGAGAACTTGGCCATCTTGCGGCTGCCGTTGCTACCGCTGCCACCCCCGGCCTCCTTCTGGCTGCTGTCCCACAGCCGCTTGGCCACGGGCGTGCACTGCACAGAGTCCGACTCCTGCTGCTCCGTCTTGACTCGCGACACAAGGGGCAGCGGGGTGCCGCAGGCCGGCCAGCTCGACGTCTGTGCCACGGGGCTCTGGGGCTCGGACGAGGGGGCCTCCTCGGCGTGCAGGCCCTGGGAGTCGCAGCTGGGGGAGCTCACCTTGAGGAAGAACTCTGTGCCCTTCTCCATGATCTCCTGTATCTGCAGGAAGCCGGCCGTGTACATGAGCAGGAACTGGTCGCCCATGTTCATGCTCAGCCGGCCCGTGTAGCAGAAGCTGAGGATCTGCTGGAAGGACTGGGGCTGCACGGCCGCCGGCAGCTCCACCACAGCGCTCCGGCTGCTGTTGAACAGGTCCCGGAAGTAGGAGCTGCTGGCGGCCAGCACAGCCCGGTGGGCCTTGAAGGCGTGGCCCTTGACCACCACCGACACGTCACAGTACAGGCCCTGCAGCCGCTGCTCGTTGAGGCACTCCAGAATGCTGTTGCCGAAGTTCGGGATCTCCATCTGCAGGGTCTGGGCCATGGCGGCGGCTGCGGGGCGGGGGGACAGGGAGAGACAGAGGGACGAGGGTCAGGCGGCAGACGCGGCCCACTGCAGGGAGAGACACGGGAGCGCGGACAGCCGCGTGGGGGAACCTGCCATGGCGATAAGGATCCCAGGAGCCACCCACTCCCGTCCCGGCGTGGCGCCGCCTCTGTGACAGACTGTCAAGCCAGCCAAGTCTGCTGTAGGCCGGGGCGGCTGCAGGCTGTCCCTTGCAGAAAGGAGGGCAAAGGCACTTACACACATGTGGCTGAATAATGATAAATGAGATGTCACGGTGAGCACCCCATGGCACTAGCACCACACACACAGTGAAGGGCACTGGCACAGCAACGCCAAGAAGGCATCCGATCTCCTATGCTGCATTCTCAGTGCTGAGCACGTGACCCTCAATCACTGTTTGTCGAATGACGGAACGACCCCTCAGAAACCCCGAAACTGTATGAGAATATCCCTAGTCATCGGGGAATCGCGAATCCAAACCACAGTGAGACACCATTTCACCCCCGCTAGGGTGGGCAGAATAAAAAATATACATAAGCGTTGGTGAGGATGAGAAATGAATGGAAACCCTCCGATACTGCTGGTGGGAATGTAAAATTGTACAGTCGCTGTGGAGGATGGTTCCTCAAATGTTTAAACGTGAAGTTATTACACGACCAGGCAGTTCTGCTTCTAGGAACTGCACCTGATAAATGCAAACATATATCCACACATACGCCTGGACGTGAATGTTTATACCAGCACCACTCACAACAGGCAAAAGATGGAAACAACCTAAACATCCAACAGCTGACGAATGCATAAAAAAACTGGTGCACCTACTATACTATTCAGCCATAAAAAGGAACAAACTACTGACACATGCCACAACTTGAATAAACCTTAAAAAACATGCTAAATGCAAGAAGCCAGACAGAAGGCCCACATATTATATGATTCCATTCTGATGAAATGGCCAGATTATGCAAAGCCATAGAGACAGAAAGCAGATGAGTGGTTGCTAGGGGCTGGGAGGATTGGGAGAGTGTGAGCAAACGGGTCAGGTTTTCTTCGTGCCCTAAAGAAATTGTTCTGAAATTGTGGTGATGGATACACAACTCTGTGAATAGGCTAAAAACTACTGAGTATGTACCCTTTAAATGGCTGAAGTGCATGGCATATGCATCTCAAGAAAGCTGCTCAAAGAAAGAAACCGTAAGACTAATGTCCACTGTGCAGAGCTGGGGATGAGACTTGCCATGTACATTCTTAGGGTCTTTTAAAATACTGAACCTGGTGACTATATTGCCTATTTACAAAAATAAAAAGCATTTAATAAGAAATAAAGTGCATGAGGGAATTCCCGTTGTGGCTCAGTGGAAACGAATCCGACTAGGCACCATGAGGTTGCGGGTTCAATCCCTGGCCTAGCTCAGTCGGTCAGGGATTTGGCGTTGCTGTGAGCTGTGGTGTAGGTTGCAGATGCAGCTCAGATCTTACGTTGCTGTGGCTATGTGTAGGCCGGCAGCTGCAGCTCCAATTTGACCCCTAGCCTGGGACCCTCTACATGCCACAAGTGCGGCCCTAAAAAGCAAATAAATAAATAAATAAATAAATAAATAAATAAATAATTAAAATGTGTGAAATACGTTTTTTTGCTTTTTAGGGCTGCACCTGCGGCATACGGAGGTTGCCAAGCAGGGGTCAGATTGGAGCTGTAGCTGCCAGCCTACGCCACAGCCACAGCAACGTAAGATCCGAGCTGCATCTTCAACCTACACCACAGCTCACAGCAACACCAGATCCCCGACCGACTGAGCAAGGTCAGAGATAGTATACACACCCTCATGGATACTGCGCCACAAGGGGAACTCCAACACCACATTTAATTTATGCAAATTAACCTCAAAGCGCTTGAGGGGTGGGTAGAGAAAGAAATGTGAATATAAGGAACTGCCTGGGACGACCTATGTATGAGGTACTACCTGGGGGGCCCTGGCACCTCTCAAATGTGTGAACTTCTCCATCAGAACCTATCCCATCAGTGCACCTTCCAGCCCAGGAGGAAGAACTGGTCGGGAGACCAGCATGTCCCATATTCTGGGGATAATCACAGAAGGGCTCTGAGGGAAGACGTGGCTTTACAAGTGCCCTACTGGTAAAAGCGAGCCCCCCGCAATGCTATAGGTATAAAGGGCAGAGGTCCTGAATGGGCAGGTAGGGCTGAGAAGAGAGGCCTAAGCAGAGAGTCAAGCGGGTGAGGAAAAAGGAGGGGAGTGTGTGCAAAGTCCCTGGGGTAGGAACTACCTAGAGCCCCCCTCCCCCCGGCCCGTTCTTCCAGGTTAGCGCTCAGGAGCTTCAGTTTTTCAGTCTTTAACAATCCATATTAAGCTGCCTCTGAGGGGTGAGCAAGGGCGACGCAGTGGAGACTTGGGCCCTATCTGGGCTCATTCAGAAAGGGCTGCCAGAGGAACAGAAGGGGCCGGTGCCCGTGGGCTCAGAGGTGCACTCAGGCCAGGGTGAGCCTTGGCTCCAGAACTGACTTGCTTTAGGGACCAGGAGCTCCCAATGTCTGCTTCTTCCCTTGGAAATTAACACTGTTAAGGCCAACCTGATTCTGCACACTCGACCCGTACTGTTCCACGTGGGAGACGCTGGGGGAGACGCAGGCCCTGGCCCTCCCAGCACCCAGGCCACCACAGGAGCAGACGCCTGACCCGAGTGAGCTCCCCGATTCCTCTCAGCCAAGCTGCGGGGCTGATTTCCTACCCCCGAAACTCAGCTGGGAAAGCTGAGACCATGCGGACGCTAAGGCCTGTCCTGAGGGTACATGGAAGTGGTGGAGACAAGATTTGAACCCAAATCTTTCTGAACCCATGATTTCCCTCAGCTGTACCTTCCTCCTCTTCATCAAAATCAATTGTTACCACCACGAAAACCAAAAAGGCAACCAGGAGGGGGAGGCAGTGACAGGTAAATCCTCGTTACAAGGCAGCATACACCTCCCAGGAGCTGGGCCTCTGAGTGAGGAGGCGGGGGAAACTGAGGCACCAACAAGAGGCAAAGGACGGAGCCCTGACCCGCCTCCCCAGGCTGCCAAACTGACGCCCCTCAGGATACTGGGGACCAAGTGACCAGGGCCAAGGCAGATAAGGAAGAGGCTGGTTGGCCTCTGGTCCCTGGTGTGCTAGACCCCTGGCACGGAAGGCTCACAACTCCAAGGGGAGGACCAAGGCAGGACAGGCATACAGTAGAGCCAGAGCCCCTCAGACTCGCTTTTTTTTTTTTTTTTTCAGTCTTTTTAGGGCCGCACCCGTGGCATATGGAGGTTCCCAGGCTAGAGGTCAAATGGGAGATACAGAAGGGCTCTGAGGGAAGATGTGGCTTTACAAGTGCCCTACTGGCAAAAGCGAGCCCCCCGCAACGCTATAGGTATAAAGGGCAGAGGCACCACAGCCATAGCAACGCGGGATCCAAGCCACGTCTGCGAACCACACCACAGCTCACTACAGAGCTGGATTCTTAACTCACTAAGCAAGGCCAGGGATCAAACCTGGGTTCTCACGGATACCAGCTGGGTTTGTTACTGCTAAGCCACGACAGGAACGCCGAAACCTGGGTTCTGCCACAACAGCCCCACCACTCTGAGGCTGTGTGACCTCAGGCCAGCCCCTCACCTCTCTGTGCTTCAGTCTGTTCATCTGTAAAATGGGGAGATATTCACCCACCCCACCCCAATGGACTGCAAGGTGCTGGGGACACAGCCCTGAAGAGGACTGGCTATGCCTATATGGAGCTCACTGCCCAGTAGACAGACATAGGGGTAATTTAATTTCAGGTGAGGTGAGAGTGTCACTGAGTGGCCAAGGTAAAGACAGGGAGATGGAGGGAACAACCAACGGTCCTGCACAGGAAGGAGCAAGGAGCAGTCTGGAGATGCCAAAGGAAGTCAGTGTGGCTGGAGGCCAGCACAGTGTATGAGACAGGCAGGCCTTGGCCTGGTGAGGATGAACATTTGAAAGTGAACAGTGGGGAGCCTGGAGCTCAGACCAGTTTGGGGAGAATTCCTGCACAGAGGGTGGCAACCAGCTCAGGAGTGAGCCTTTATGGGCAGACAGGGCATTGTTTTAAAAGGCACATATTCGATTTTTGGTTTTGGCCACGCACTCAGCATGTGGAAGTTGCCCGGGCCAGGAACTGAACCTGTGCCATAGTTGCAAATTGTGCCACATCTGTGGCAAGGCTGGATCCTTAACCTGCTGCACCGCAAGGGAACTCCCTAAAAGTTTTCAAGTACTCCTCAAAGGAGACTGTCAACTGCACGGGGGCAGGCACTCTGGCAGATTTTTCATGATTAGCTCATGAGAACAGAGACGGTCAGTAACTATCTGTAAGGGTGTTAAGTAAGTGCAGAGAGCAGCAAGGCGGGGACAGACAAGAGCGGTCCGGGGCATGACGGCAGGAGGGGACATGGGGGAAGCGGGGGGGAGGGCTGACGCAGTACAGACCCGGATGTGGGTGCTGCTGGGGGTCCTCCTAAAAGTGCTCCGTGTGTCAGGCACTGCTGCACCCGTTTTCCAAGGGTTACCTATGTGCTCACAGCACTCAGCGCTGAGGGCTAGGAGTGCCCCGCTTTATGGGTAGGGACCAGAGCACCGTCCTGCCCCGTCCTAAGCAGCTGGACTTGAGGGCCAACCCTTCACTGGGAACTGGAGCAGGATGGTTTGGTGAGAAGCGTGTAGCAAAGAGGGCGCTAAAGTTGTTAGGATGACGGGAGGGAACAGAGATGCAAGGAGGGGGTTCCTGAGGAGGAAAGCCAACCTGCCATTCAGACAGGGCCTTAGAGCCCAGGACCCAGGGCTTTGAAGCCTTCAACTAGCAATCGGGGTGGGGGACAACTTGTAGAAAAGGCTGCTCCAATCAGTACACACACTGACCCCCAGCCCCCACAGTGACAAGGAGCGGGGTGTCAGGTAGGCCTCACTGTGCCTGCAAGTAGGACAGGGTTGTAGCGCATGGAAGTGGAAGGGGCCACTGGAGACCCTCAGAGACCCACCTGGGCTCCCCTCCCTCTCGAGGCACCAGTCAGGTCCGCCGGACTCAGAAGGAACAGTGGCCGTGGTTCTGCCCGCCGCCTACACCAGCCCCGTGATGGAGCAGCCGGGGGGCAAGGGTCCGGCTCCCAGAAGAAATAGGTCTCAGGCAGCTGGTGCCAGGCCTGGGCCACCGCTGGGTGGGAAGTGGTAAGACAAGAGAGCCAGGGGTCGCGGTCTCTAAACCAGCCAACAATTCTCTTCCCACCAACTCGACCCACCGCCTCAGTGCCGGGCTCCTCTCTGCCAGACCCGTGCTCAAGCTCTGTGCCCTGTTCAGAGTGCCCTCCTCCCCCGCCCCGCCTGCCCACTTCTTCCCCCTCCGCCTCAGCTACCCCTGCTCTGAGAACTCTCCAGGCTGGAGAAGGTGTCCTCTTCTGCGCCCCTATCCCCAGCAGCAGTGCTTCATGCTTACCTCTGAGAACATTAAATCACACTTGACTATAATCCCTCCAAGGGCAGAAAACCGTATTTGAATTCTCCTCCCAACTTGGCACATCAGCCTGCCTATCTTCTGGGGTCCCCCAGATTTCCCAGGGAAGCCGCCCGCCCCACACGAGGCCCTTCCAGCATCGTTACTCCTTGTCCTGGATGACAGTCGGTTTCCCGATGAGATGCGAGGGTGCGACAAACGGTTTCCATGACCTCTCAACAGTCACTCAACAAATATTTGCCAAGCGCCTGCCTGGGGCAGGAAGTGCCCAGAGCCTGGGGCGGGAAACGACTAATTCGGGCCCCCGGGGCCCCAATCGTGGCATCCAGGGTCACACAGAACAATACGCTGCAGGCCCGGGCCTCTGACTTCACTCAGAAGAGGGGACACTGGAGCTGAGATCTGCGGGACACAAGGGGGTGGAAGTGTGGGGGGGTGACCTCACCAGACAGTAAGTGGGCTGGGAGCCTGGCCCGCTGGGCACAAGGGAGGCGTGCAGGACCCTGAGGGAGAAGCAGGCAGGGCCCGTCCAAAAAGTGAAAGAAGGTAAAGGCTGCCCGAGGGATCGCACCCAGTTCTGGGGCTTTACTTTAGACTGAAAGGTATGCTCCCCACCCCAATTCTTATGCCGAAGCCCTAATCCCCCGTGTAGCTGTATTTGGAGATAGGATCCTATTTGAAGATAATTAAGGCTAATGGGGATCATGAAGGTGGGGCCCAGATCCAGCAGAACTCCTGGTCCTTCTACGAGGAGGAGAGAGATTTCATAGGAAAGGCCACGAGAGCACACTAGAACCCAACCAGAACCTGACCACACTGGCATCCTGGACTTCCAGCCTCAAGGGCTGTGAGGAAATAAGTGTCTACTGCTTAGGCCACCTCACCTATGGTATCTTATTACAGCGGTCCGAGCAGACTCAGACAGACTCCAAACACCACCTACTCACCCTGCGGCTTCCTCCCGGAGGCCCGGGCCTGGACCTCCCTGTGGACTGCAGCCTTGCATACACCCCAGATGCCAACGCAACGCGTCCTCAGCTCAGCTCCTGCACCTGCACTAAGCTGCTCTGGTCGCAGCTGGCACCAGCCCCAGCCCCAGCCCTCCATGCTTGGGTCAATGGCCCCGGGTTCACGCCCCTGACTCCTTCAAAACCAGTTCTCACCACCTGTACATTGGAGGGCCTCCTCTTGGACCTCCTAGAATGCAGGCTTCGAGATCCTGCACCCTCCTGGTCACCTGTCTCAAATTCTCAAAGACACAGCCCTTCCCAGCTCTGATTCCTCCGGCTGCTTTTCCTGCTTGATTTTTTCCTCCTTGGCACTTGCCACCATGTACCAACTAGATGTGTCCTTGGCTTTGTGTCAGCTCCACCAGGGCAGGGCGTCTGCCTGTCTGGTTCACACTGCTGTGTCCCCTATTGTTTGTGGAATGAACAGAACGAATGAAGAATTGTTTCCGTTACTTCCAACCAGACCCCCGCTTTTTGTCACATTGTGACTAGAATGGAGTGGGGCCCGGCAGAGACCGCTGAGGCTGGGCAGGGGTGGCACCCTCACTGTGGTGGGGGCTGCTGGGGCCAACGTGGAGGGGGCCGTGCAGTCAGGCACCCTCCTCTGGCAGCTGCACCAGGTGAGTGGCCAGCTGTCAGGGTCCCACTTGGGGCTCAATGTAACTGATCTCTAGATCCCCAATGACAGCTCCTGCAGCCACCAGATCCCACCGGGGTGCAGCAGGTTTGAAACAAAAGTGCTTGTGTGGCAGTGCAATTCCTGGGAGTGAAAACTGCCAGCTCTTTGGGAAAGGAGCTCTGAAGTCCCCCAGAGGCTGGGGGACAGATCTGCGCCTGCCTCACCCGCGACTGTCCACCTGACTTTCCAAGGAAGTGGTGAGCTGTCCACTGACATATAAGTCGGTTAAGAGAACCCACCAATCCAAGGCCCCTGGAAAGCCCCACAATCCGTCACCCATCTCAGCATGAGGTCAGAGTGACAGCTGGGGGCAGGAAAGTGACACAGACACACACCCATGCTGCTTGGGGTGCATTCCCGGTGCAAAGCCACCCGGACCCTCTATAGGAGCTGAATTCGAAGGCAGCTTAAGCCAACACTAGCTAGTGAAGAACAAGGTGACACCTGACTGTACAGATCCTTTTATTAAATATCTATACATTTCATTATTTTTCCCTCTGAAAAGCTCCCCGTAACTCCACAGTGGGTGATGGGATTAGCGACTGCAGCTGGCAGTGACATCGCCCCTACTGTGCTCCAGCACCTGGTGAGGGCTCAATTAGCCCCCTCGCCAGCTTCTGAGGAAGAAAGGGGTCTTCTGGCCATTTTACAGATGCAGCGAGTGAGGCCCAGGATGGCACCCAGGCCGCCTGGCTCCAGTCCAAGAATCAGGAGCTAGCAGCAGCTGAGGCTTCCTGACCAGGCTGAGCGTATCCCCCACACAGCCCATAGCTCCCCGCGGCAGGCAGCCACCACAGCTGGACCCATTTTGTGACTGGGCAAAGTGGGACTCAAAGAAGCCACGGTTGAGAAAGGAAGCCACTACAGGTCAAGGCCAGAGCAGGGGTCTGCTGCCCACCTGGAGCCCCTACCTGAAGGTTCAGGGTGCTTCTCTTTCTGCTCTCCCTACCCCCTCCACGCCCCAGGAAGCCTTCTGCCTTGGCCCAGCCTCCCCCAGCTATTCTCCAGTCCCTCCCCTCGCTGCCACCTCCGGGAATGAGCAGTCTAGCCTGCTGCCTCTCCTTGCCTCCTCCCACTCTCTCTTAGCAGTCCTTGGCAATCTGGCCTCCACTGCCTCCGCCTGCAGCAGCTCTTCTCGGAGAACCCGGCCAGGCTCCACGCCCCCCCCCCCCACTCAGACCACAAGCCCACCTTTCTGAGTCACATCACACTCCTGCAAGGCCTTCAGACCCCCAGGGCACAGGGCGGAGGCTCACAAAGGGTGGAGGGAAAGTCAAGTGCAAAGGTCCTGAGGTGAAAAGGCTAACACAAAGGAGGCGGGAAGGGCCTCCTACTGGGATGGGGTGGGTTTGGAGGACAGAAGAATCAGAAACTTGTTTTATTAGGCTCAAATATCCCTTACAAAGCTTCCCGATTAGAATTAGAATTCCCTTCCTCTACACTCCCGGGGAACCTCTGTCTACAGCAATGCTTGCTGCTCAGCCTCCATCAGTCTTTTTCAACTGTAAAATGGGCTAATAGCGGGAGCCACTTCACAAGGCTGTTTTATTAACTACCAAGTTAACACAGGTAAGTGGGTGCTGACTTTGCATTCCGGGCCAGCTGCTATTGCTAGTAAGTCCCCCTCAGTCAGAGGCGTCTTACACCTCCGCAGTCTCCCAGAGCCTCCCGCCATTCCAGGCAGTACTCACTGAGGGTTATCCCCAGTGTCGCTTTTTCAGGCCGCACCCGCCAGCATATGGAAGTTCCCAGGCTAGGGGTTTAATCGGAGCTGCAGTCGCCAGCCTACACCACAGCCACAGCAATGCCGGATCCTTAACCCACTGTGCGAGGCCAGAGATCAAACCCACATCCTCATGGACACTAGTCGGATTTGTTTCCACTGTGCCACAATGGGAACTCCCGAGGTCATGACTTTTGCACGCGGTCTAGGGTTGAGCGAGGTGGCGATGGTGGATTCTGACTCCACTGAGCCATGATCACTCACATTTTTTTTTTTTTTTTAAAGGTTCGCACCCTCGGCATATGGAAGTTCTCAGGCTAGGTAGGGATCAAATCAGAGCTGCAGCTTCTGAGCTACATCACAGCCACAGCAATACCTACATCACAGCTCACCACATTTCAAGATCCTTAACCCACTGAGCCCCACTGAGCGGGCCCAGGGATGGAACCCATGTCCTCATGGATACTACTCGGCTTCGCTATCGCTGAGCCACAACGAGAACTCCTGATTGTGCATCCTTACACACCCTCTGCTTAATTCAGTCACAGTCCTCACAGAAGGCCCTCGGGTCTCTAAGGATGCTGAGACCTTCGTGGTCTGTCTAGCCTGACAAGACAGGAAAGGATAGATGGGGCAATGACCACAACCAGACTTTGGACACAAAATACCAGCCACCTCCTCAGTCCCACCTCGCAGCTTCTGTGGCTCAGAAGGCTCTCCACAAGGAAAAGGGGGATGACACTCTCAGCCAAGGAGACCCAGGAGCAGAGGCAGGGAGGCGGCCTGCCTGCTCATGTTAGGCATAGGCTTAAATGAGTTAAAAATGTCTGAAAGTGCTCTGGGCAGCTGGGCACCCAGGAAAGGGACCGGGGATAAAGAGAGGCAGGGAAGACCCAAGAGAAGGAAGCAGAGGCTGGTGCGTACACCACCTCTGTCTTCAAGGCCACCTCACCACAGCCTCAAATGCAGCAAGCCCCACCTGAACCTGGCAGGCCTTCCTCCATCACAGGCTCTGGCAATGACATTGACGAACAGGGTTAGACCTCGCTGGACCAACCCGCCACCCTCTCCAGGCTGACTCTGGCAATGGATCCTGCAAGATTGATCAAAACTCATCTCCTTGCAGCCCTGCTCAAGAACCCACTGGCACCAGATTTTAAAAAGCCTTTGAAGCAGGCCAAGCTGTTTGTACTTGCATCTGCAGGCCAGTGGGTGGAGGGGGCAGGGGGAGCAGTCCAGGGGACCCTGAGATCAGGTGCTTCCTTTCTGGGAATGGCACCAAGGGTCTCTGACTCCACACTAGGGTCATCCTTCACTCCTTCCCTCATGAAGACAAGGTGTTTAGAGCACTTAGCAGGAGCCTGGCACATGCTCAATAAAGGCTTTCCCATCTGCCTAGAACATTCGCCCCTCCCTGCCCCAGCTCCCCCAAGCAGGCTGATTTCTTATTATTCAGAGCTCAGCTCGCCTGGAAGCCTTCCCTGACCGCTCAGTCTAATGCTTTCCCCTCGTCCCAGCATCATCACTACACTTCATGTCCATGAATGAAAGAGATAACAGTCTGTATGTCTGAGGTCAGTCACCTTTACTTGAACAGAAGTTGCTGAGAAGCTCTAGAATCTGTTATTCACGGCTGCCCCCCAGGCCCCAGCAGGGAGAGGGCACCCATGTGAAATAAAACTGTCCCAAGGGTCCCTTTACTTGTTGCTCTCGCCTGCCAGGCTATTTTGGTCTCCTCTGGTGTCCCAGGTCTGTGCACCCTAAATCCTCATAGAAAAGCAATGATTAACAGTGCTTTCTCCAGCTCTAGGCACAGGCTCGGACCCACCACCCCCTTCTCTGCCATCCACACACAGCCGCCGACTCCCACCAGTCTCAGCCTTCGTTCCAGCTAGGACCAGAGGTGGCTATCCCTGCCTTTAGCACTCAGCCCAGAGCCCTGCAGAGGCCTCAGCCTGTGCCAGGGCAGCCAGTCTCAGCCCAACCAGGCAGGCGGAAGGCTTTTTTACATGGGGCTGCTGGCCCAGTTTCTACCCTTCCCAGATCCAGGAGGCCAGCCAAAGGAGGGGAGGAGGGCCCAGGTTGGGACAGTTCTAGGAACTATGAGGAGACTGGGGGAAGGGAGGGAACGAGGTGACAAGCCATCATTAAACCCCCGATCTGGCAGTTTGTGGTTTCTGCCTCAGGTGCTGAGGATCCCAAGTCCACGTTCACAGGACACGTTGGTAATAGCTATGCAATCAGCCCAGAGAGAAGGAACACAGCGGAGGTGGGTCAGACGGGGGACCAAAGTAAGGAAGAGATAAACCAGGAAAAAAGCAAAACCCAGCTCCAGAGTCAGGCCCCCTCCTCTTAACCACCTCCCCCTGCCAGCCCACAGCCCCGTGACTCCTGACCTCTCGGCTCCCAGAAAGATAAGAGGAGATATCTGACCTCTGGGAAAGAAGCTTCCACTGACCTGGCTCTCTGGGACACCAGGAAAACTCTGTCAGCAAGGGGACTGACCCATACCTCGGGAAGAGGCAAGAGGAGAGTCCTGGGCAGAGAGTGCCCCCCAAGGGAATCCGGAATAGTGGGGAGCTTCTGTAGTCATGCCTTTCAAAGGCCAGCTGCAGAGGACTGTGGGTAGGGGCTGAGGGTCAGTCAATCCCTGTCTGCCACTGTCCAGTTGTGTGACCTGGGACAAGCCTCAGCTTCCTCCCCTTCACCACAGAGAAGGCCTAAGATGAACCCAGCAGTGTGAGCAATCAATGAGCTCATCTAACCAGCAAGCTTAGGGCAGGGCCTGGACAAGGAGAGCACCCCAGAGGCAGAGCCCTGGGACCCGTAGCACCAAAGGCCTGGGCCACGGCGTAGGGGCCTGGTTTGATCCCTCTCGGTGACCTGCCTTCACCCCATCAGGAGCCTCAAAGACACAATGAACAGAGCTTTATATGCTCACCTTCTAGTAACTCACTTGAGAGGACATGGGACCTGCGATACTGTGAGGTCCCAACCCCTAGGCTTGAGGTCCCCCAAAGTGGCGCAAGAACCTAGGACCCTAAGGTATTCAGATAATGGGGGCTGGGCTGCCTCCCCGAAGATATAAGGGTTAGAGGCGCGCAAGAGGGTGATAAACAACATGACCCAGCTAGGTGTTCCAGGCTATTTCCCAAGAAGCCCACACAAACACACACCTGGCAGGCTCAAACCCTGGAACGGCCCGCAGAGCCTTGCCCAATGGGTAGGTCGGGACCTAGAGCCTGATAGGCAGGGATGACGTGTGGGAGAGAGCAGACCCCTCAAGTATGACCCTAACCTAACACCTGGCCGACAAAGGGGGGCGCACCTTGGCACGTGCCTTTTGATCACACTAGTGTCTCCGGACCTGCTTCCCCATCCCCACCAGCCTACTTAGTCCAAAGGCTCTGCCTCTCCCTCCCAAAGCTCCTACAGTAGTTCCTCGACCTACCTGATCGCCCCCGTATCCGGCCCTCGCCACCCCTCCAACTCTCCCGATCACTAACCTCATGTGACCCCTGCAAATATCTCTGGGATCTCCTAACCGCCCCCACCCGAACTAACTCCGCCCACACCCACCCAGCTCCACTTCCTGGGCTTCTCCTCAGCCGCCCCCAAGCCTGTAACCTGACCCACCTCCTCCAGCGCCCCGGCAGTACCTGCAAGCCCGGCCCCTCCCCGCCCCCCTCGGGGCCGTTTCCCTCTAGCCAAGCCGCTTTCCCCTCCTCCCCCATTCCGCCGGCCCAGAGCCCGACTCCTCCTCCCCCTCCCCCTCCGGCCTCCACCGGCGCCTCTTCACTTTTCCTCCTGCCCTTGCTCCAACTTCCTGGGCCCCCAGCCACCTGCTCCGGCCTGGCCTCACGCCTCTCTGGCCGGGAATAAGAGGCGGAGGTCTGGGCCCGATCCCGACGCCCGCAAGCTCCGCGGTCCCGCCCGGGGCTGAACATTCAAGGCCGCTCGCGGGGGCCGGGACTCCCCGCACTCGCCGGCTGGGGCACAGTGCAGGCTGCTGGTCAGGTTCCTCCCCGGTTGGAGGAGGCCCCCATGTCTTCCCTCCCCTCACCCCTTAGCCGGACCTCGGATGCCCTCGGGCCGCCCCGGCAAGAGGAGGCCGGAACCGGGCCTGGGGCGGGCCGTCTCACCTGCGCCGTGGCCGCGCTCCGGGGGCTCCCGGCAGGCTCCGCAGCGGCGGCTGGGGCCGGGCCTGGTCCCGGGGCGCGCCCCCCTGCGCCGGGGCCTCGGCGTCCGCCTCCGCGGCCTCCGCGGCCTCCGTCTCAGCAGCAGCGGCAGCCGCGGCGGCCATTCATTGTGGGCCAGGCCGCCCCAGCCGAGCGCCGAGCGAGCGCAAGGCGCGCCGCCGCCGCAGCCCGGCTGGGGAGGAGCGGCCGTGGCCCCGCCCACGCACCGCCCCCAGCACCCGCCCCCCCCGAGGCTAGGCCAGCCGAGCACCGAGACCGCACCCCTTCTTTTCTCAGTCTCCTCCCTCCGCCCCCAGGACTCAACGCCTGGACCTCGGCTCTCCTGGAGAGTTCCAGTCCCGATCCCGTCACCTTCTAGTCCCACAACCTTAAGCGAGTTGCTTTCCCTTCGGAATTTTAGTTTCCTGTAAAATCGCAAACAATAATGCCTGTTTATTGTGTCAGGCACTGTTTTAGGTTCTTTATGGGATTACTTGCTTAAACTTCACATTAACATCTTTAGTTAGGAATTATTTTACACACACACACACACACACACTTTACAGAAAATAGGAAAGCACAGAGCAATGAAGAAACCTACTCAGGATCACTCAGCAAGAAAGTGGTGCCAGGATTCAAACCGAGGCTCAAGAAGCGACAATAAAACTTTAGTTGGAGTTCCCTTTTGGCCCAGAGTATTCAGTATCGGGCGTTGTCACTGCAGCGGACCGGGTCAGGTCGCTGCTGGGGCCCGAGTTCAATTCTTGGGCGGGGAATTTCCACATGCCACAGGCATGGTCAAACAAATACATTATGATGCTTATGCGATGCCAGATTCCGTTCTAAGCATTTCACTCATTTAATTCTCAGTAACTCAATAACGAAAATTTTACAGTTCTGCCCATTTTGCAAATGTGTAAACATAAGCAGAGAGCATTAAGAACAAGTAGCAGGATAAGCTAGGTAATACAGGCCACTATGCTCTCCTTGCCTACACCATTTAGAACGGACCGAAGGTTTACTGTGTGAGAGGGACTACGATGCACATTTTCCAATGTCATTTAATTTTTGCTCTAAAGGATTTTTCTCGGAGTTCCCGTCGTGGCTCAGTGGTTAACGAATCTGACTAGGAACCATGAGGTTGCGGGTTCGATCTCTGCCCTTGCTCAGGGGGTTAAGGATCCGGCTTTGCCGTGAGCTGTGGTGTAGGTCGCAGACGCGGCTCGGATCCCGGGTTGCTGTGGCTGTGGCTGTGGCTGTGGCGTAGGCCGGCAGCTGCAGCTCCTGTTAGACCCCTAGCCTGGGAACCTCCATATGCCGCGGGTGCGGCCCTAGATAAGGCAAAAAGACAAAAAAAAAAAAAGGAAAAGGATTCTTCTCTAACAGGTAAGGAAAGTGAGTGTAATTTAAGTAAAGCGTCAAGAGCATGTGGTAGGACTGGGTTTCAAACGCAGTAAGTTTGTTTTCAGAGCCTGAGTTATTCCGGCAGGATGCCCTGAAATAATGTGCCTAAAACCCAGAATACAGGAGACGATCAATAGGTGTTGGATTTCGCCGCTTACCGCTCCTTCTCTGAACCTCACCTTCCTATCCGTGAAATGGGGCTAGTGATGTATCCCCCTCCCTAGGGAGCCGCAGTGATTAAGGCCACCACACAACACGCTCAGCTCTTTCCGCCGTGCATTTTGATCCCAGCGGCCCACTGTAGGTAGCATCACTCATTGACTGAATTCTGTCACGTGACCTGCCCTCCCACTGTGCCAACATGGCGGCGCCCAGGTCCTAATCCGGGAAACGTGCACCGAGATTAATTCGGTTTTCCGTGCCGCGAGAGAAGGTGAGGAGGGCCTGGGCGACGCGGGGAGGGATCCGGACCAGGGGCGGGCCCGCTCGAGGACTTCCAGCTTCTTAAGGGCAGTCCTCCAAAGACGGGGGTTAGTGTCAATTTAGCGAGGCCTCAGGGTCTCCTTAGTTCCTATTTTACTGACGTGTAAGCCATCCGGTCCGGGAAACGCACCTCTCTAATGTTCTCCCTGTTCCCTTCCCCGCCCTCCGAACCAGGCCAGGCTGGCAGAAGCGCCCGCGGATGTCCGGTGGGAGGATCGTTCTGTGGCTAAGCCCGACTCTCCGCTCCGCCCGCAGTCTCTGTAGAGCCCAGTTTATGGAGGGGCTGCCCCAAGGGCCGCCAGATCCAGAGGCGGTGGAGAATGGCACCGAGCACCGCGGAGAAGAGCTCCCACCTGAGGCTCAGGAGACTACGGTCACCGAGGGGGCCGCCGAGATCGTCTTCCCCAGCGCCAACGAAGTTTTCTACAATCCAGTGCAGGAGTTCAACCGGGACCTGACGTGAGTAGGGGTCCGAGGTCAGCTTGGCAGAGGGCAGTGGGTCTATGAGGATGAGGAGATATGAGCTGAATCTGTCTCCCGCAGATGTGCTGTGATCACCGAGTTTGCTCGCATTCAGCTTCGGGCCAAAGGAATCCAGAGTGAGTGAAGGTCCGGGCTCCTGGTGGGCAGGGGTGTCACACAGCTCTCTCCTTGCCCCGCCCCTTCTCTCCCTTACATTTCAGAAAGGCTCCAGCCCTGGGCTCTGCTCCTTAGCCTTTGTGCAGGGACTTTGGGGAAGATTTTTTTCCCTGGCTCTTCCGAATATTCTGAAGAGTAGGGAGAGGTTTCTCAGAGGGCGCTTCGGTATCCCCTGACTTGGCGCTTCTGGGTGACTGCAGTCAAGGTGCCAGGTGAGAAGGATGTGCAAAAGGTGGTCGTGGACTTGTCGGAGCAAGAGGAGAACAAGGCTGAAGTGAAAGAAGGCGCCTCGGGAGACCAGCCTCGAACCGCTGCTGTGGGGGACGTCTGCGAGGTGGGGCCTGAACGCAGAAGGTGGCAGCCCCGGGGTTCCGTGGGCAATAAAAGAGGGGAAGAGCTGTAGGAGGCGGGGTGGGGGGGGTTTCTCCTTGGGGCCCAGCAGAGGCTGGAGGTATCCATGTGAAGAGGGCTCCCTGCTTACTCCAACAGGAAGGCCTACGAGTGCTGGAGGGTCTGGCAGCCTCAGGGCTACGTTCCATTCGCTTTGCCAGAGAGGTGCCTGGGCTCCGATCTGTGGTGGCCAACGATGCCTCTGCCCGAGCCGTGGATCTCATGCGCCGCAATATACAGCTCAATGACGTAGCCCACCTTGTGCAGCCCAGCCAAGCAGATGCCCGGTAGGTTCTGGGCCGTAGACGCTGGTTGCTGGAAGGTGCTTTCTGGAACAAAGTGGCCTGGGGTTAAGTCCTGCCTGTGTCATCTTCTTGCTTTGTCACCTTGGGAGAGTGGCCTTAGCCTCTCTGAGCCCTAGTTCCCTTGTCTGTAAAACAAGGACAGTAGTTTTATAGGGGTTGTCGTACTAATTTAAGTGAGTTGTACTTGTATTGCTTGTGTTGGGAGTTAGGAATAAATACCGTTACGGTCTCCCTTTGAGACCTATTCCTGTACTTTTATTCAGTCAAGTAAACCAGTGTGTACCCAGAGTCTGCTATGTGCCAGGCACCACTGGCATCAGGACTGCATCAGTAAACAATACAGGCAAAATCCCTGACTTTGTGGAGTTCGTAATGCAGGGATCAGCAAACTGCAGCCTGCAAGTCCTGAAGCCTGTTTTTTTTTTTTTTCCCCTTTATGGCCTGTCATCTAAGAATGTCTTTTACATTTTTAAAAGTTTAGAAAAAGAATATTTTTTATTTTTCATAAAGCCTAAAATATTTACTTCTTGATCCTTTACAGAAAAATAATGAATTAAAAATCTTTGCTTTCCTGACCACATTAGAAACTAATAGATTATAATGAATAGTCATGAGAAATACGTAAACTGTTAGTACGCTAGAGGTGAGAAGTGCTGGGGGCAGGGAGAGGATACATGGTACAAGGGATGAAGTGAAGGAAAGAAGAGAAGGTAGCAGTTTTAAATAACATGGTCAGAGAGTTCCTGGGTGGCGTAGTGGTCAAGGGTTCAGAGTTGTCACTGCTGTGGCTTGGGTTCAATCCTGGCCCTGGAACTTCTGCATGCCTCAGAAAAAATTAAAAAATAAAAATATAGGAGTTCTGGAGTTCCCGTTGTGGTGCAGCGGAAACAAATGCGACTAGGAACCATGAGGTTGCAGGTTCGATCCCTGGCCTCACTCAGTGGTTTAAGGATCCGGTGTTGCTGTGAGCTGTGGTGTAGGGTGCAGACAGGGCTTGGGTCCCACATTGCTGTGGCTGTGGCAAAGGCCGGCAGCTACAGCTCTTGTTAGACCGCTAGCCTGGGAACCTCCATATGCCGTGGGTGCGGCCCTAGATAAGGCAAAAAGACCAAAAAAAAAAAAAAATATATATATATATATATATATATGAGTTCCCGTTGTGGTTCAGCAGGTTAAGAACCCAACTAGTATCCATGAGGATGTGGGTTCGATCCTGGCCTCGCTCAGTGGGGATAAGGATCCAGTGTTGCCAAAAGCTGCAGCTGCAATTCGACCCTTAGCCTGGGAACTTCCATATGCTGCAGGTGTGACCTTAATAAATAAGTAAATAAATAAGTAGATAACTAACAAGTTCAGGGTAGGATGTTGAGAAAGCAGCATTTGTCTTTTCTTACCTACAAAGAATAGCAGTAGTTCCAAATCCAGAGAACACTGTGATTCATTAACATGAGTTAATGAATCTAGAAACTGCCTACATATTTGTGCTACATCAGTTTTGGCTATTATTTCTGCTGTTGTTAGATGGGTAGACGGGCCCAAGGATGAAATGTTAACGCAGTTAGCAAATGGCTAAGCCAGGATCTGATGCCGGGCAGCTGGCCCCCGAGTCCAGGCCCAAACCACCACAGCACATGATGAACATGAGGGGACAGAGCAGCCCCTGCGGCGGGGGGCTGAGGACCTGGGCCTCTTGCTCCCAGGATGCTGATGTACCAGCACCAGAAGGCATCGGAGCGGTTTGATGTCATCGACCTGGATCCTTACGGCAGCCCCGCCCCTTTCCTGGATGCAGCCGTGCAGGCCGTGAGCGAAGGAGGTGAGGCCAGCCTGATGCAGGGGTCTGTAGGGAACAGGGCTTGGGGCCTTGGAGGGTCCTCACCGCCCAGTCCCTCCCTACAGGGCTGCTGTGTGTGACCTGCACGGACATGGCAGTGCTGGCAGGGAACAACGGGGAGACGTGCTACAGCAAGTACGGGGCCATGGCCCTTAAGAGCCGGGCCTGCCACGAGATGGTGAGTGGGCTCCCAGCACTCCTTCCCACCCCAAGACCCGCTCAGCTTCCTTCCTGGCTCAGCAGCCTGGGCCAGATCCAGCCTAGGTGTTGACCACAAGCCAGTTCTTTAACGAGCATGGTTGCTGAGAGCGTGGGCTGCTGATGGTGGTCCTTTGCCCGGGGTAAGAGTATGTGGTGACATTTTTTGTAGTATTCTCTTTCCTTTTTTTTTCTTTTCCACTTTTTTTGGCTGTGCCTGGGGCCATATAGAAGTTTCCAGTCCGTGAATCAAATCCGTGCCACAGAGAGTTCCCCTTGTGGCTCAGCGGGTTAAGAACCCAACTGGGTTCGATCTGTGCAGATATGGGTTCGATCCCTGGCCTCTCTCAGTGGGTTAAAGATCTGGCGTTGCTATGAACAACTGTGGTGTAGGTTGCAGATGCAGCTCGGATCCTGAGTTGCTGTGGCTGTGGTGTGCACTGGCAGCTGCAGCTGCAATTTGACCCCTAGCCTGGGAACCTCCATATGTCGCTGTGCGGCCCTAAAAAGCAAAATAAATAAATAAATCTGCACCACAACAGTGACAACACCAGATCCTTTACCCACTAGGCCACCAAAGAATTTCTCTAGTATTCTGTATTTTAACAACTTGGGAAATTTTTTTTTAATTTATTTTTTTAAATTTTTTTAGGGCCACACTGGTGGCATATGGAAGTTCCTGGGCTAGGGGTCCAAGCAGAGCTGCAGCTGCCAGCCTACCCCACAGCCATAGCAACCCCAGATCCGAGCCAAATCTGCGACCTACACCGCAGCTTGCGGCAACGCTGGATCTTTAACCCGCTGAGCAAGGCCCAGGATCATACCCACATCCTCAGGGATACTATGTCAGGTTCTTAACCTGCTGAGCCACAATGGGAACTCCCAAACTTCTTTTTTGTTTTTCGTTTTTGTCTTTTTAGGGCCGCACCCACAGCATATGGAGGTTTCCCAGCTAGCAGTCGAATCGGAGCTGTAGCCACTGGTCTATGCCACAGCAACGTGGGATCCGAGCCACGTCTGTGACCAACACCACAGCTCATGACAACGCCGAATCCTTAATCCACTGAGCGAGGCCAGGGATCAAACCTGCACCCTCATGGATACTAGTCAGTTTCGTTTCCACTGAGCCACAATGGGAACTCTCCAAAACTGTTTTTTAAAAAGCAGTTTTGGATTTCCCATTGTGGCTCAGTGGTTAACGAACCCGACTAGTATCCTTGAGGACGAGGGTCCAATCCCTGGCTTTGCTCAGTGACTGGGTTAAGGATCCGGCATTGCCGTGAGCTGTGGTGTAGGTTGAAGATGCGGCTTGGATCTGGCATTGCTGTGGCTGTGGCATGGGCCGGCAGCTACAGCTCCGATTCGACCCCTAGTCTGGGAACTTCCATATGCTGCAGGTGCGGCCCTCCTAAACAGCAAAATAAATAAATTAAATAAATAAATAAATAAAAGGCAGTTTTCCCAGGCTTGCATTTGGCTCTGTGTCCAGGTCCTAGTGTTGCTGGTGGCCTTGAGCAAATGACTTCACGTTTTCTAGGCCTCTGTTTCTGCATCTGTGAAATGGGTCTGATGGTGGCCCAGACCCTGCGGGGGATTCATCAAGGCAGGGCTGGCTCTGTGAAGGGGCTGGGAAAGGAGGGCTCTTGTCCTTGCTCTTTAAGGGCCCTGTTCCCAGTTCGGTCTGGGAAGTGCTGCCTCCTTTCCAGGGTCTGAGGCTCCCTGCAGCCCCTGGCAAGGTTAAGGCTTCAGAGGTTCTGTAGCACCCAGTACCCCCGTTTCCTGCCCACAGAACCCATTGGGGCCAGAATGCAGGTCCTTGGGCCACGTCACACAGGCGTGGAGCGTGTGGACCATGCTGATTGGAATAAATCTGGTTTTTGGGGCCTGTGCTTCCCTTTATCATTTGCGCCCCCAGCAGAGGCGTAGAGAGACAGACCCACTGTGATTTCACAGACGAGCGATCTGAGGCTGTCACTTGCCGAGCGATCGCTCAGGGCTGGGCTTGGAACTCCGGACTCTGTGCTTGTGCGCTTCTTGTGTGGCTCTGGGGTAGAGGGGTGGGCAGAGCTGACAGCGGTGCCCCTCCCTGACGCCAGGCCCTGAGGATCGTGCTGCACAGCCTGGACCTCCGCGCCAACTGCTACCAGCGCTTTGTGGTGCCGCTGCTCAGCGTCAGCGCCGACTTCTATGTGCGCGTTTTTGTTCGAGTCTTCACCGGCCAGGCCAAGGTCAAGGCCTCGGCTAGGTTAGCCCGGGGCCAGGGAGGGTGATGGATGGGAGGGAGGCAACAGGCCCTTCCCTGGGGTGGCGGTGGGGGTGAGGAATAGCCCTGCCTTGGGGAAATGGAAGTCCTAAAGGGGACCCGGTCAGCCTGAGGAAGAGTTGAAGTGTGGTGACCACGCAAGGAATTGATGGCCATTCTTGTCCCCTACAGCAAGCAGGCGCTGGTGTTTCAGTGTGTCGGCTGCGGGGCCTTCCACCTTCAGCGCCTCGGCAAAGCATCAGGAGCTGCTGGTGGCCGGTGAGCAAGGGTGGGCGGGAGAGGAAGGTGAAAGGGCACCCCAGCCGGGTCACCACCCCCAACCACCCCTCTCTGTGCAGGGTCAAGTTCTCTGCAGCCTGCGGTCCCCCTGTGGCCACTGAGTGTGAGCACTGTGGGCAGCGACACCAGGTGAGGCTGGGCAAGTTGGGGTGCGGGGGGTGCTTCGGGGGTCCTGGTAGCCCTGAGTCCTGCTCATCTGGTCCCTGTGTGTCCAAGCTTGGTGGCCCCATGTGGGCAGAGCCCCTGCATGACCTGGACTTCGTGGGCCAAGTCCTTGAGGCTGTGAGCGCCAACCCCGGTCGCTTCCACACAGCGGAACGGATCCGAGGGGTCCTGAGCGTCGTCACTGAGGTAGGGGCTGGGCCGTGACCGGGAGGGGGCTCCTGCCGGTGCCCGGCCGTCCTTCCTCCGGCCGCCCCGCACCCATCCCGTCTCCCTTGTAGGAGCTGCCAGATGTCCCTCTCTACTACACCCTGGACCAGCTGAGCAGCACCATCCACTGCAGCACGCCCAGCCTCCTGCAGCTGCGGTGAGGACAGGCCGGGGGAGGAGCCGTGCCTGGGTGCCCCGGGGCAAGTGTGGCCCCTCCTGGGCCAGAGACCCCTGTGAAATGGAGATCTAACACGACCCAGGTCAGAGTTCCCTCGTGGCGCAGCAGGTTAAGGATCCAGCGTTGTTACTGCATCAGCTTCAGGTGGCTGCTATGGCATGAACTTGATCCCTGGCCCAGGAACTTCCACAGGCCGCACGTGCAGCCAGAAAACCAGCCAAACAAAAGTCATGACTCTGGAGTTCCTGCTTTGGTGCACTGGGGTCGGTGGTATCTTGGGAGCACTGGACACACGTTCAGTCCCCCGCCTGGCACAGTGGGTGAAGGATCCGGCATTGCCCAAGGATGTGGCGTTGCCGCAGGCGCGGCTTGGGTTGTCACTGTGGCTCGGATCTAATCCCTGGCCCAGGAACTCCATATGCCGCGGTGGGGTGGCAAAAACAGAAAAAAAAAAAAAAAAAGGAAAGAAAAAAATCCCATGAGCCAAGGTCTAGGGCTTCTCGTACACAGGGACTTAGAACAGCTTTTAGAAGATAAAAGTCCTGGCCAGGGGGTCGTCTTACTGTTACGATGCGCATTATACAGGCAGTGTTGTCACCAGGAGATGTGCGGCCACGCCAGTGCCTAAAGTAAGGCTCATGCCCACACCCAGGTCAGCACCGACCCGGGGGTCCGGGCCGTCCCTCACAGTCTACCCCCGACCCTGCCCCGGTCCCCAGGTCAGCGCTCCTCCATGCCGGCTTCCGGGTCTCACTCTCCCACGCCTGTAAGAATGCAGTGAAGACGGACGCCCCCTCCTCGGCCCTCTGGGACATCATGCGCTGCTGGGTGAGGCCATGCCTGGCCAGGTGGAATGGGGCAGGCGGGGGTGGTCAGTGCCAGCATCCCGTGACCTCTGACCTTTGCCTCCCAGGAGAAACAGTGTCCAGTGAAACGGGAGCGCCTGTCAGAGACCAGTCCAGCGTTCCGCATTCTCAGCGTGGAGCCCAGGTACAGACGCAGGCAGGGATGCAGCTGCCCACCGGCCCCAGAAGCGACTCACAGACACGTCCACTCACAGACACATGCTTACTCGCCAGATGAGATCCAGAATTCACCCGCTTCTCTCCCTCCCCTTGTGCCCTCACCCTATTCTGGCCCCATCACTGCACCCTGGGGCCCAGTACAGTCTCCTTTGCCCAGAGCCCCAGACTTCCCCCAGTCTGTTCTCTCCGTGGCAGCCAGGGGGCACCTGTGAGCACAGGTCAGATCCTCTCCCTCCTTTGCTCAGAACTCTCTGTGGCTCCCACCTGACTCAGTAGAGACTCAGTTCTCTCTGCGTGCCGTGTACTGTCTCCCCATCACCTACCTGCCCTCCTGTCCGCACTGGCCTCACCCACACTCGGCAGGCACAGGTCCCCTCAGGGCCTTGGCACGACCTTTCCTTCTTATAGCGCCATCTACAGGTCCCCTCATGGCTTTTTCCTCACCGTCTTCAGGTGTCTCCGCTGCCCTGTCCTGCTCTGCTCTCCTCCCCCGGTTCCCCAGTCCCTCTACTCCGCTCTCTTTTCCCCCGAACTCTCATCTCATGCCCTAATACAATATAATTTGCTGGAGTTCCCATCGTGGTGCAACGGAAACGAATCCGACAGGAACCATGAGGTTGCGGGTTCGATCCCTGGCCTTGCTCAGTGGGTTGAGGATCTGGCGTTGCTGTGGCTGTGGTGTAGGTTGCAGACGTGGCTCGGATCCCGCGTTGCTGTGGCTGTGGCGTAGGCCGGCAGCTGTAGCTCCGACTTGACCCCTAGCCTGGGAACCTCCATGTGCCGCGGGTGTGGCCCTAAAATGACAAACGAAAAAAAAAAACCAAAACTATAATTTCCTGAATTTTTTTTCCCTTTTTTTGGCTGCCCCACGGCATATGGATGTCCTGGGTCAGAGATCAGATCCAAGCCACAGTTGCAACTTACACCACAGCGGCAGCAATGCCGGATCCTTAACCCACTGTGCCAGGTCAGGGCTTGAACCTGCATCTCAGAGACGCCACCAGTCCTGTGGCACCACGGCGGGAACTCCAATTTCCTGATTTCCGATTTGTCCCATTGCTCATCTGTCTCGGGCACTACGATGTCAGCTCTGCCAGTGACACACCTTAGGGACCCCGTAGGCACTCGATAAGTGTTTACTAAATGAATGATAGAATCCTGACACCCGCACACACAGCTTTCCCGAGGCACACGGAGCTGCACGGAGGTAGGCGGGCCGTGGGGCAGATGCCCTTCAGCCCCCTCCCCCGCCTCCCAGACTGCAGGCCAATTTCACCATCCGGGATGACGCCAACCCCAGGTCCCGCCAGCGAGGACTCAAGCGCTTCCAGGCCAACCCCGAAGCCAACTGGGGTCCCCGGCCCCGTGCCCGGCCAGGGTGAGCAAGAGTGGGGTGATGGTGGGGTTTGGCTTGAGGGGGAGAGGGGAGATTCAGGGCAAAGGCCAGGGGGAGCTCCAGTTATTCGTATCCCTACACAGAGGCAAGGCAGCAGGTGAAGAAGCTATGGAGGAGAGACGCAGGCTGCTCCAGAATAAGCGGAAAGAGCCCGCTGAGGACCCAGCCCAGCGGGCTGCCCGGCTCAAGGCATTTCCCTGCAAGAGGTTCAAGGAGGTGAGGTGCCCCCTCACCCACACCAGCGCACACATAGGTTCCCTTCCTAGAAACAGGGCGGGGCAGGCAGGGCTGGGAGAACTGGGGCCAGGTGAGTGTGTGGGAGTGAGTTCCCCATCTAGGACAGGAACCCAGCAGAGGCTGCCAAGCCCCAGGCCTGGGTTCATTCACCCCTGCCATACTCTCACCAGGGCACCTGTCAGCGGGGGGACCAGTGCTGCTACTCGCATAGCTCCCTGACACCTGGGGCCACTGCCGAAGCCACCCCCACTGACTGTCCAGAGGCCCCCAATCAGAACCCCCCTGGGCCCGGGGCTGCTGCCAGTCCAGGCATAGATTGAGCCAATAAAGAGTTTTCACCTTCTCCTGACTGTCATTTGTCTGAATGGGGAGGCTGCCTGTGGTCTGTCCACCTGCCTGAGTGGCTGTGTTCATCTCTTGAGCTGCTTATCTGGGGTCTGTCCATCTGTTTTAACTCCCATGGGGAGCTCTGTGCCTCTGGGGTTGGTTTGTCCCTGCCTGAATGAGGTGTTGTCAGTGATTCTGAATGGAGTGTGCTGTGTACTGGGGAGGCGGGGAGCTGATCATCTGTCTGCCTGCAAGGGGCTCAGCCACGCATTTGCTGGCACCTGCGGTTCCTGAGGCGGCCACAGGGCGGCAGCCGCGCTTTCACGCCCGCTTGGGCCTTTACCGCCTTCCCCTTCCTCCCACCCTCCCAGCATCCCTCAGCCTTCCCAGGCCGCGGGCATGCGCACAGGCGGGTGCTCTAGCCACCGCGCCCCCATATGGACTCCTCCTCGCGCCGCCGCCTGGTTTCTCTGGCCCAGCTCCCCCACCCCCGGGGGGGCCTTGGTGGCGGAAGCCAGACCGGAACCAGGCGCCTTGTGCATCCGCTCCAGACCAGGTGCTTCCTGCCCTGCGGCCCCTCGGGCTGCACACTGAGGCACCGGGCCGCCTGCTGCAACCCCTCCCCCGCAGGGCAGGGGGCTGGCAGTGTTAACAGAGAGGCCTGGGGCCCAGTCCCCATCCTGCCACGTGGTAGCTGTGCGACCTCCAAGCACCCTTCATCTTGCTTTATCCGCATCTGTAAAATGAACCTAGTTCCAGAACCCATCTTGTTAACGTGGATGCCACAGTTAACAGATGCTTAGAACGGAACTCTTGCTTCTCTGGGGGGGTATGGCCTGTGGGGTCCTGAACTTCACCTGATTCCTAAGAGGGTGGTGATAGTGGCTGCTGAGGGCCTGCCCACGGCTCCTGCAGTCACCCAGATGCACACTAGGCAGAGCGTGACCGACCCGGTGGGAGGGTGCTGGGGATAAACAGCAGTGCTGTCCACCGATTACCTAGTTGAATCTGGCGGCCCTCCCTTTGTGAGGTCCAGCAGGATCTTGAGTTTTACCACCGTTCCAAGATTATTTACTCCACATCTCTTTGTCGCTGCCCACCCTGAAGTGGTCAGCACCGTGGGATGGGGGCCAGGGACCTCCAAGTTGGGACTATGTGATCCCGGGACATAGAGGCCCAGGACCGTGGGAACCTGTTGGGGGGGGCACCTCTTAGAAGGTTCTGTCAGCTCTGGCACCATAGGAAATCTCCCCCGGCAGTGGCACTTCCTCTCACCCTCCTAGGCCTGCGAAGGTGGTGAGGGTAGTGCACTGGGGGCCCAAGACACCTGCCTAGGCTGGACACCCAAGGCCAGACTGTCAGAAGTGCCCTCCAGCCAGTGCCCCGCACCGGGGCGGGGTTGGCAGAAGGGCGCAGGGAAGCATCTGTAGAAAGAGGAACCAGGCTGGGTGAGGAGAAGGGGGCCCCGGGTCACGAGGCCCCGGCAGGGCCGGAAAGGGCTCTCCTCCACCCCCACAGAGTACAGACACAGCAAGGACTATTCATGTCACTGGACAAACCCAAGTGACACAGGGGCCATTGCAGCCCTACCTTGGTTCTCCTCTGCGTGCATCTGGGCACCTCGTGCCCAGGGGTGTGCACTGGGGCCTGGATCCTCTAGTGCCTGGGGGACGGAAGGCAAGGCCCTGAGGGGTGACAGTCAGTCCGGCATGTGCCAGCGGGGGGCGGGGCCGCGAGGCCCGCGCGCGCTCGGAGATCCCCGCCTGCCGGTTTCCTCCGGGGTCAGCCCGGCTCCTTATCAGGCGCGGCCAGGCCCTTATCTGCACTAGCCCGGCATCCTCTGGCCAGTGCGCCAGGGGTGAGAGGGAGGAAACCCGGCCGCCAGGGGCGGGGAGAGGGCGGGCGGCCCAGAGCTGCACACTTTCCCTGGAGGGACCTACGCCGTTGCCGCCGCGGTGGCCCTTGGGAGCCGAGGAAGAGAGGCGGCCCGATGCCGCGGCCCAGACAGGGCGGCCGGCTGCCAGCGGTAAGGAGCGCAGAGGCAGGAGCGGGGCGGCGGCTCCTTGCCTGAAGCCAGAACCGCATCCTGGCCCTGCAGGACGGAGTCAGGGCCCATCAGCCGGCAGCCGGACCAGCGCTGGGGTAAGAGCCGAGTGGGCCTGAAGCGGGACCCACCTGCGTTCATTCATTCGTTCCTTCCTTCATTCATCTGGGGGTGGGGGGGCCCACTAGGTGAGAGGTCAGGCCAGCGTCCCCAGTGCCTAGTTAGGGAAGACATGGCGGAGGGGCCAGGAATCCCAGACGTTGCTGGGGCGCCGGGCCATGGGGCCAGGAGCGAGCAGGGCTGTGTGAGTCGGGTGCACAGAAGTGGATGCTGATGGGGCAGGGACGGTGGGAGGACACCGGAGCCAGAGGGAGGACTGGTCCCTGACTATGTACCGGGTAGCAGGGCTGGCATTTGGAGTCATAGTGTCAGCGGTGGGGTCACAGGGTTGGTAAGGGGGACGTTTTCGGGGGGAGTGGTCACTGGCGTGATTACGGAGGACTTTCAGGCTCCAACATGGAGACAATGGGAAGAGCCTCAGCATTATAGCTGAGGGCCACGTGGCCAGCCTGGGGGCAGTGGTCAGTGACGGATCAGTCAAATCGTGGAGGGACTCCAAGGTCACATGGTGTCAATGAGGAGTCTTGGGATCAGACCTGAGGGTTACAGGGAGCGTACTGGGGGTCACAGTGTCCCCCATGGATTTCCTGCCTTGCCCCTCCCTCCAGGCTCCAGGTGAGAGAGGATTCTGGAAAAAGGGAATTTGCTCAGGGGCTCCACAGCTGAAGCCTCACAAACAGCTCAGAAGCACTACTGCCGAGCCCAGCACTGCCCGGCCCCTCCTGCCATGGTTTTGGACCCCCTCTCATGTCCTGGTAGTTTCTGGCCCATCCCCCATCGGCCTTTGCCTATGGAATTGCCATCCTCTCCCCCCACCCCCCCACTCCATTTGAGGGCCCTGTTGGACTAAGGGTGGGGGCTAACACCTGATTCTCCTCTCCCCACTGGCTTCCTTCCTCCCACAGGTGAGCCCCTCCTTGGGGTCCATGTGCCCGCCCGAGGCCCAGGCAGAGGTGGGCCCCACCATGACGGAGAAGGCCAAGATGGTGTATGTGCCCAGCCCAGTGCCCGCCCCACCCTCCAAGCCTGCCTCGCCGGGGCCCCCAAAGGCCGAGGAGGTGGGCCACAGAGGCTCCTCACCACCCAGGCTGCCCCCTGGTGTGCCGGTGATCAGCCTGGGCCACACCAGGCCCCCCGGGGCAGCCATGGCCAGCACAGAACTAAGCGCCCTCCGTCCCCCGCTGCTGCAACTCTCCACCCTGGGCGCCGCCCCACCCCCGCTGGCTCTGCATTACCACCCTCACCCCTTCCTCAACAGGTCAGTGGGGGACTGGGACCTGGGAGGAGACCGGGGCCAGGGTCCTTACCCACAGGGCATTAGTGACCCACGACCCCTTACAGCCTCTACATTGGGCCAGCAGGACCTTTCAGCATCTTTCCTAGCAGCCGTTTGAAGCGGAGACCAAGCCACTGTGAGCTGGAGCTGGCTGAGGGTGAGTATGGGTTTGTGTTCCCACAGCCGTCTTTGCTGGGGCCCACGTCTGTCCCACACGCTTCCACAGGGAGAGGCGTCACCAGTGCGCGCACGCGCACGCACACACACACACACACACACACATACACACACACACGACAGCCACGCAGGGCCCCAGTCCTCAGATTGCACCCATGTGCAAAATCACAGACCCATGGCCAATTCCACATGACCTTAGCCACCCAGCAAGCCACAAGGAGTCATGGCTAAACACAGTATGGCATGGGGGCTACACAATGCAGCTCCACTCAAACGCAGAGCCACATGGAAAACAGCCACAGGACAACAATCATGCAAGAGACAAGCCACACAAGAGATAGCCACAGGACCACAACCACACCGGAGACAGACAACCGCAGCCACTGAGGTCGGCCACACAGGAATCAGCCACACAACCACAACCACATGGCAAGGTCACATGCCACAGCCATTTAGATATACCAGGAGTTCACGTGGCCACCTGAGGCCTCAACAGGATCAAAGTCACGATGAGAGAAACTCGCACACCCAGCCACACACAGGATGAGAACAGCAGGGACAGCTCCGCAGACTGGGAGCCACAGGAAATATTTCCCTAGGGAAACTCTGCGGTGGACAGAGGTACAGAAGGCTTCAGCTGTCTGTCTGCAGCCTGGGCCTGTGACATTCCTTGTCTAGGCGGCTTGGGGGTGAAGGTGCCGCGGCTGCCAACTGAAAGGAGAGCTATACATGGATCCTATACTTGGATCCTTTGGGTGGAGAAAAAGCCCCAGCCCATCGCCGGTGTTGACGTCCCCATGAGGACACTAGGAGCCTGAAATAAGGGCAGGTGGGGGTGCCTTGGCGCCAACCCTGCCACTCCTGTCCGCAGGACACCAACCCCACAAGGTGGCCCGGCGCGTGTTCACCAACAGCCGGGAGCGCTGGCGGCAGCAGAACGTGAACGGTGCCTTCGCCGAGCTCAGGAAGCTGCTGCCAACGCACCCGCCCGACCGGAAGCTGAGCAAGAACGAGGTGCTCCGCCTCGCCATGAAATACATCGGCTTCCTGGTGCGGCTGCTGCGCGACCAGGCGGCCGCTCTGGCCGCAGGCTCCGCCCCGCCGGGGCCCCGCAAACGGCAGGCGCACCGAGGGTTGGACGACGGCGCCCGCCGCGGGCCGTGTCACAGGGCCGAGGTGGTGGCGCGCCCGCAGCCTGCGCCCGAAGCCGGCCCCGACGGCAGCCCCGGTGGTGCTGCGCCGCCCATCAAGACAGAGCAAGCGGCCGTGAGCCCGGAGGTTCGGTGATCTGCACGGTGTTGCCTCTGAGCCGAGAGGCACAGGGAACTCAGCCCAGGGGCGTCCACTCCAGGAAGGGGCGGGCGATGCGCAGCACCTGCTCTGGAGCGAACTCTCCCGAAGAGGGACCAGCGAGGACGTCCCCTACTGGGGAAAGGGCCTCGGGGTCTGTAAGGGCGACGTCACCTCTAGGGACCCTGCAGACCATTTTATCACCCACCGCCCGCTGGCAGTCCGCGTCCCCCTCTCCGGGGGCGAGGACCTGGAACGAACATGTCAGAGCTGTCGTCGGACCCAAGTGGTGCCTCATTTTTCCGCGCTGTGGGGGTCACCTAATGAGGTGGGGAGCGACCGGAGACCCTTCTTTCTCACCTGCGCCCCCTCCTGGAGATTCAGAGATAACTCTCTCCTCGACGGTGTCCGCGGCCTGCCTGGCTGGAAAAAGAGGCGCAGAATCCACGCGGTGGCCCCAACCCACCGGTCCCGAACCTGTCCCGCACGATCGCGTTAGCGAAGGCTCAGGCGCTCTTGCTTTTGTTTTTCTTTATTTCTTTATTTCACATACACATTAGCCATTCAATGGAGAAGCCGGAGAGAGTCAGGCAAAGATGGTATAACAGAAGCGCAGTGACGGGGGCGGGGTTGGGTGGGGCAGGGCGGAGAGGGAACAAACGGGCTGGCTGCCTACTTGCATTCCGCTAGGACACTGAAAACCCAGAAAACAAAACAGACAGTAAACTACCCTTGTTTCTTATGTATCTCAGTGCAGAGACGGGGGTGGAGGGCAGAGAGAGGGGGAGACCAGGCTGAAGGAAGAGGGGCGGAGGGACAGGGGACGCTAAGGGGGAAGCACACCAAATCCATTAGTACTATATATAGAGATACTCGTATATACTGCGTTTCTTAGCCTAAGAAGAAACTTGTTTGACGGGACGGGCGGCCTTTGCGGTCCGCGATGCTGGTGCTGGTCGGGCGCACGGATCTCCCGGGGCCGAGGCGGGGCCGGCCCAGGCTGGCTTGCGGGGGGAGGGGGGCGCCCCAAGGGTGGGTAGGGGGAGCAGAGGCGGGGCAGGGGTGCCCCTCGGGCTCTCGATTGGGGGACAAAAGTTCTCATGACTTTATTGCTCCTTTATTTTCTCTCGTGTAGGGGGGTCCGTTCAGCACGGTCGGGGTGGGGAAATGGGTCGTCTGAGCCACCCGGCCCCTCTGGGACCCAGAGCGCGGCGTCCGCTCCGCCAGCACGGGGGTGAGAACAAGGCACTAGGTCGGCCGGCCAGCGCGGGGGCGGGTGTGTAAGGCAGTCGACGGGGTTGGTTGCAGGGTAGGATGGGGCTGTGTGCGGGGCCGTGTGCGTGCGTGCGTGCGTGCGCGGGCCTGGGCTAATCGATCTGTCAGCTTGGCTGGTCCTGTCCTGGAGCGTCGAGCCTTCCCCGTGCTCCCCGGAGGGTAACGGGGGTGGGGGGTGGGAGGAGTGATGTTGAGTCGCGGGCGTCGGGGAAAGGGGGTAGGAAACTACCAACTTGCTGAGCGCGCTCCTGATAATGCTGGTGAGGGTCAAGTTGGCGTCTGGCTCAAAGAAGGACGCTCGGGGCGGAGAGGGAGGGAGGGGGACGTTTGTTCGTTGGCATTGACCTCTGCGGGGAGGGGCTGGGGACCCGCCGCCGCGCCCCCGTGCCCGGACACGGGTGGGGCAGGAGGGAGCGCTGGGCCCCGGGGAGGGGGCGCCCGGGGAGACCCGCGGCCAGAGCAGCCCGCCGCCGGGCGCACGCCGCTGTCCCGTTCCGTTAAACTCAACAAAGAAGGGATATGCGTGTTCCTAACAAGTGCAGGATATTTAATTGATTCATAAACTTATGTATAATAGTTTGTGGGTTTTTTAAAACGTACTTTATAATGTAAGAAGCACCAGGGTTTTTATGTTGAATTATCTTTAAAATAATTTTCTCTCGTCCTTTTCCTTTTTGATCTGTTGATCTTTTTTAATGCCGAGGTGGTTTTTTTTTAATTCTAAAATGTGAACGTTTCCTTCAGCCCTCCCACCGAACCCGAGAACGAACGACGAAACAAATAAAAACCCCAGATCATCCTCGTCAACGCAGGAAGACGACTTAAAAAAAAAAAAAAGCTGAAAACGAACAAAAAAAAAGGAAAAAACACTCAGCTTTCGTTATCCCCGCGCAGGGCGGGGCAGGCCCGGTTCTTTTAGCGTCCCCAGAGCCGCGAGGACATTACAACAAAAATAGAATTTTTTTTCTTAATCTCTTAACATACAAAGATAGGAAAACTCTCTGATGCATTGCACTTGGTTCAATGAAAAAAAAAAAAGTTCATTTCCCCCATATATATTTTTTTGTGGGTTTTTTTCTCTTCTAACACATCCCCACATCTCCTGTCGCCCTTGTCGCCCCTCGCCTGCCCCTCACAACGACACTTGGGAAAGGAGCGGCCCCCTACCCCCACCCCACCCCCCGTGCCCACCCGGGCAGCCCTGCAGGGCGCGCTCCCGCCCGGGCCCAGCTGGCCTGCAGCTTCCGACCTCGCCCGGGCTGGCGCCCCGCAGACCCCTTCCCCCGCGAGCCCACCGCACCCGCGGCCCCGATTGTCTTCGAGGGAAGGGGCGTGTGCGGGCAGGGGGGGCAGGGGATCCCTTCAGCTCCCCTCTCAGCTCTGACCCTGTTAGCCAACCAAACTGAAAAATCATTGCACTTTGACCGCGCGTCACGCCCGGCCCCCCCCGCCCCCCTCCCCCCGCCCTACTCCCCACGACTCCCCAGGCTCCCGCGGGATCCCCTGTCCCTGCTTCTCAGACCCGGTCCTCCCCAGGGCTGCACGCGGACGGGGGAGGGGCGTTGCTCAACATCCAACAAAAGCCACCCCTGGAGCCTGCCACCTAGTGGCTTCCAGCTGGGGACCTGCACCGCTCGCTGGCCCCTTTTGCCCCAGGGAAGGGCCCTCCTCTCCTCCCCAGCCACCTCCCTCCCCTCCTTCCCCCCCTTTGCTTGGGGCCACAGCCTCACAAACTAGATTCACAATAAATAAAGCCCATAACCCACCCCTATGTGGTGCAATGTTGGGTTGACTGACTTTCAGAGGATCCTGACCTGTGCTTTGTGTTTTCAAACAGTTAAGAAGGAGAGAAAGAGAGAGCGAGGCACAAGGACTCCAGAAGGGGGCCAAGGAGGGAGATGCGGGGAGGAGGGAGTAAGGCACAGAAAGACAAGCCAAAGGGGCCAAGTCACACCCTGGAAGGGGGCTGGGTGTGCTCGTCCTCCCCTCCCTCCCAGGGGGGCTTCTGAAGACCCTCTGGACAGGCCCCCAGCCATCCCTTGGGGGAGAAGGGAGCTGCCGGGGAGGGGGGAGAGCGACTTCCTGTGGTGTGTTATCAAATTGTTCCCAAGTTGCTCAAATGGAGGAGTTCCCAATTGCAACAGCAAAAGACCTAAACAATGAATGCCCCACCCCTAAATAAAGAGTAAAGACGGTACAGCTGAAATCCAGAGAGAAGTGGCCAGGGGGTGGTGTGGTGGGGAAAGAGGGGGCAGAGAAAAGCTCCAAAACACTTTTGAAAAAGGACGACACCCAACACCCTCCAAAGGAACGGCGAGTCAGCGAGCAGCACGCCTACCTAGCCAGGTGGAGGTTTAGCCGTCGGCAGCGGCGGCTGCCTCGTCCTCCTCGCTCGACTCCGGGGGTCCCCTTTCTGCTCCACTCTCCGGCCCGGCCACAGCAGGGCTGTCTTGCGTGAGGGCCAGGGGCAGGGACCGACAGGGCGGAGCGAGGGCACCTGCATGCAGGACTGGGGGGGGTGTAGGGGCGACCTGGGGCTCAACTCCCCTCCCTTGTGGCTGTCAGGAGAGTAACCTTCCTGGCCTGCCTTGGGAGAGAGGGAAGAGGGGACCTGTCCCAGGCTGGGATGGGCCATTGAGAGCATTCCGACTTTTTCCTATGGACTGTACAGAGGGGTTTGGGGCCCCAGGAACTGCCCCTGCAGCTCGGGGTGGGGTGGCAGAACACCCTCCATTCTGGGAGCGTGAAACTAGCTCCGGGAGATGCCCCCTGCCCAGCCGAGGCGGAGCGGGTGCTTCTAGCCTGAGGGTGGGGCGGAGGGACCTGCAGGCCACCCTGCCTCACCCATCCGTGCATCCGTCTGTCCGGAGCAGCTGGGGGAAGAAGCCAGAGGCAAAGGCAGTGAGGGAGGGCTGGGGTGGAGTCTGGAGGGGAAAGCCCTCTGGATCTGCACCCCATCATCTTTACGAGCTGGTCCTCCGAGCTCCCTACTGAAGCTCCGACCCTAGTCAAGGGTGGGGTTCCCCTAGGAAGGGTGAGGGTAGGGGACAGGCCCCTTCAGAATTGTGCTGGTTGCTTTGTCTGGGGATTTCACTCCTTCCCTGGCGGCCAGGACGGGACGCGGGGGGGGGGGGGGGGGGGGGGGGGGGGGGAGGAAGGCAGTTCTGCATCCTTTCTTTCCGTCCTCTACTTGACAGAGTCTGTTTTGCATGTTTCTTTCTGCTTGGCTGCTGGTGCACAGCTCCACTGAGACCTCTTCTGAGGGCTCTCTGAGAACTGGGCTGCTTCTGGGGGCCTGCAGGGGTCCCCGGGCTGGAGGAGAGAAGGGCTGAGTGGCTGACGACGTCTAAATTTTTGCTTTTCGGTGGGGCTGGGCTGGGCTGGGGGATTTTTTCCACGTCTCAAAATTTCTTCTCCCCCTGTTTGAGGAACCTCTTTTCATTTTGTCATTTCTTTCGTTGATCTTATCAGAGGAACCAGGACTGAAATGGGACAAAAAAGAGACAATATTGAGAACTGCAAGGGCAGGTCCCTTTTCACTCCCACCTGGTCCTGTGCCTCCAGGCTGGTTCCTGAGCCCCCCCCCCCCCAAGGCCTAACTCCAGCAGAGCCAAGGACACCAACACCTCATGCAGAGGTACAGCCCCACTCTGTCGGTCCCTCCTATAGGAATCCTGTCCCCCTCACAAGAGACCCTGCCTCCCAGTGCTAGAGTCCAGCTGGCCTTCCCGTGGGCACTGTGCCCAGCGGGTGGGACCCCCGTGGCTGGCACTGGCACAAGCACAGACCTGGGATCTGGCCATGTTTCCAATTGTTTAGGTTTTTGTGTGGGTCCTGGAGGGTGGGGGAGGATGCCAGGCTCCAGCTTTTGTCCCCAGAGGGGTTTGGGGAGTGGGGTGGGAGTAGCCCCAGCTTCTTACTGAGTTTTCTTTCTACCTCTTTGGATTAAAAGTAGAAATTCCCATCTGTATACCTCAGCAAAGGTCCCAACGGCTAAAAGCCTGGGGAGGGGTGTGTACCACATGGCTTTCTTTAGCCCCTAGCAGTGCTGGGCCTGGGTGAAGGGGCCAGTAGCCCACTGGGCTGCATCTCCTATCCTCCTGGGCACGAAAAGCCCTTCAAAACCACCTGAGGCTCCCTCGGGTGGGCATCGCTTCCCTCAGGGTGCCAGCAGGGGGCGCCACATTCCCACAAACAGGCTCTAGGAGCCACTCAGCAAAAAACACATCCAGGGCCGACTCCCAGGACTGGGCTGCCTTCTACAAAAGGCTCCGGGCCCGCCTGGCGGCCAAGGGGCTGGGTGGGGAGGGGCTCCTCTATGGTCTACTGTATGCTTGGTGGTATTCTTGGGGCAAAATGGGGGGGGGGGTGTCCTTGAAAATGCATCTTGGGGCCTCTCCCAGGCTCTGGGTCACAGACTCAGATCTGCAGAGGTCAAGCAGAGCCAACTACGGAGCATATGCCAGGTACTGATTCATTCTATCGTTGCTCCAACCCTTCACAGAGGCCAGGTGAAAAAAAGGGTAGTTGACCTGCCTGAAGCCACACAGCCCGCATGGCTGAGCTGGGACTCAAATGCAGGCGGCAGCTCAGAGTCGATGCTCCTAGCTGCACGTGTGGAATGTTCACAGGGAGGCAGGGTCTATGGTGACCAGGACACCTGCACCTTGTCAAGGCTGTGGCCAAGGCTGCCACATCAGGGTGAGGGCCTCGGGTGGCTAGATCTGCCAACTTTTCAAAAGAAGCTGAAAGTCCAGACACAGTGTCATGGGAAACTTGTCCATTATGGAGTTCGCTGGTAGCCTAGTGCTTAGTGATTCGGCATTGTCACTGCTGTGGCATGGGTTTGATCCCTGGCTTGGGAATTTCTGCAGGCGAAGGGCATGGCCAAACAAACAGAAAAACACTTGTTCTGGTCACACAGATTATGCCTACAAGCCAGACCTCCTCCTCAGGCTCTGGTTTGGGACTGCAGGCCATCATCCACTGTGAGATGGCGACACTGAGGTTTAGAGTTAGAAAGGGCCTTGGTTATATGAAATGATGGATGTTCACTAAACCTACTGTAGTAATCATGATGTGCTGTATGTTAAGCCAAATATTATGTTGTATATCTTAAATGAATACAATGCTATATGTCAATTATATCTCAATAAAACTGGGGGAAAAAAAGAAAGAAAAGGCCTCAGAGATCATCTAGAACTTTCTGCGACGATGGAAATATTCCCTTTTTCTTTTTGTTTTTTAGGGCCACACCACAGCACATGGAGGTTCCCAGTCTAGGGGTCTAAATGGAGCTACAGCTGCCAGCCTACACCACAGCTGTGGGATCCGAGCTACGTTTGTGACCTACAGCACAGCTCACGGCAATGCTGGATCCTTAACCCACTGAACGAGGTCAGGGATTGAACTTGCAACCTCATGGTTCCTAGTTGGATTCATTTCCACTGTGCCATGACGGGAACTCCAGAAATATTCCTATTTGTGCTGACCAATGCCGTAGCCACTAGCAATGCATGGCTTCCAAGCACCTGAAATGGGGCCAGTGTGACTGAGGGACTAAATTTTTCTCTAGTTAGTTATTTAATTCAAAGAGCCACACATGGCCAGGGGCTACCTCACTGGATAGTGCAGATGGAGGGCATCTGGCAACATGGGGGCTTGGGGGTTGCCACAATAACAGGGGACACTGTTAGCATTTACGGGATAGAAAGAGACACTACACTTCCTGCCACGTGCTGGATGGCATACACAGAGGAGACCTGCCCTCCTGTGGAGAGCCCAAAGTCCAACCCCGGCAACTGATTAGGGGCCAGAGAGAGGCCCACGGGGTCGCAGCAGGCCGTGGGGGACACCCAAGCCCGAAGCATTCCCGGGGTGGCTGGGGGAGGGCTGATTTAGGAGCCAGCTCCTGGGCTGTGGTCCTGGCTTGAGGAAAGGGGGAGTTGCCTGGTTGAACCTACCCCTTCCTGCGAAGGAAGAGAAGCCAGGAACAACCAGGACAGGGAGGGCCTGCTTGGTCCCTCTGCCCTTATTTGCAAGGCCCCAGGCTGGCCGCTTTGGGATCTCCTGAGCTGCACGGCGGCAGTGGGGGTACAGCCACCAGGGCTCAGATTCAGGGGGCCTCCCTCCGAGGAGGAAGACTCCAGTCCCAGGCCTGGAGTTAGGACAAAGACAGCTCCAACGGGGACTCCCTGGTGCCTCCCCATGGGTCCCAGAAACAGGAGATCTGCTGCCAAGCATGGAGTGGTTTTTCTGCTTACCCCACCCTGCTTGCTTCCTGAGCCAGGTCCAAAATTGATTAAAACTAAGTAAAAAGCGCTGCCCAGGGAATGACAAAATTGCGAAAATTCTCTTTTCTTCCCTCATTCTATTGTTCTATCTCCATCTGGTGCTCCAGAGATCAGCTAAAGTCACTGGTTACTGTGGAAACCGCCCCCTACTGTACCCCCTGCGCCCGCTGCAGCCGCTTGCTTGCCCCCAGGCCTGAGGGCTCCCTGCTCAGCTTGTCCGACTCGAGCCCACCCCCCCAACCCCCATCCCCAGACACACCTGCCTGTTCAGGGCCCCGGGGCTCAAGGCCCCTTGTAGGAACGAGAGGAAGAAAAGCTGTTTCCCAAAACTTGCCTCAAACTCTGAGTTGGCCCCAACACCCAAGCAAAGTGAGCAGAGAAAGTGAAGAAGCGAAAGCAGGGGAGGAGGCGGCGGAAATGGGGTGAATGGGGAGGGCTTGTGGCAGTGGTCCCCGAGAGTGAGCGAGAGCAAGCGAATACAGTCAGAGACGCAGGGCGGACACAGGAGGGAGGGTGGGCAGGCAGGAGCGATGGAGCCCCGCTGCCGGTGCCAGCCCAGAGCCAGGAGGGGAGGCCCGCCTGCTGCCCCTTCCTCTGGCACCCCCTCCTGCCCTCTGCCAGCAGGACTCTCTCGGCCTCCCTGGCACAGAGCGGAGGGGGCTGGCTCCAGCCCCTGCTCGGAGCCATTGTTTTTCTTCTCAACACCCCCAAGTTCAAGTTCATCTGGGTGTTACATCATGTCTGGTTGCTCCTGGAAACCAGACGGGTCAGACGTGACTCTGGGGAAAGGGGGTGGGAAGCTGGAGGGGGTTGAAGTTCTCCTCCCCTCCCCTCCTTGCCACTAGGGAGCTCTGAAGTTTGAAGTTTGACAAAGTTTTTTGGCTTTTTTTTGGGGGGGGGGTGAGGAAAAGGGAAAAAAACAAAACCTTAAACCGCACACACAAAACTTCCATCCACTAACTTTCTCTGGACTTGGGCCTCAGAGCAGAGAGGGAGCAGGAACTGAAAGAGGTAGCCCCAGGGCTGAGGAAGCCTCCAAGGCCCCGGGCTCACAGGGCAGTGTTTTTGTAAAATGTGCAAAAGAAAAAGATATTTGCATGTTCCCCCCTCCACTCCTCAGAAGCCCCGTACTGTAAAAGCTGCCTCTGTCCTGCTCCTGAGGCTGGTCCTCCTTGTACCCTGAGGGCCCTGGGCTCTGCGGGGTAGTCCCGCTTCTTGGGGTCAGGCACAGGGAGGAGAGGGCCTGCATGCATGTGTGTGCAAAGATGCCCGTGCAAAGCCAGGTCCAGAGGCCTCCAGAAGGAGGGTTGGGAGGGAGCGTTTCCTTGTGAGAATGGGGGGGCAGATGGCAGCAGGACGGGGTCTCCAGCAGCCTGGCCTCCCCTCTAAACAAGATTCAGGGCACTTGGGGGAGGTGCCCCCAGGGCGGCTTCCAGTGCTGCCTTACCCTCGGTGCCAGAGTCTCTAGGCACGTGGTCCACCAGGCTACCTCTGTCCCCCCTCCACCGCTCTCCCAGCCCACCCCAAACCAAGGACGAGGGGAGCCCCAGGGGCCAGGGCACCCAGCCGGGGCAGAAGGAAAGCAACAAGGCAGACTCTGTCATCCTCCTGATGGAGCCTCTCGCTTCCATCTTTGCTTCCACCAGGCCTGGCCCAGAGTTGCCTCTAGCCTTGGGTCCTTGGCTGCCTTCCCCAGGGCCAGGGCTGTCAGAGCTAATTATCCAATTAGCTGATTAGCCAGGGGGCCTGGGGGCTGCCTGAGAAGGCAGGCTCAGCTGGGTGTGTAAAAAGCCTGAGCCCTCCAGCCCTGCCCCAGCCTCTTCTCCCGGATTGGCCCCAAGGATCCGGGCCTCTTCCCTAAACGCCAGGATGCCCCCCCTGCCTGCGGCCACGTGGCGGGCAGGGCGTCCTACCTGAGGCTGCTGTGGGATGTTCAGAAAGTTGCCGTCCCGGGGTCCGATGCTGACAAACCGGTTGGCAGAGGAGGCGCCTGTCGTTGCGAATGCTGTGGGGAGCAGGGGAGAGAGGGAGAGACCCCGTGAGGCCGTGGGGCCTGCCCGGGCACTGCCCTTTGGGGCTGCTGAGAGAGGGAGAGACTGGGTTAGACCACGCTGCCTGGGCTCAGGCCAACGGTGGGAAGGGTAGGCCGGGGGGCCCCTCACCCTCTCCCTAACCAGGAGCACGCAGACCCCCGCCCCTGGCACTCCACCGCAGCCAGGGATCCTCCTTCCTGCCCCTGGCAGCTGTAGCTGAGGTCCCTGTCTCCTCAACAGGCACCACACGGGGCCAGGGGTAGCCCCCCTCCAGGAGCACCCAAAGCAGGTACCCTGACTTTCCTCCCGACCCCCTCGGGTCTGGAGAGGAGCGGGCCCGGGGGCGCAGGAGCTCCGGCAGACCGGCCCCGCGCTGCTTGGGGAAGGCCGTCTCTGCCAGGCCGCCTCTGCAACTGGGGCCGCTACTGGCTACCGTGCCACTTACCACCCTAGGCCCAAGGACTGGGCCAGTGGCGCGGGAAACTTGAAGGGTCCCGACGGAGGGCTGAACTGGGTGGGACAGGGTCAGAGAGGGCTCTGGGAGCTGGCTGCTGGCTCAGACCCAGAGGTGGCGAGTCTCAGGCCCAGCAGACCTTCTCCTCTGATGGATGAGCCAGGTCCCTATGGTCCTGAGGTCCCCAGGGCCCAAGACGGGCCAAGGCACAAGAGGAGGAGGAGGCCAGAGGGCCTGGCAGAGCCCCAGGGCTTAGACACCAGGAGCAGCTGTTCTGGGGCCTGAGGGTGCAAACAGGCCAAACAGCCATGAGCTGTCACTGGGCCGTCTGGCTGGAGCCCCGTGGAGGGAACTGGCTTTGCACCCCCAGGGGGGAGGATGCCTCCAGCGAGGGTGAGGAGGTTCGCAGGCCAACCAGGAC